>NW_020872939.1:243612-248612 GCF_003789085.1 Penaeus vannamei
CTGGTGTATGATTATTGTGAGCATAATGATATAATCTAATTATCATTAAGACAAAATAGTATCTGTGCACATAGTTTTGAGAAGTATATCTGTTGTATATCGAATCGATATCCTTAAGCCTTAGGTATTTATATTTATATCTACTGAAGACTTAATACGATTTTTTCTATTGTAAGTGTTTGTGGATTGAAATGTTTATTTGACCTAGTTTAATGTTAATATGATATGAAAAATTATAATGTGAAATTCATTATTGCTGAAATCAGGCAATGTATATCAAAAACTACTGAAAGATACATTTCTTTTAAGTTCCAGCATGGCCGTTAACGAAATAAATACATTTAATCTATTTCATTAATTTATATTTGAGGATGTCCTTGACATTATTAAAATCATTGTTTTTAATGCTATTGTTATCATCATCATCATCATCATCATCATCATCATCATCATCATTGCTATTACTATGACTACTGTTACTACTACTACTTCTACTACTATTATCGTTATCATTGTTATTATGATGGTAATAAAAAGAAAAATCATAAAAATAATAATTATAACAGTCATTGTAATGATAATGAGGATTCTAATAATAGCAATAATAGTAAGAAGGATGATGATGATGATGATGAGGAGGAGGAGGAGGAGGAGGAGGAGGAGGAGGAGGAAGACAACCATGATGGTAATAATAATAAAACTAATAACAATGATGATCATAAAATTAACAATAATAACAGGAATCTTGATAATCAAGATAATAATAATGTCAATATGACAGTCTAGTTTAACACAAAACGTCACATTTTAGCATTATCATCTGTGGTAGTGCTTCCTTTGTTTCTTTTATTTCTTAGGTATATGATGCTAACAAAGATAAAATGATTATGATACAATTGGTGTATGATTATTCTAAACGTAATATAACTGAATAAACCATTAAGACAAATTATATTATACATGCACATGATTATCATCAGAGAACTAAACGTTAGATGTATATTGAACTTTTTTAAATTACTACACACGTTTCCACTTTCTGAGAAAGGCTCTACGTATTTATATTTATATTTACTGAAGACTTAACATTAATATTTGCCTTCTTACTAACTTTTTCGTGGATTAAAATGTATTTTCTATTTTGCTAACTGTTAACTAGATATGAATAAGTATGATAAAAGGTATTATTGCTGAAATTAGGCAATGTGTAATAAAAGCAGTATTTTCTTCTAATAGTTCCGCCTAATAGATCGTGATGATTTTGGTATCTTTGGATCCCCATCACGCTCTAGTTTCCAAATATATAGAAATGATTGCGCGGGACCCCACTCCCTCTCCCTCCCCCTCCCCCCCGAACCCCCACATCTTTGGTCCCGATAGCAGGGGAGGGCATGAAAGGTACCAGGGAAATTGCAGGGTAAAATATGAATAGTATTATCTAATGCAGCCTCCTATACCCTCCCCCCACCCGTGCTGCCAGTTTGCTTTCGTACACAATGTTTTTTTTCTATGATATTTTTATATGTTAACTAGATATAAAACATAAGTATGTGATATTTGTTGTGGCTGAAATTAGCTAATACATATGAAAATCTACTGAAAGATTAATTTCATTAATTTATATTCATACGAGTTTTTCTATATCATTATTATACTTTTATTTTTTTGTTGTTAATATTGTTTTAATCAACATTATTATTGTTCTTATTAATACCATTAACATTACTATTCTCACCATCATCATTAATATTAGTCGTAGTAGTAGCAGTTTAATAATCATTGATAATGATAACATTGTTTTATTAATATATCACCATCATTATTATCATCATGTTATCAATATGATTATTATTACTGTGCATAATACATAGTTTACAGTAATACTTTCCCATGTCAATGATGTAGCTCTGGATTTCTTAAATAATTTTATATTCATGCCAGTCACTTGAAGAAAAAATAATTATGAGTATAACTTTCCAAATGGCATTAATCACGAAATTAAATCTAAAAAGAAAATAGCATAATTTTTTCACATTTTTTTCCTGTTGAAAAATATACCTTAAAGATCCAGAAATAGTTATGTTAATGTTTTTACTTATTGAAAATTTAACAACAACAAAATTCCGTCCCTTTGATTCTGTGTTCTGAAATGTTTTAATGACCTTATTGAACATTAAGAAGAGCTGAAAAAGAGGTGTGCAAATTTTGTGGTGAGGGAAATCAGGCAATATATATCAAAAGCAATTGTAATGTATTTCTGGCCGGAAAAGAAAGTAACGGATTTCATTATAGCATTATCAATAATATTATAATCGATGTTATCCTTGTTCTTACTGTTATTGTCATCATTATCACTCAGATTTATCATTTATCATATCATGTTTTCGTCATTATCATTATTATCATTATAACTATATTGCTGTTGTTGTTATATCATCGTTATCAATATTATTACTACTATTTTTTCTATTACCATCATTATCATTGTGCATAAGCAGATAGATATACATGTTATAAAATAATCCTGTATTCATTCCAAACGTATGTAAATTCTGAAATGTTTATTAGAATTTCGACTGCAGCTAAACCTAATACCGCTGTACCAGAAACATGCTCTGTAGAAAAATCAGCAGTAAATGAAACTTTTCATTTGACACTGATCATGAAAAAGATATGCATGAATATAAAGAACCTTTAGGCCACACCAGTTTTATTTTTTGCTTCTCGTTTTTTTTTCCAGAAAAAAAGATTGGAGCGACCGGGCGAAAAAAAAAGTCTGGGGTGAAGATATAGGGTTTACAGAACATAAAGAATAATAGGATTATCCATGTTTTCAGGTTTTCATGGCACGTTTTATGTAATGAATCCCGTCCTTTGATCTATCACTACGATATCGAATAAAGAACATTGTTTTTGACTGAATTTACTTGTGTTATATTTACTATAAAAAGAAGACGCTTCCTGATTGGCTGTCCTCTAACACGGGACTACAGAGAAGCTCTCTGATTGGTTTCCGGCAGCAGGTGCCTCTAATAGTGGCAATATGTACAGGTGTGCGAAATCAAAACCTCGTCCGGCTTTTTTTTATTCTTTCTTTCTTCCTTGTTTTTTTTTCTGTTTTCCATTTAATTATAATTATTATTATTTTATTACAAAAAAAAATAAAGCGGCAAATCCGAGAAGTAAGAAATCAAATTGGTGTGGTCTTCTATGTAACACGAAATTATCATACCCTTATCTTTAACATTTTATTCTTATTGAGCGTCTGGTACAAAATTATGGGTTAGACTTAAATGAGTTTAGATGCTGGTTCACCGGCATTTATATTTATACGTACTGAAGACTTAACATCATATTTTCTGTGACTGGTTTTGTATATTGAAATGTTTCAATGACCTTGTTGAATATTAACTAAATCTGAAAAGTAAGTCTCTGAACTTTATGAAAGGGGAAATTAGGCAATATACAATAAAAGCTACTGAAAGATACATTTCATTAAATTGCAGTATGGCTGAACACGAAAATAACCAAATACAATATATTTCAATTACTCATGTTTATACGGATTTCAATAAATCATTCTCAATATCATCATTGTTGTTGCTCTGTTTTTTTCTTATTGTTATCTACATCATGATCATTGTTATTTATCATTATCAGTATTATTATTACCATTATCATTATCATCATTATCATTATAATTATAATTTTTGTGTATAAATGAACAGATAGTTAGATGTACGTTTTTTTAAAATAATTCTATACGCATGACAGACGTATGTAATATTTGAAATGTTTATTAGAAGTTCAACCGAAGCTCAAAAAAATAATAATAGAAACATGATTTGTAGATCTATCAGCATTATAATAAACTTTCCAAATGAAACTGATTGTGAAAAAAATATGTGTAAAGAAAAAATATATTGTTGGATCTATGACTATTTTTTCCATTTTTTTTACATTTCTACTTAGTGAAGACAACATTATTATTTTTTCTGTGACTGGCTTTGTGTACTGAAATGTTTTAATGAGGGGTGAATATTAAATAAATCTGAAAAATAATATACGTTTCCTTAAATTGCAGAATGGCCGCAAATGAAAATAACCTAATATGATTCTTCTAGAACTTACCTTTCTATCGATAGCATCATCATTCTTGTTGCTTTGTCTTTGTTATTGTCATTGTCATTATTATTATCATTATGATTTATTATTGTCATTGATATCATCATTGTTTTCAGTATCATTATCATCTTTACTATTCTTATTGTTATAATTATTACTGTTATCATTATAATTCTTATCATTATTATTGTGTATAAAAAGATATATATAAATACGTTTTTAAATAATTCAAAAATCATGCCAAAAACGTGTGTAAAATTTTAAATGTGTATTAGAAATTCAACCGAAGCTAATACTAAAAACAGTACACCAAATTCTTTAAAAATTCTCAATTATTAGAGTTGTCGGCATTGCACGAAACTTTCAATATGGCATTGATCATGTAAAAGAAATCAGGTATAAAGAATCTCTATAGGTAAAGAGAACATAACCTAGGACTACTAAATACCATTATTTAATAATTCTCTGTTCAAAGTCGTATCGGCCTGTATATCTTTTCGATAATTCATAATGATTTATATTTTTACTTACTGAAGACATTATTTTTCCCTGACTGGTTTTATGTAATTAAATTATTTAATAATATTTGAATATTAAATTTAATATTAATTACATCTAAAAAATAAGTATACGAAATTTATGGTGACGGAAATTAGACGATATATATCAAAGGTTACTGAAAGATACATTTCTTTAAATTGCAATATGACCGGAAACGAGGATAACCAAATATAATTTCAACAATTAATATTTAAACGGATTTCAGTATTTCATCATAACTTTATCTTTGTTGTTGCTTATTGTTATTGTTATTAACCATTATCATTGCTATTATTATCACTTTTATTTATTATTATCTTTACATTATTACTCAT
>NW_020872939.1:258612-271112 GCF_003789085.1 Penaeus vannamei
CGACCAATCGCAATCAATGTGCCGTGTGACAACCTCAACCAGATACGATTACAGTGGTGTTGTGTGTACCATTGTGTCACGTGTGTGTGACGTGCCCGCCACACCCATCCACACAACCCAACACCAAATCACACCCACGCCAACCGCCACCACAACACATACCTCAACACTACCCAACCCCAGCCCTGACCGATCCACCCGCTGCCCAACCAGCACAAACACAACAACACAGACGCCACCACACCAACACACAAACAGACCAAACAAACACCAGCCAGATGCCAAGACAGACTCAAAAACCTCACACCTCCAGCAACTATAACCCTCGTCGCACCAACAAGCTCCCCACGCCCATGCCCAACACCACAACCTAACACACCCCAACCACAATACCCTACCCCCCACACAGTCAGACCACCTCCCTACCGCCACCAAAGCACCACAACCACACACCACCGCACACCCATCCCACCGCCAAACGTACCACCCACACCACCACTGCGGGTGATGTGTGTGTGGTGTGTGGATGTATGTCTTCTCTCTCTCTCTCTCTCTCTCTCTCTCTCTCTCTCTCTCTCTCTCTTGTCTAATACTCTATCGTATATATCTATCTATCTATCTACCCTCTCCCCTCGGACTCCCACCCTTCCTTCTCAACCCTCCCTCCCTTCCCCCACCCCTCCAACACTACCTAATTAATCTAACTACCCTATCTATCATCTATCCGCCCCTCTCCACCCTCCCTCCCTTCCCCCCATCCTCCCTCCCCTCCCCTACTTCCACCTCTCCCCCTCCACCCCCGCCCACCCCTCCAACCCTTATTCTAGATCCCCCCCCCCCTACAAGTACACCAGTACCCAGCCAATGCAATCAAGAGACCTGTTTAAGTGTGACGCCGTGGCACGTGTTGGAGGCGGTAACAGCAAGGTAACAGGTTCGAAACAGCAGCAGGTTATCTAATTATGATTATGGTATGGGAGGAGGCCGTGGGGGGTGGGGGGGGGGGGTAAAGGAGGTCGCCGTTGGTCGTCCGTGTGTTGTGTGTGTCGGTTGTATGTGTTTATGGGTGTATGTTGTTTCGTGTTATTTTGGGTTGTAGGTTTTTGTGGTCTTTTTTAAGGTTGTGAGGTTGTAATGGCTATGGGAATATTGATTATATTTTTAAATTTGCTTTCTTTTCCTTTTTCCGTCTTACCATTAAATGAGGCTTTTATTTTTTTCCATTTCTTTTGTGAAGTAGAAGGAGTGCCTATAGATAACGTCAAGCTCTCTCTCTCTCTATCTATCTATTTATCTCTCTCTCTATCTCTCTCTCTCTTTGTCTTTTCTCTCTCTCTCTCTCTCTCTCTCTCTCTCTCTCTCTCTCTCTTCTCTCTCTCTCTCTCTCTCTCTCTCTCTCTCTCTCTCTCTCTTTCCAGCCGTCTGTCTATCTACCTTTTTATATTCATCTATCTATCTAGATCACTATTTAACTCTTTCCGACTTCCGGCAATCGCGTTTCTCGAAACAAAAATAAATTCACTAAACCAATAAAACCTTTCGTTACACACGCATTCTTAACGGATAAAAGGTTCGTTAATGTCTTCCTTGATTTAAGTTTGCAGAAGCCCTTGATAAGAAGGGGAGGCTAGATCAGTAGCAACTCGAGGTCTCATGGCGTCTGATTCTATTTTTTTTTTTTTTTTTTTTTTTTTTTTGAGGAGGTCATGGCGTCTGATTCTATTTTTTTGAGAAAGCACGTGGGGTTTATTTTGATGACGTCACTAAAGTTACGGATGCTTTGTGTGTATGGTCGATCATTTTGGCCTTTTCAATTTTCAAAAAATATGGATAATAATGGTTTTGATGGTTATGTTTTCATTGAACAATCATCAAAACAGACGCCATGACACCTCCTCGAGTTGCTGCTGATCTGGCCTTCCCCTTCTCCATGACGGAAAGAGTTAAATAGTTATATATTATAACTGCTGCTGATCTTGCCTTCCCTATAATGAGAAGCCGAAAGAGTAACCCGGAACCGGCGCTCGACTCGAATCACTTTTGCTTTCCCGGCCTACACTTTCAAATACAATTTATGACTTATTTTCATTTTTATCTTATTCTATTTTTCTGTGCGCGATGGCTATGTGAGACGGAGAGCGATTCCCGCTACACTCCGCCCGCCGCTATGTTCGTAGCATTCCCCGCTGCTGCATTGTCGACACCGCTACTTGTTAGCGATTGTCTATATTTCCGTAATCAGGTGATCGGAATAGACGCTACATTTCTATCACTGGTGCAGTTTGTCTGTACTTGCATAATATAATTGTTACGGTTTCGTTATTACTATAATCGTGTAGTCACTTCCGCTACACATGAGCACACCGCTAAACATCTTATATTATCATAACTAAATAACGCTGAATGTTCACAACAGGAAATAATTATTCTCATTTCTTTATATAAACGGGTCTATCATTCCCAGTACCTTTTTCAATACACTGTTGTTATTATGATGTCACAGCGGCGGACTCTGACACTGACGTCACTCCGCTGCCGCCATAATCGCTAACCTGTTTTGCATCGTTATAAACAAAACACGGCTAGGCCATCGTTAATACGCTAATATGACCATAAATTACCTCCATGCTGTGATTCGCAATGGCAGTGGCATCATTTCGCTTCATTTTCAACATCGTGAGACTGACATCACCGCCACGCTTAACATCACCGCAGAACGTTAAAGAACATCGACACCAAAAACCTGAATATCGTTGGAATCCATCGCAAATAAATAGATAAATAGATAAATAAATAAATAAAAGGGACGAAAAAACACAAAATCTAGACCTACTGCATTATCATACTACAACATCTCTCCATTACACATTAGCCTTTGATCAATAACGCCATGACCAACGGCGCCGCAGCGAGTCGCCGGCGCGCACGTGGCACCGACCGGCCGCCGTTCTCTCGTACCGTCACCGCGGTCGTCACACGCGAGAGGCGGGCGGGGAAAATGCGGGAAAGTGCGATAAAATGTCAACTCATATCAGGTTACGCGATGTCCTGTGGGGGATTGTGCCGGGGTGAGGGTTTGTGTGTGTGTGTGTGTGTGTGTGTGTGTGTGTGTGTGTGTGTGTGTGTGGTGTGTGTGTGTGTGTGTGTGTGTGTGTGTGTGTGTGTGTATCATTGTTGTATTTTTGTTGTGTCGTTGTTGGTGGTATTGTGTTTGCGTTCCTGTGTGGGCGTCCATGTGCTCTTATTTGACTGGTTTTAATGGCGCTTGCGTATAATTTTGGGTGATGTCTGACGCGTAATCCATAAATGTCAATAAGGCAATGATTTCTGAGACCATCGAGCTGATAAAATGGAAACTAGTAACTGCATGCAAAACGTAACTAACTTCTAATCCCAGTACGGTTATCTGCAAAACGGATAAAATTGTTATCACGAGCGTCATAAATTCAGAAAACATCTGAAGATCGCGCCTTTTCCCGCCATTTTCCCGCTCACTGGCCAATCTCCAGATCGGATTCGTGTCAACGCAGTTTTCGACGGGAATTGGTTGTTATGCTCTCAAACAACTTCTTCAAAACTTCTGATTGTAGAATAAAAGCAAGATTAAGCCACTTATTAAGCCACTTAGGTATGAGAGGCGCTTCTTACGACCGTACGGCCACCTCGCCCCTCCGCCGCCGCGCGTTCAGAATGACGCAATAACAAGTTGCGTTTATCGAATATTGTTTTCGCTCCTGCACACTTAAACACGGTTTACATGGGGCTTAAGCTGACTTGTTCTGCAGCTGACTTATTCTCGTTCTTGTGCGTGTATATTTTATTTATACTCATTCGGGCATAAGCGCACACAAACAGGTAGAGGAATTATGTATAGAAGATATGTGTACTTATATATGGAATAGAAATACATTGTATATATATGTGAATGTGTATTGCCTATGTGTGCATGTGTGTGCGTGTGCGTCGTGATGTGTGTATACAACAACACACACACATATAATTAATATATACATATATATATATATATAATACTATTATATCATAATATTATAATACTATATACTATACACATATATATATATACACCATACTCTATACATATTCCACACACACAACGCCAGCGTATATACTCTTGTGTGGTGTGTGTGTGTGTAACTCATCCCAGGCCTCTGCTGTGCTTGTGTGTGCACGCTGTACTATACATGCATAATACCTAATAAATAATACTACTAGATATAAATATAACCTAACTATACTTTATATATACATACTATATATATGTATCTCTATCTATACCACTATATATATAGACAAGTATACATTATTATTATACTAAAATATATATAATATACTATAATACTACTAATACTACTATATAATATACTACTGCTATATACACTTATATGATTATATATACATGTATATGTACTACCATCGCTCATATAATTACTATATGACTATGATAATAACATAACTTACTCAAACTATATATATATATATATATATATATAACTCACAATAAAATATGTATATTTGTATATATAATACTACTTATAATATATATACTTCTTTATATATATATTAATACATACATACAGTACATATATATATAATATATAGCTACTATCTATATTATATATATATTTAGTAAAATTTATATAATATAGTGTATACACTATGTCATATAATATGCTATGATAATACCCCTATATATACCACTACCTCTATACACATATACTTATGATACTTATCGCACCTATCTTAGTATGTACCTCATAGTATATATATTCATACTATATTATATAACAATATATATATCTATACATAATATATATGTAATTATATATAACCATATATATGATATATAATATGCACATAATATATACATAGACTTATACATACACATTATCATACACATAAATACATATGTATATAAATATATATATATATAATTATATATATACTATCATAATATTATCATTATATATAATATATATGTACTCACCTATATATGTCTCGTACTATATATCAACTACCATATACTATAATAATATAAATATACATATTGATATACTACTATATCTATATATATATAATATATATATATGTATATGTACACACGTATATGTATATAAACTACATACATTAAATATATACTATATATATAGTATACTATATACATATACTATATATAGAGAGGAACGATTGAGAGGAGAGAGAGAAGAGAAGAGAGGAGACGAATAGAGCGCGAGACGAAGAGATGAGAGCAGACCGAGACATGAGACCTAGCGAGAGAAGAGCACCAGACTAAAACTATAAGATATATCACCATACAAGCATAAAACGTATTCATCATATATATATCTATTCATATATAATTATGATCACTATCTATATACGGCGCCCACTATATTACATCTGCACACACACACACCTCTGCGCGCTCCTCACACTACGGCTCGGCTCATGTTAACTGCATGCCGTAGCGCTCGACATATACTACTATTATATACACACCATATTTTTCTCTCACTCTCTCCCCTTCTCTCTTTGCGTATACTCTATACTATATTTACCTACATACTAATATATAATATATATATCATATATATGTGTGTGTTAGTTTGTGTGTGTGTGTTCGTGCTGTGTGTGTGTGTGGTGTGTGCTGTATGTGTGTGTGTGTGCGTTGTGTGTGATGTTGTGCACACGTGTATAGTGTGTGTGCAGTGTGCTGTATGTGTGCCCTGACAATGTATATCATATCATGTATTGTGATTACACTATGTTGTAACATATACTCTACTAATAATAACTATAGCAGCTGCATATATATATGTGTGTGTGGTGTGGCATTGAGTGCGCGTGTGTGTGTTGTGTGTGTGTTGTGTGTGTGTGTGTGTGTGTGTGTGTGCTGTGTGACCATCTTGTGTGTGCATGTGCGTGTATGTGACGTGTGTTGTGCGCAGATGTGTGTGTGTGTGATTTGTGTGTGTCGTGTGTGTTGTGTTGTGTGTGTGTTGTGGTTTATACATACATACTCACGTATAGTACTAATATATATATAAATACGTATATATATATACACACCTACTAATATTATATATATATATAAGTCATGTAGTACCCTACGTATATACACTAATACATAAATACGAAACTTTTACTTAGCTACCTTATATACCTACTACATATTACTATATGTATATTTGTATTATGGAACTATATAAAATATAATATATAAATATATACTATATACTATTATATATAATATATATGTCTATCTCTGTCTCTCGAATATTAAATATACCACAATACTAATATAACTCTACTATATCATTACATATTATATACTACTATATTATAATATATGTACATACTACTACTTATATATATATCGTACCATGATACACATAGTATATATATATATAAATATATGTGTATAGTTAATATATATATACCGTACTAAGACTACTAACACTATATCATATAGTACTATATAGTGCATGTAATATTTAATACTATATATTATCTTAATCCTAACTATATATCATAATACTATATTATACTGTACTATAACTAAATACACACACCACACACAGATATATATATCCCTACGCCTAACTATATATATATATATATATATATATATATTAATATATAGACAATAGTTAAACTACTTATAATCATATAAATTGAATACTATATATATATATACGATGTATATATAATAATATACACTAATACTATATATTCACTATAGTATCTATACATATATGCATATATAGCTAAACATAATACTCAATACCACATAATATATATATATATATATATAATATCATACTATACTATGTATGTATGTATATATAATTATATAATATACATACATACATTACATACATTATATCTTATATATCTATATTAATATCATGATAATATATATATATATAATATAATGCATGAGCACTACTGACATATATACTACTATATAGCTCACTCTATATTATTATGTATGCAATATTATACCTATACATATACTTCCATATATATATATATACCTACTACCTAATAAATATATATATATAATTTCATATTATATATATATCTATACTATATATATTACTAATATATTAAGTATATATCTGTGTGTGTGTGTGTGTGTTGTGTGTGTATGTGAACAAACTCCAATACCACACATGGTGTCACAGAGTCGCTATTGTGTATGTGTTTTGTGTCTTGTGTTTGTGTTTGTGTGTGTGCTATGTTGTGTGTGTAGTCGTGTGTGCGCGCGCCATGTGTGTGTCTGTGTGTGTGTGTGTGTGTGTCGTGTGTGTAGTGTTGCTCGTGCTAATACTATGTGTGTGTGTGCTGGTGTGTGTGTGTGTCTCGCTCGCTTCTCGGTTCTGTGTTTAGTGTTATGTGTGTTGTGTGTGTGTGTGTGTGTGTGTGTGTGTGTTTATGTGTGTTGTGTGCTGCTCCCCACAATCTCAACCCCTGTTGTGTGTATGCTGTGTATGTGTTGTGTGTGTATGTGTGTGTGTGTGTTTATTCGCTGTGTGTCAGTGAGTGTATCTATTTATAGAATAGAAATGTTTCTGTCTGTTTCGTATTAATACACAAGCATATATAGTGTATATATATATATATATTTATCTATAACTCACGATTACTATCAACTATTACTTACTTATTACTTAAATATAGATATTACTGTATGTAATATATATTATATAACATCAACTATATGTATATACATCAACCAATACGGCCACACATCATGGACCACACCAGCGACAAGAACCTACGGTGATCAGAAGCCCTACCCACCACAATCTTACGCGCGGCTCTAACCCATCGCTCCTCTCCGGCCTCAATCCTTATACCGACCACTCGCGTCAACACCAACCGCCTACAGCCCCGCGCCCACGGCACGCCCACCCACACCGGCACAGCCAACCACGCAATCACCAACACCAATCCCAAATCCAACAACCCACCAGGCCACCAACAGACACCCCAAAAACACCCACACACCACCACCACAAACAACTCATAGCCAACCTATACTATATATATAATACTATATGATATCATCAATAATACACTCAAACACCACAACTACACTATAGCTATGTATATATTACTCACTTATATACGAATAATACCTATATCACTATACATATATACTGCTATGCCTACTAATATATATAACCTTCCCCTATACATACATACGCACCCATCAGTAATTATTACTAATATATATATATAAAATAATTATACTCATATATATTTCATAATATAATAATTAACTTCTATACTATTTTTATATATATGCTCTGCAACCTAAACAGCCACCACCCCCAATTATATATATATAATATATATATATATTATATATATATATATATATTTAATATACTATATATATTGTATATATATATATACTATATATATTATATATATATTATATATATATATATATATATTATATATATACTATATATATATATATATATACTATATACATATATAATATATTGATTATATAGTATATATATATGTGTGTGTGTGTGTGTGTTGTGTGTGTTGTGTGTGTGTTTGTGTGTGTGTGTTTGTGTGTGTGTATGTGTGTGCTGTGTGTGTGTGTGTGTGTGTGTGTTGTGTGTGTGTGTGTGTCGTGTGTGTATGATGTATCCAATACATGTGTTGTTGTGTGTGTGTGTGTGTGTGTTTGTGTGTGTGTTATGTGTGTGGTGTGTGTGTATGTGTGTATGTGTTACTTGTGTATGTGTGTGTGTGTGTCTATGTGTTATTGTGCGCGTGTGCGTGAGTGTATCTATTATAGAATAGAAATGTTCTGTCTGTTCGTGTATACACACAAGCATATATATGTGTACGTGTTTTCTGTATAGAAATATTTACAGAAATATATTTCATGCATAGATTTTAGACAGCGTTGTATTTCGTCTCCGTAAGCGTTACGGAAACTCCTTCAGCGCCTAACTTATCTTTCCGTATTGAAACCTGATCATTTGATATAAAGTTCGAAAGTGTTGTCTTTTTTTCCCCGACCTTGAACAGAACCCGTTTTTTTTATTGAATATTCCAGAGACAATGTTTACGCGTGTTTCCTGCCGCCACAACCCCCACTCTTTCGTTGACTCCCCGCTACCGCCGTGAGTCCCGCTGCCGCCACCGCTACCATCGCCGGAACCGAGAAAATCACGTTTATCTCTACGCGTCTTCTTTCTTCACGACGTTGGTAAAGCACTTTATGCACGATGATAAATTTCACGATGAATAGGCCTATTTCTACCGTTGAAGTACCATTAGCATCTTTATCTACCGCATCTGCTACCACTATCCTCACCGCAAGCAGCAACCACAATCCCGCCAATACCTTTACCAAATACCAAAACCCGCTACCAGTACCACCGCTACCGTCCGCTGCCATTGTCCGCGACCGCCGCTACCTTCTGCCGCCGTCATAAGCCGCCCTATCGAGTGTCATCAGTCGGTGCCACCCGCCGCGACGGTCTATAGGCCTACTGTCAGCTCAGCCTACTCTCCTCTCTAGCTACGGATCTGGAAAACAAACGGCGTGGAGACAAATCGTGATAAACAATGGGTTAGGCATGGGAGGTTTGCCAGTCGAGGTTAGGGGTCCATTTGCGAGCTGACACGCAGAAGGAGAGGTGTGAATGTGTGAGTTTGCGTGCGTTTGATTAAGTTTACGTGCGGGTTTGTGTGTGTGTGTTTGCGTGTGTGTGTGTGTACTGTGTGTGTGCGTGTGTTTGCGTATGTGTGTGTGTGTGTGTGTGTTTGCGTGTGTCTGTGTGTGTGTGTGTGATCCATACTGTAAAGAAAAAACACCTTTCATATAAATGGCAATATCAAAAAGACATTAAATAAGCAACTGGTAAAACAATGACAATTCCAGAATATTTTCATAAAACTACAGGGCTTTTGTGACAGATGTACAGTGAAAAGCCAATTGTACATTCTATCACTCGACGGGGAAACTAAAAGGGATTGTAAGGTTAAAAAGATACTTACAGCTGATGCGGTTTAAACTTTACGGCGTTATTCTTAGATAGCGTATATGTGAAGTATGTATATGTCTTTAAAAAATATGCATGTGATATATTTTCCCTATTAAATAGTGAACGGGAAATCACACAGACGTTGAATCTCGAAGAACTTTTTTGCGATTCCGAAATTAGGTTTCGAACTTCCGCGCATCTTGACCGTCTCATACTGTCAGTTAACCGATCCCTGTAGTTCAATAAATCGTAATATATGAAAAATACAACCAGATCTTTCATTTAGACAATGAAGTCTTCAGCGAAATCGAACAGGAACTTTGAACGATATCGGAACAGGCGAGACAAGGCGATAATCCGTTATGAGTGAACACTGAAGCTCCGAACCCGGGAGTCGAGCGAGACAACTCCAACACAATCGAAATATAACGATGTATCTCCCGTCGTCATGATTCACGGGGAAAATATGGATCGCCCTGGCCAGCCGATCGATGTAGAGGAGGGGAAAAAACCCTGCGGAGTTTCGAACTGGCCAGCCGCGGCGGAGTTTCCCCCCGTTCGCCTCCCTGTGGCGGGATCGGGATGGAAAAACGAAAATAAGTCGGTAAGTCGTAGAGCGAGAGGTTAGGAATGGCTCGGTGATGCTCTTTTAGTGCTGAGGTCGCGGGCTCGGTGATGCAGCGTCTGTGGCGGCGACGGAGTGCGGCGGCGTGTGGATGCTGGCGGATACTGATTCTTTCGTGATGTTTTGCATTTGGAGTCAAGAGGAAAAAGCGAGATGATTGTTGGCGTGAAAGATTAGGTCGGAGGTAGGTGCTTATTCGCGCGCTTAGGGAGAAATACGAAAAACTGGCTGGAATTTTATTCGGGAGATTTTTATTCGATCCGAGACCGTTATTCTTCGCCGATTTGAAAAAAGGGAGTTAATCAGCGTAGCCGAAATTCTCGTTAAAACCGGACATCATTTCTCATCCTCATCCGACGCGATTGACCGAGAGTGCGAATAAAGTCAGCGAAATTTCCTCCACCAAAGCGATTCTTACACGAACGCGGAGACAAGTCGAGGCGGGGAAATAAAACCAAATCTCCCTTAGCAATTCCGCGACGAGGAAAACCGAATGAAGGAAATTAGGAATCGAACGGAGTGGTTTTAGATGCCCTGACGCTAATCCATCACATTACGCGCGTCAATTAGTGTTTCGTCAGATGCATTAAGCCTCGAACCTTCTGCTAATTATCTGAGCTAAGGTTAATGTGTCGGAGGAAAGTTTATTTGATCGCCGAGTTTGTGTTCATAATCTTATAAACTGATTAGTTATCCTTTTCATTAATTATGTCTTTTTTCCCCTCGTTCGCTGTTGGTGGTGCTAATTACAGGCTTTTTAAGGCGTTTGATTATCGATTATTAATTCTCACCTGAGTGATTGAAATTATTGCATGATTACGATTTAGTGTCCTGCGGCAGAATATTTATTGCGGCTTTTGCATTCGGGATGGGAATGTGAACTGTTTCGCGGCGGCGGAGGCGAGGGGAGGCGGGACCGCGTGGCAGCCGCGTGTAGCTCCGGCTCGCCACATGCACGGCGACCCCGCTTTAGTGTCTCGCTCGCTCTAACTCGCTCCGATTCGAGACAGCGGAGACGGGCGGAGCTACATGGGTTGGCAAAGTGTCGCTGGCCCGAAATGTGGAAAGTGTTGTGTGCGGATGTCTGTGGGTATGTGTGGCTGATGACCTGGCAGCGGGGGAGTGGGCGACAGGTGTCAGTGGCGCCACGTGGTAGAGACGGCGACGCACGGCGCGACACGACCCTCCCCTCGCAGCGGCTCGACCCACACTGACCCACAAGCGCGCGTCCCCTCACCGCCTCAGTCACGCCTCCGGCCTCGCCTGATTTGCCGCTTCCCCTCGGCCACGCCCCCCTCCGTCCCCCGCCGCGCGCTGATTGGCCAGTGCACTCGAGGGGCGCACGCGGGTACTCCCCTCGCCTCAGCGGGGCGGCGTGAGCGGCTGCAGTTCCGAGGGGAGGAGTGGCCCCAGGGAGTCGCTCAATGCGAACAATATTTGTAAGTAACAAAACCCGGCCTCCCCTGAGCCAGCCCGTCAAATTGTTGTGCCTGGCCGCAGCCACTGGTGGCCCGAGTCGCGCGCCGCTCGTCATCCCAGGCCCCTCGACAGATCAATCGCAGTCAGCAGGTCTCCGCCGAGAGTAGGCCACGCACGCCGCGCCCAACCCGTGTCGCAGTTGTGGCCACCCGAGGCCCTCACCGCCAGGCCCACTAGTCGCAGCCCGAGTGCCCTGGTGCCCGCAGTGCCCCCCAGTCCCAGTGGCACGTCCCCTGCCGCAACGCTCCTCACGCCCCCGCACCTACTGTTAATGCATAGCGGACCCACGGGCCCTCCGCAACGCTCCCCTGTGGCTGCCTCGCCGCCCCTGCGGGTCTTCGCTGCTCCCTCCGCGC
>NW_020872939.1:277441-299941 GCF_003789085.1 Penaeus vannamei
GCATCTATTATCTATCGCCACAAACCCACCGGCTACCGAAAGCAAATTATACCCGTAAAACACAAACACATTCACCATTCATTCGCCACTCACTCACGCACGCAAAACCCACTCACCCACGCACTCATATGTCACCCACTCACCAGAAGGAAAAGCAAGGCAATAATTTACACAAACCTACCACCTACACTCGAAAATGCCCACCCAACCCTAAAAAAACAGTCCATCCACCCATACCCGCCTACAAACCCACCCACCTGTTATCTATCCAACCCACTCACACAACCACGAACTTCTTCCCTTCACCAACCCACAAAACCCAAACACAACGCGAACCCACCCTTCACCCAACCACCACGCCTACAAAAAAAAAAACACACACACAACCCACACTCCTCTCACTCAACCACTAAAACCAACCCTTTATCCACACAACACACACACACACACACACACACACACACACACCACACACACACACACACACACACACACACACACACACACACACACACACACACACACAACACACACACACACAACACACCAACCCCCCCCGCCCGCCTACCACCCACCTCACCTCCGCCCGCCCCAACCACCCCCCCGCCCCCCGTTCCTCCCGTGGGCTGAAAACGCCCGCTGAAATACGCCCGCGCGTGTTAACCGGCTCGAAACCCCGTCATTTTCAAGATCACAGTGTTGTCGGCGCGCGGGAGTCGGCCGTCGTGTTTTTGGGGAGGCTCGGCTTAATCTCCTCTCGCTGGCGTCGGTGGGCTGCGGGTGGGCCGAGGTGGGCCGAGGGTGGGCCGAGGGTGGGCGGAGGGTGGGCCGAGGGTGGCCGAGGGTGGGCGGAGGATGGGCGGGTGGAGGGTAGGGTGGGCCCGAGGTGGGCCGAGGGTGGGCGAGGGTGGGGAGGGGGCCGCGGGTGGGCGAAGGTGAGCCTTTCACTCGCGTTGTCACGGGACGGCGCGTCATTAGCTTCGTGGGATTATTAGGGTCGGCGCAGGTGGGTTTGTGGGTGAGTGGGTTTAAGGGGTGGGTGGGCTAGATGGGGTGGGGTGGGTTGAAGGGATGGATGGGCTAGGGAGTGGGTGGGTTGATGGTTGGTGGGCTAGTGGGTAAGTGGGTTGACGTGGTGGATGGGCTAGGGATGGGTGGGTTGATGGGTGGGTAGGTGGGTTGGTAGGAAGATAGGTGGGTTGGGGAAGGTGGGGGGTGGAGGAGGAAGGGATGTAGGGGAGGATAGTTTAAGGATAGAAGGATAATAGATAGATCGGTAATGATAATAATCATAACTATGATAATAGTAATAATAGTAATAATGATGATAAATATGTAATTGAAACGTTCTAATACTGAAAGTCATGATTCATATAATAATGATATTCGATATTACATCATTAATAATTATTTTTATCGTCATCCTTATGATCAATATTAGTAGCAGTATTGTTATCATCACTATTATCAATATTACTAATAATGCTACTATAGCCACTACTACTACTATCACTATTGTTGTTATTATTAGTATTATCATTATTATCATAATTATTTTTGTTATTGTTACTACTACTACTACTACTACTACTACTACTACTACTACTACTACTACTACTACTACTGCTATTGATGCTACTATCATTGATGATGATGTCAAGTAATAAACCGCAGATCCAGAACATTATCAGAATCTTTTCCCCCAACACACCAGTTTTGGGGGAAATACCAGTGTTATACCAGTGTTTTGTTTGTGTGTGTGTTTACATGTATGTTAATGCAGGTTGACGTGGTGAAATAAGGCCCAAGGGATATTTTTTCCGTTTTGGGGGCAATTAATGGGGTAGGTGGGGGTGGGGCTGGTAGGGGGTAGGGAGGGGGTTGGCAGGGGGGAGGCTAGGGGTTGGTAGGGGAGGGAGGAGTTGTAGGGGCTTAGGTAGGGGCAGGGGGGAGGCTAGGGGTTGGTAGGGGGAGGGCTGGTAGGGGGTAGGGGAGGGGTTGGTAGGGGGTAGGGGAGGGGTTGGGGGGGAGGGAGGGGCTGGTAGGGGTAGGGGAGGAGTTGGTAGGGGGAGGAGGGGCTGGTAGGGGGGAGGCTAGGGGTTGGTAGGGGGAGGGGAGGGGAGGGGGTAGGGAGCGGGATGGTAGGGGGGGCAATGGTTTAATGGTAGCGAGGTGTTGGCCAATTGTCCCTGTTTGGTTATTTTCATCGAGGAAAAAAACTGTTGTGTGGGTGTTAATTTCATTGTTTTGATTCTCTTATGTTGTTGTTGTTCGGGAGTTTAGTGTTGTTGTTGTTGTTGATGATGATGATCTTGTTGTGGTTGTTGTTGTTGTTGTGGTTGTGGTGGTTGTTGTGGTTGTTATTTTTGTTTTTGTCTTTATGCAACTGGTGTTGATGTTTCCGTCTGATGTTTTGTTTGTTTGTTTTAATGTATTGTTATTAGATGATGTTTTGGTTTATATAATTTTTTTATATGTTTGGAATTAGCGAAACGCGATGGCGATGCTGTTAAATAATTTGTTTGTTTAAATCATTCTTGTTTATGCAGTTGTTTATCATCATTATGTCAATCATTTTGATACTGAGCTGTTTTATAGCTATGCAAGATTTATTCTATAATTATATCCAAAACCAAGTGTATGTGTATATATTCATACAGAAAAAATAATGTGTATGTGTATATGTGCGTGCATGTGTATCTGTGTATGTACGTATATACTGTATGTGTGTTGAGGTATGTATGCATCTGTGTGTGTGTTGAGGTATGTATGCATTTGTGTGTGTTGATGTAAATATGCATGTATGTGTTTTGTATGTATGTATGTACGCATGTATGTATATATGTATGTGTGTCTGTATGTATGTAGGTAGGTAAAGAGATATAGTATATGTTTATGCATATACAGATGTCTGTGAATATTACCTAATCTTAAGCAGCAAAAAAGATCATAAGCGCCCTGTCTCCCAGCCAGCGTGACCTAAGATGACCTAACGGGAGGTCAGAGCACGACACTAAGTGCTTTCTCGTCCCTCCCATTCTTGCAGACTTACGTATCTCTTGCGTCATCGGGGCCAATTACGTTCTTTCTCTCTGTCGAATTGTCTCATTTCCTTTTTTTGTTTTGTTTAGTTTTCATTTTTTTTGGCTATCTTTAGTTTGTTATGATTTTTGTTTCTTATTTTATGTTTTTTTTTTTGTTTTAAGTATTTTCTCTTTTTTTGAATTAGTTTTATTAGTCTTAGTTTTTAAATTAGTTTTGTTTTTTAATTACTTTTAGTTTTTTATTAGTTTTAGTTTTTTTTAATTCACTTTTAGTTTTTCATTTAGTTTTGTTTTTATCTATTAATTGTTTATTTCATTTATGTAAGTGTAATCGAAATAAGTGAAAGAGAAACCAGCTGGAGATCTATTTAACAAAATCTGATTTTGTCAATATTGCTTTTGTTATGAATTGCATAATTAAATTCCGTTCTCTGTCTCCCGCCCCCTCCCTCTCCTTCCCTTCGTCTCCCTTTCGTCCATTTTCTCTTTCCTCTTCTCTCCTTGTTATCCAATATCTCCCTTCTTCTCGTCCTTAACCTGTTCCTCCCTTCCTCTCTCTTCTGTTTTCTTTCCCTCAGCTTGCCATTCCTTTCCTCTATTTCTCTTTCTCCCTTTCTCTCTTTCCACCCCTCTCCTTCCGCTTCTACACTCCTCCCCGCTTCCCTTCCATTCCCTTCCTCTTTCTTCATTTCCCCCCACCCACTTTCTTTCGCTCCTTCCCTCCCATCCCTCTAGCTTCCTTCCCCCTCCTCTCCCTTCCTCCCTTTCCCCTACACTCATATTCTTCCCCTCCTTCTCTCTCCCTAACACACTATCTTTCCTAACTTCCCTTCCCTTTTTCTTCCCCCTTCCTCACCTCCCTCCCCTTTCTTTCCCCTCCTTCCCTCCCCTCTTCCTCCTCCCACCCCTCTCCTTCCCCCTTCACCCCTCCCCTTCCCCCTCCCCTCCCTTTCCTTCTCACCCCTCCCTCCTTCCCCTCCACCCTCCCTCCTTCCCCTCTCACCCCTCCCTCCTTCCCCTCACCCCTCCCTCCTTCTTCTCACCCCTCATCTTCCCTCCCTCCCCATCTCCCCCCCTCCCCATCTCCCCCCCTTCCCCCTTTCCCTTAGACTCCCGAAGACTCACTTAGATAAAGAGATATGGATTCTCGACTTGTAAATTGTTATCGCTTATCGCGTTATAAGGCAATGTAACTATGGATACGGATGTGTGTGTGTGTGTGTGTGTCTGTGTGTGTGCGTGTTGTGTGTGTTGTGTGTGCGTGTGTGTGTGTCGTGTGTGTGTGTGTGTGTGTGTGTGTGTGTGTGTGTGTGTGTGTGTGTGTGTGTGTGTGTGTGTGTGTGTGTGTTCGTCCGTGTCTGTGCGTGCGTGAAGGGGGAAAATGGGAGAACGCAAAATAAAGAATCGGAGAAAAAAGAGGAGAAAGAGAGAAGGAACAGAGGGGAAAAGTAGATAGAAGGGGAAAGAAATAACGAAAGAAAGGAGAGGAAGGAAGGACATAGTTGTAAGGGGGAGAGAAAAAAGGGTGATGGAGGGGTAGATATGTACTTAAATACCCTTAGCGCTCACTTCCAATGGCTCTGGGAGGGGAAGGGGGAAGGGGGGGAGGGGAAGGGGAAAGAAGTGTACGGGGGGTGAGGGGGAGGAGAAGGGACTTTGTAAAGTGATATGAATGAGTGTTTGTGTTCCAAGTGGGCTGGGAGAGGATATCGAAGGCGGCGTATGAATCACACGTATATAAGTATCCTCTAAGTGGCTGAATAAGGACCTCACAAGGGGGTGGCCTTTACAGAGCCGCTCGGGGATACTGCTTACAGGTGTTGGGAAGATAATAAGAATGAAACACTTGAATCAAAACGCAGATTGTGGCACGCGACGAAAGTTATTTTTTTATATATATCTATTTTTTATTTTATTTTGTTTTTTTATTTATTCATCTATTTTTATTTTTTATTTATTATCTATTCTTTTTTACTTATTTATTTATTTATTTATTTGGTATTCTAGGAGCATTGAAATGGTAAAATGGATGTGATTATCGCATTTATTTTCCTTTTTCTTCTAATTTTTTATATTTTTTCGTTTTCTACGAGACAGAACACTAGAACGAACGTAACGTATATGATAAATCCTTTGCGCTGATTGCTTACGTCACGCGCAAGATACACAGCGCATCATATTATTTTCGGTCAGAGTGAAAATAATGAATACATGGGTGATATAAAGTGAAAAAAGCTGTTATATTCCTGTCATGTTTACATTCCGTCAAAAGTTTGGTGATATTTAGACTCGCTCCAAGATGAGTCATGTTTTCGCTCGTTCTTGTCTTAGTAAAGTCATATTTGATTATATCGCGACTAGAATCTGTACTTCGTGCAATTTAGACTTAGAAATATTCGTATTTTGGCGCATTTGACATAATATGAGTGTTAGCTTGACTCACTCCTGACTAAGATAATATTTTGACTCATTCCTATCTAAGACGATGCGGTATTTTGACTCACTCTCAACATGAATGAGTAATACTTTGACTCACTCTCTAAGGCGATGCGATACTATGACTGACTCTCTGTATGAATGAGTGATATTTTGACTCACGCACTAAGCCGATATGATACCTTGACTCACTCCCGTCTAAGTTGATGCGATAAGATGACTCACAACATGAATGAGTAGGCCAATATTTTGACTCACTTAGACGATGCGATATTTTGACTCATTCTCAACTTGAATGAGTAAAATTTTGGCTTAACCTCCGTCTAAGACGATGCGATAACTGACTCACCCTCATCTTAAACGAGTAATATTTTGACTCACCAAGACCACGCGATCCCTTGACTCACCCGCGACTCACCGGCGGACGAGTGCGGGCGGAATGGGTGACATATCGATTCTTCTTCGCTGTTTACCCGAAGTATTTATGGAAAAATCATTAGCCCCGATCCTTGGCGGGGAATCGACCTTGTGGCAGGGGGTCATAAGGGCGAGGAAGGTTGACTCGCGAAGGTGTTGTGGGTTATGGGTTTTTGGGAGAGATGGCTTAGCTCTCTTTTCCTCCTTCGTGGGGCGCTTCTCACTTTCTTATCTCTCTCTCTGCTTATAATTGTATATATGGATATATGTATGTATATATTCATATATATGTATGTATGTATATAAATATGTATGTATGCATGTATATATATGTATATATATATATATATATATATATATATATATATATATATATATATATATATATATATATGTATATTAGGTATAGAGAGAGAGAGAGAGAGAGAGAGAGAGAGAGAGAGAGAGAGAGAGAGAGATAATATATATATATATTATATATATATATATATATATATATATATATATATATATATGTATATATATATATATATATATATATAGAGAGAGAGAGAGAGAGAGAGAGAGAGAGAGAGAGAGAGAGAGAGAGAGAGAAGAGAGAGAAAGCCCATTCAAATCTGAACCGCCGCCACGCGACGTTTAAGAATGACAAAAGCACAAGATATCAACCGCTTTCCACCCCCTCCTCCTCTCCCTCCCCCCCCCCCCTCCTCCTCCTCCCTTTTACGTGTCCTCCTAAACGTCTGCCACAGAGAGCCCAAATGCAGAACAATGGCCGCTCTTTATGTGACCTGCCTTTGACCTAACGTGACCCCGGTATGATGTAATGAAGGTAAGGGGGGGGTGGGGGTGGGGGGGGTCAAGAACGAAGGGGCGATGGGGAGAGGGAGGAGGAGAAGGGGTGGGTGGGGGGGGGGTAGGCAGGGGGACGAGGGTTAGTTGCGGGTTTGACCTGTCGATGCAACAGAAAGGTCAGTTGCTTGTGACCTATTGACCGAGGTGGTTGTGGTTGTCGTTGTAGTGGTTGTGAGTGATTTGGACCAGCTGTTTATCCTAGAACGGAGAACATTGGATAATAACTTATTGTGTTTGTTGTGGTTTTTGTGCTTGTGCTCGCGTGGATAAAATATTGCTTTTGTGCAACAGATTTGGAATTTACAAAGTCTAATTCCAAAGTTATCACCATGTATACGTAAGTATTCTAAGAGAAGATATATATATATATATTATATATATATATATATAATATATATATATATATATATATATATATATATATATAGCACACACACACACACACAAATAGAATAAGAATTCATTTTTTGTTGTGCAACGAACGCTAAAATGTTGCATAGGCCTACCTTTAAAGAATAATTAGAACTTAATTGAAAAAAGTTCCCTCGCTCTTTTTTATTGACGATAATCTAATTACCCGAGGATGTTTGCTTCAAATTACGTTTTAATATGCAAATTTTACAGTGTTATCATCGGCGCTTTGGGATCATAACTGTTATTGTTCGATGCGCTTTTGTCTCTCTGATTTGCGTTCAGTTATTTCCTTTGTTTCTTTTCTTATTCTTTTATTGTAAAGATGGATTTGTTTAGAGCGTTAGATTCATGATTGGTATAAACTGGTGTGTTCAATTGGTATATAGGCCTACACACGCACATGCACGCGCGCGCACACACACACAACACACACACACACACACACACACACACACACACACACACACACACACACACACACACACACACACACACACACGCACACCACACACACCACACGCAAACACACACGCACACACACACGCATACACACACGCAACAACACACACCACACAAACAAACACACACAATCCTCGCACACACAAACAAACACGTTCTCACACTAGCCTTTCGCTGCTGTCCTGCAACATACACTTGCATGCTGGAGTAAAAAAAAAAATGTGGAAGCTCCTCGTCTGAATGTCTTTATCTAAAATGCATTTCGTTTCTCTTTCCTTAATATCGATTCTGTTGCCTTCCCTGTAAACAAATTCTTTGTCGATTTGTTTATGTGTGTGTGTTTGTTTTGTTATTTTGTGTTTGTTTCGGCTGGATGTCTGATTTTGTTCCTATTATTATATATTATGTATGTGTGTAGATGGAGAGAAAGATAGATAAACGGATATAGAAAGAGATACATTCTTTTCTTTATATTTTTATTTGTAAATAAACAGTTTGGTTGTCACAATCATCATTATTATCATCATTATTATTATCATTATTATCATCATTATTATCATCATTATTATCATCATTATTATCATCATTATTATCATCATTATTATCATCATTATTATCATCATTATTATCATCATTATTATCATCATTGTCATTATCATTATTGTTCTTTTTTGCCCACTCATCTAATTCTTCTTCTTCTCTCCCCCCCCGCCCCCCAACAGCGTGGGCCTCGGACGCGCGCACTTCGAGAAGCAGCCTCCGAGTAATCTCAGAAAGTCGAATTTCTTTCACTTCGTCATCGCTCTGTACGACCGCGCGGGGCAGCCCATCGAGATCGAGAGGACGGCCTTCCTTGGCTTCATCGAGAAGGACCAGGTGAGTTTTATGGCCGTTGGGGGAGGGGAAGGGAGGGAGGGAAAGGGAGGGGTAAGGGAGGGTAGGAGTGGGGAAGGAGGGGAGGCGTGAGGGAGGGTAGGAGTGGGGAAGGAGGTTGGGGAGGAGGGAAAGGAAGAAGGGGAAGGACTAAAGAGAGGGAGAGGGTAAGGGGAGTAGACGGGAGGGAAGGAGGGACAGGTGGGAGGTGTGGAGGAGAATATAGATGGGGATACTGGAGGAAGGAAAGAGGGGGAAGAAGAGGGAGAGAAGAGCACACCCGAATCACGCTTATGCAATACATCTCCTTATGTAAACCTCAAACTGAACCCAGCGCACAGAACAACTTAAAAAAAACACCAAAAACAAAACCCCAAAACGAAGTCACCAGACGTCCATCCACCCTCCTCCTCCTCCCTCCCTCCTCCCTCCTTCCCCACACCGCGTAAATCTATCGATGACGTCATGGTACCCAACTTACCCCTCGGTCTCGACTTACCGACCCCGCCCCCCCCCAGCAAGAAAGGTCAAGCAAATACCAAGGTCTGAGCGCGCACCGTCTTGCATTGTGGCCGCATCCCGTCTTGGCCTTTGGCGCGGGAAGGTCGTGGAGCAAACGCGGCTGGAGTTCCCCTCGACAGGACAGGCGGAAGGGAGGAGAGACAGACAGACAGATGGAGAAGTATTCAAAGAAGGGAAGACAGATAGAGAGAGAAATAGGGACTGGCGGATAGATAGAGAAGTATTTAAGAAGGAAGACAGATAGAGAGAGAAATAGGGACTGGCAGATAGATAGAGAAGTATTTAAAGAAGGGAAGACAGATAGAGAGAGAAATAGAGACAGATAGACAGATGGAGAAGTATTTAAGAAAGACAGATAGACAGATGGAGAAGTATTGAAGGAAGACAGATAGAGAGAGAAATAGGGACTGGCAGATAGATAGAGAAGTATTCAAAGAAGGGAAGACAGATAGAGAGAGAAATAGGGACTGGCAGATAGATAGAAAGCGAGACAGATAGGGAGGAGACAGATAAAAAGAAGTGGAGACTGACAGATAGATAGAAAGCAAGATAAATAGGAAGACGGACAGCCATATTTAAAGGAAGGAAGACAGATAGAAAGAAATGGACACTGACAAATAGATAAATATCAAAATAGGAAGACAAACTGAGAGAAAGAAATGCAGACTGACAAATAGATAGAAATCAAGACAAATGACAAAGACAAATGAGGCTGGCAAATAGACAGAAAACAAGCAAGACAGCCAGGAAACAGTACAGACAGGCAAGAGGAAGTAAGGCAGACAAACAGACATTCAGATGCGGCAGTAACAGCTACCAAGTAGAAGGAGACACAAGCAGGAAGAGGCATAAGCATTCGAAAACCTTAAAAGCTCTAGGTCTCATCTCTATCTCATGTCGAATAGGTTCATATACGTAGTCATATCGTAGAGTTTTTTTTTCTTCTTTATTCTTTTGTTTGTGATGAAGAAGTTCCAACCGCGGGTGAGAGATGCTTCTATGGGTTTAGATCCTTGTTTATTGGGATTTGATGCTTTATGATGGGATCCGATGCTTTATGAAGGAGAGGAATCGCGGTGTATAAAGAGATGTTTACATTTATTAGGCGTTTATACTACATGGTGAAGTCGAGGAAGAAAATAAGAAGTAGAAAGAAGGAAAAGAAGAAGAAGAAAGAGAAGAAAAAAGAAGATTATGAGATGATGAGGATGGGGAAGATAATGAGGATGAGAGAGAAGGACACTAAAAGGAAAGAAGACTAAGGAGCATAAGAAGAAGAATAGCAAAAGAAGAATGAGAAGAAGCAATAGCAAGAACAAGTCCCAGCCAAGACTTTCCCCAGACAGAATTCGGTGCTCTGTCCTGCCATAAAACTGCCTAGTAGCCTCGCCCGCCTCCACCTTCAAGACCGAAATAAAGCTGGTCCCTTCTCTAGCTCCCCTCCCCCTCCTCCTCCCTCCTCCTCCCTCCTCCTCTCCTCCTCCTCCTCCTCCTCCTCCTCCTCCTCCTCCTCCTCCTCCTCTCCTCCTCCTCCTCCTCCTCTCCTCCTCCCTCCTCCTCCTCCTCCTCCTCCTCTTCGAAGACCACTAGCCCCTTCCCGGAGAACCCCCTTGCAGACCTCTTTGCAAAGACCCCTCTTGGAGATCCCCTTCGAGAGACTCCCTTTCAAAGATCTCCTTTTAGAGACAGCCTTGTGAAGACCCCCTCCTGGAGACCTCTTTGTAAAGACCCTCGCTTGCAGACCCCCTTTTTAGAGACCCCCGTTTGGAGACCTTTTTCTAAAGACCCCTCTTGGAGACCCCCTTACAGAAACCCCCTCTCCCAAGACTTATCAACGAAGAGGGAGATGGGAAGGAATGAACGAGGAAGAGGGTTTAAGGGGGAGGAAGAGAAGGAGGGGCTTAGGAAGGGAAGAGAGGTAGAGGGAGGGAGAATATGAAAAAAAAGAAAACAGAAAGATAGAAAGGTGAGAGAGACAGAGACAGACAGATATAAAGAGAGAGAGACAGGGACAGGCAAACAGAGAGAGAGAGAGACAGACAGACAGATAGACAGAGAGAAAGAGAGAGAGAGAGACAGACAAGAAAGAGAGAGAGAGAGAGATAGAGGAGAGAGAGACAGACAGAGAAAGAGAGGAAGAGAAGAGGAGAGAGTAACACGCTCACTCACACACGGACTGCGTAATACCCTCTGCCACAATTACCGTCACCGATTATACAATTACTCCCGGGGAATAACTCGTACGTGCTTATTATAAAACTGATTCACTATCACAACAAAATTACCTTCCCTTCCTACTCTCCCCCCACCCATCTCTTTCCCTCCCTCGCCTGTTCCCTTCCCCTTCCCCTTCTTCTCCTGCCTCTTCTCCCCCTCCTCTCCTTTCTCCTGTCCTTAACCCCTCTCCTCTTCTCCTGTCCCTTCCCCTCCTCTCTTCTCCTGTCCCTTCCCTCTCTCCTTTCCCCTCCTTTCCCTTTCCCTTCCTCTCCCCCCCTCCCCCTCTCCTCTTCTCCTGTCCCCTTCCCCTCTCCTCTGGCTCTCTCCTCTCTTCCCCTTCAACTTCTCCTCCCCCTTCCCCTTCCTTCGGCTTCCCTGTTCTCAAACATACCATTTTGCTTCTTGACTTTTGTGGGGGAAGAGGAAATGGCATGAGAGAGAGAGAGAGAGAGAAGAGAGAGAGAGAGAGAGAGAGAGAGAGAGAGAGAGAGAGAGAGAGAGAGAGAGAGAGAGAGAGAGAGAGAGAGAGAGAGAGAGAGAGAGAGAGCTTTGCGCAAAATATTATGACTTCTCACATGTCCCCTTCCCATGCGCTTCTCTCTTTTGTGACGGCTGTTACGAGCGTGACGCAGTGACGAGCCCACGCACTACTCCTCCCCCACCCTCCTCCTCCTACAATCCTCTCTCCCAGCTTCCTTTCCTTCCTTCATCTCCTCCTCTCTTCCTCTCTCTCCTTTCCATCTTCTTCAGCCTTGTATATAAGACTCATCCTACCCGTCACATTTTACACCCTCCTCCCTCTCCCTCTCACCCTCCCTCCTCCCCCTCCTCCTCCACTTCCCTCCCTCCCTCTTCCCTCCCCCTCCTCCTCCATCTTCCCTCCCTCCCTCCCTACCCCCCACGTTCTTCCCACACACCCCTAATCTATTTATTCAAAGATTCAAAGAGTGCGTGAACTTGTTGTAGAAAAGCATTATTATCTCAGCCAAAAAATAATCACCCCGCGTTAAGCGCCGCGCATAATTTCACTTAAGACAGAAACACCGGTTTGTTCGCGTTTTTTTTAAGGGGGCGTGTGTGCGCGTCGTAGTAAATTCACACATAAACCGGGCTAATGCGGTGATATAACAAGTTAATGGTAGAGTAGACCTCGCTCGGAAATATACACAATGAATAGGCTCGAGACATTAAAAAAATATAGTTTGGGGAAAAGAAAGAAAGAAAAGAGGCAAAAATGTGGATATAGGAAGTAAATGAAATGTATATAAATTGTAAGAAAAGAGAATGGAGGGAGGGAGAGAGAAAGAGAGAGAGACAGAGACAGAAGGAAGAGAGAGAGACAGAGACAGAAACAGAGATAAACAAACAAAGATGAAGAATGAAGAAAGAGAGGGGTAAGCGAGGGAGAGAAAGAGAAAAGAGAGGGCAGAGAGGGAGAGAGAAAGAAAAAAAAAGAGAAGAAATGCACCCTTTAAGAGACAGTATTATTTAATAGTGATAGAGTTTAATTGACGACAGAAAACGCGGCACTGGCTACAGCACTTTTGGTCACGTGACTCAATAATACCCACTTGGATCTAAAGGGTAAACAGGGTAATTGCAGGACAGGGGGGGGGGTGGATATCCCCTTCCTCTCTTCCTTCCCCCTCCTCCCCCATTACTCGCTATTGCTTCTGATTCCCCCTTATCCGTTTTTTCTCTCTCTTTTTTCCCTCTCCTTTTCTCTCTGTTTCTCTTGATTTTCGATTCTCTTCTTATGTCTCGATACTGTTCTTCTTGTTTCTGTTTTATTCTATTTGTTTTTCTTTCTCTCTCTCCCTCTCTCTCTCCCTCTCTCTTTCTTTCTCTCTCTCTCTCTCTCTTTCCCACCCACACTCTCTCGCTCTCTCCCTCCTTCCCTCTTCCTCCCTCCCACACTCTTTCCCTCCCTCTCTCCCCCTCCTTCCCTCCCACCCCTCTCCCCCTCCTCCCTCTCCCTCCCTCCCTCCTCCCTCCCTCCCTTCCCCCTCCTTCCCTCCCTCCCACTCTTCCCCTCCCTCCCACCCTCTCTCCCTCCTCCTCGTAAATTAAATACCATCTACCTCATTGTTAAATCGTGGGTTTGGGGTTTTTAGAGGTGGGAGGCGGGGGTCGGCGGGGCGGGGGGAGGGGGAGGGGGTAGGGGTTATAATTATGTAATTGCTCCTTGTCTACGCTTGGCTGGCCTTGCTAATAGCGGGCATCGGTTGCTAAATTTAATGTCCTGAAGTTCATTGGTAATTTCATGCACAATGTTGTTGTTTTTTTTCCTTCTCATTCTTGTTGACCACTTTTTTTTTCTTTTTTTTTTTTTTTTGGATAATGATTCTTGTTGTGTCGTGTTTTCTTATTGCCTTTTTTTTTAAATAATGATTCTTGTGGTGTCTTTTTTTTTTTTTTTTTACTGGGCGAATAATGTGATTCTATTGGTCTGTCTCTTTGCTTTGTGCCAAAATTCGACTAGGATGGAGGGTGTCACCCAGACAGGAAGGTACAGAACTAAGGTTTTACGTAATAGAGAGAGAAAAAAATGTCATGCATGTTTTTTTTCGTATCTTATGGTTATATCTAATCTATAAATCTCTTTCTGTATTTAGAATAAAGATCTACTTCAAAATCCATTGATAAAGATAATTTCAGTATCTATGTTAATCTTATTTCATCTGTATCAGATTTCAAGTGATAAAGATAATCTTAGTATCTTATTAATTTAATTTCTTTATCTATATCACAATCCAGATCTTAAAGACAATCAAATTATCTTATCAATATCATTTTTTCCCCTCATATCAGAATCCAAATAATGAAAATAATATCAAAATCCTCTCCACACTTTTAAAGAAAATAAACACACCATTATTTCCCTCAACATTTTTATTTATCCATTTATTTATCATTTTCTCAATCGGGATCATTTTCTCACGCCCTTTTGCCCTCCTTCTGCCCTCCTCCAGGAACCCGAAGGACAGAAGACGAGCAATGGCATCCACTACAGATTACAACTCCTCTTCGCAAACGGTAAGTCTTTGGTCTAAATTCCTTTTGTTATTTGTTATTGTTGTTATCTTTATCGTTTTGTTATTATCGTTATCATGGTTATTGTTATTATTATTGTTGTTATTATCCTTATCATTACAAGCATTGTTATTATCATTATCTTATTATTATTATTATAATTATCATTATAATTGTTGTTATTATTATCGTTATTTTTATCATCATCATCATTAATGATATTATTGTTATTATCATTGTTACTATTCTTATTATCATTTGCATCGTCCCTATTATTATTACTATCCTTTTTGTTATCAATATTATCTGTATCATTATTATCATATATTGTTATGATTATCATCATTATATTATTATTATCATTATTGTTATTAGTATTATCATATTATTATCATTATTAATATTATCATCATCATCATTACCAGACTTTAAGGATTTTGGTTTTGTTTGATTTTCTTTTTCTTTTTTTTTGTGTTAGGAGTTGGCGTTCGTGTGTCCTTTTTATTTAGGGTTAGGAAGGTTTTTCGTTTTTATTTGTATTGGAAATCTCTACTTTTTTTCTCTCTCATCTATCTATCTATTTATCTCCTCCTCCTCCCTTCTCTCCCCTCCTTCCTTCCTCCCATCCGTCCTCCTCCCCACCTTACCTCTACCCTCCATCTATCTCCCTCTTCTTCCCTCCTCCTCCTCCTCCTGTTTCTCATTCTCCCCCTTTTCTTCTCTCTCTTTCTTTACCTTTCCCTGTAAAAAAAAAGATACTTCCTCGAGGCCAAATTCCCTCCTGGCGGCAAGATTGGATGCGTGGTCTTTGGCGGATGAAACTTTGCGGGTCCGTAAGCGAGACGCCCGTGCCAGCGAAGCATTTCACCTCCTCTGTGTGTCCTCCTCTTCCTCCTCCTCTTCTTCTTCCTCTTTGTCGTCCTCTTGTCCCCCTCTTTGTCCGTCCCTTCCTCCTCTGTTGTCACCTCTTCCTCTTCTCTCCTGTGTGTCCCTCTTCCCCTCCTCTGTGATCTTTGTGTCCTCTCTTCTTCCCTCCTCTCGTCGTCCTCCTCTGTGTGTCCTCTTCCTCCTCCTCCTCCTCTTCCTCCTCCTCTGTGTGTCATCCTCTTCCTCCTCCTCTGTGTGTCCTCCTCTTCCTCCTCCTCTGTGTGTCCCTCTTCCTCCTCTCTTCCTCCTCCTCTGTGTGTCCTCCTCTTCTTCTCCTCTGTGTGCCCTCCTCTTCCTCCTCCTCTGTGTGTCTCCTCTTCCTCCTCCTCTTCCTCCTCTGTGTGTCCTCCTCTGTGTGTCCTCTCCTCCTCCCTCTTCCTCCTCCTCTCCTCTTCCTCCTCCTCTGACTCTTCCTCGTCCTTTTTGTCCTCCGAGTCTGCCTCTTGGCCCTACTCCTCCTCCCAGTCCTCCTTGTCCTTCTCCACCTCTTCTTTGTCCTCCTCCACCGCTTCTTTGTCCTCCTTTTTATCTTCCTCTTCGTCCTCCTCCTCCTCCTCCTCTTTGTCCCACGTGTCCTCCTACTGTTGATCCTCTTCCTCCTACTCCACCTCCGCCGAGTTATTGTCCTCCTCATCCTCCTCTATCTTCTATTTCCTCTCTTTGTCGTCCTCCTCCTCTTCCTTCTCCTACAAGTGCTACTTCTTATCCTTCTTTTTCTTTTCTCATTTTATTTTTCTTCTTTCCCTTTTCCCCCTTCTTTATAAGCTTCTTTTCCTTAATTTTCCTCTTTTTCTTCTTTATCTTGATCTTCTCCTTCCCTCCACCTTCTCTCCCTCCCTCTCCCCCCCATATCCCCCATCTCCCCCTCACCATCCTTCCCTCCCCCTTCCTTCCCTCCCTCCCTCCTCCCTCCACCTTCCCTCCCTCCCTCCCCCTCCCTCCCTCCCTCCCCTCCCTCTTCCCTCCCCTCCCCTCCTCCCTTCCCTCCACCTTCCCTCCCTCCATCTTCCCTCCCTCCATCTTCCCTCCCTCCCCTCCCTCCCTCCCTCCCTCCCACCTTCCCCCCCTTCCCTCCCTCCACCTTCTTCCCCTTCCCTCCACCTCCCTCTCCTCCCCTCCCCTTCCCCTCCCCTCCCTCCCTTCCCTCCCTCCCTCCCCCTCCCTCCCTCCCTTCCCTCCTTCCCTCCCTCCTCCCTTCCCCCCCCTCCACCTCCCCCTCCCCCCCTCCCCCCCTCCCTCCCCCAAGCGTGAACTGGGAGCGCCCGAGGGCAGCGCACGGCAGCATATCGACATCACTTATTTACAGCTGAGTCTTGGTATATTAGACGCCCGGGATCGCCGACGGGCTGCGGCTGGCGAGAGTGACGACGACGCGTTGCGGTTGTCTGGGTGCACATACACATACGTACATGTACACACACACACGGACATATACACACACGTATATGTATACGTATGTACATGTACACATACGTATATTTAGATACACGTATATGTAGACACACGTACATGTATACATACGTACATGTATACATACGACATGGACACATAACGGACATGGACACATAACACCGGGATGCATACACGCCTCTGTGTACGTTTTTTACACGTGTGTATGTGTTTGTGTGTGTGTGGAGGGTATGTGTGTGCGTGTGCGTGCGTGCGTGTGTGTGTGTGTATTTTTGTATATAGAATCCCCGTCCATACCCTACCCACCACCACACCCTCCCCCCTCCGCCAGGTACCCCCAACCCACCCTTTAGGCCGGCGAGTGTTCCGTGAATCTTACAGAGGGAATTGACAAGGCAGCCTCTCCCGGACGCCGTAACCCGATCTCGCTTCGGGGACGCGCCATGATCGACGCCTTCGCCTGAGCTGGGGGGGGGGGGGGAGAGGGAGAGGAAAGGGGAAGGGGAGAGAGAGAGAGAGGGGGAGGGAAAAGGGAGGGGGAGGAAGAGGGAGGGTGGAAGGGGACGGGGAGGGAGAGAGAAGAAGAGGGAGGGAGAGGGGAAGGAAGAGGGAGGTAGGATAGAGAGATAGAGAGATAAAGAGATAGAGAGAGAGAGAGATATGAAGGGAGAGGGTAGAGAGGGGAAGGCGAATATGGGAAAGGGTAAGCGGTGGAAGAGGGAATAAGAGAGAAGCAGAGGGAGAGAAAGAGAGAAAGAGGATCGATCAGAATAAAAACGAAGGATAAAGAGAAAGTAGGAATAATAAAGAGAAGGAGAGACGACAAGAAGAAAGAGAAGGAGAAAGGAGACGTTACTAGAAGTGTGCAAGACGCTAAATATAGATATATGAACGAAGTGAGACAAACAGAACGAAGTGAGACAAACAGATACGAAGAGAAATTATCAGAAAAGAAGAGAAAGGCGTAGATCGATAGATCAATAGACAGAGACATAGAGAAAAAGATAGACAGACTGTCAGAGAGGAAGAGAGAGAGAGGGGGAGAGGGAGGGAGAGAGACTGACAGACAGAGAGAGACAAACACACCCACAGAGACAGCCAGATAAAAACAGACTTACACGGACACACACACACACACACACACAGAGACACACAGAGAGAGAGAGAGAGAGAGAGAGAGAGAGAGAGAGAGAGAGAGAGAGAGAGAGAGAGAGAGAGAGAGAGAGAGAGAGAGAGAGAGAGAGAGAGAGAGAGATAGAGAGAGAGAGGAGAGAGAGGAAGGGAAAGAATAGATAAAGAATAAGAGAGAGAGAGAAAGGAGAATGAATAGCAAGAGCGAGAGCGCGAGAGACCCGTCTAGTTGAAGGAATCAGTGGTAAACCCGCCGACCCCGAGTCTGGTCGTGTGAGGGAGGCGAGAGGAAATCTCCAGAGACGCGGGAGAAGGGGGGGCGGAGGGGGGGCGACGAAGGAGGGAGAGGGGAAGTGAGGGGAAGAAAGGGGACGCGAAAGAGGGGAGGAAGACAAAAATGGCAGGGTGGATGGAAATCAAGAGTAGAAAGGTGAGGGTGATTATTGATGATGAAGGGAGGAAGGGAGAGGGAGAGGATAAAGAGAGGAACCGGAGGGAGGGAGGGATTAGAAGGCGGCCGGGCCGATATATGGAGGTGAGAAGAAAAGGGGAACGAGAAGAGAGAGAGAGAGAGAGAGAGAGAGAGAGAGAGAGAGAGAGAGAGAGAGAGAGAGAGAGAGAGAGAGAGAGAGAGAGAGAGAGAGAAAACAATAATGATAATAACGAAACAACGAAAAAAAAAAACACACAAACATATACACACATACACACACACCCAAAAAAGAGAGAAGAAAAAAAAATAAAAACCGCCAAAGCCTCCGTCACATTTCGCAGCAGCTCCTGTATCTCTCACCGTTCGCGAATACAAGGACTCACGCAGCGGCCCCGAAACCCACGCATTTTCGGCGCAGTAGGATTAGGACGCGAATTTATCCTTCGTTATATATAGGATTGCCATTAGTGGATAGGGGGAAATTTTCGGCACCGTTGCTTAACACCAATTATTGAGGAAGCAGTATAAGAGTGATAAAGCTTGGATTTATGATAATGTATAACAATAACAGTGTGACTATAGAATATGTGGAGAAGTTTTATTTATATTTATGTATTTATGTATGTTTTTTATTATTATTATCATTATTCATTTTCCTATTTATTAAGATTTTGTTTTGATTACGGTAGATGGGAAATGTGATAATGATAAGGGTATTTTTTTATCTTTATTTAGTATTCTATTTATTGAATTGAGATTTTGTTTTGATAACGGTGGATGGTAGATTTGATCATAATGATAAGGGGAAAATGAGATTATTTTTATAATTGGTTATTTGTGGTAGAATCGTCTTTATTTATTATTAGTCTGGTCTTAATCATCATTATGATTAAGAAGAGGAGAAGAAGAATAAGCAGAATAATTACATTGATGATTATGATGATTATGAGTTTGATGTTACAGGTGATAATAGTGATAACAGTAATTTAAAATTAAACAGTTATACAAATTAGAAAATAAGTAAATAAATGAAAAAATAAAAAACTTCGGTTTCAATTGAATTTCGACTTCGACAACAGCTCGCTCTCTCCCTCCCCTCCCCCTTACCCCCTCCTCCCACATACCCCCCCTCACTCCCTCCCAAACACAACAACCTCTCCGTGTCAATTCCCTCCCTGTCCCTCTCCTCTTCCTCCCCTCCCTCCCCTCCCTCCCTACAGATCCTCCCCCCCACAGACCACCCATTACACGCCCCCCATCCAGCCTTCTACCCCCCCCAACAACCCTCGTACGCACACACTACCCCCCCCCCCCCCAAATCCTGGCTTTGCAGAATCAGTGTATTATTTCGATCTTTCTCACGAGTACTCAGTGTAGCGGCGGTACGTCAGGTTAGTGCTACTGTCAGGGGAGGGGGGGGTGGGTAGAGGGTGGTGAGGGAGTGGGGGGAGAGGAGGGAGGGAACAGGTGGGGAGGTGAGGGAGAGAGGAGGAGGAGGGAGGAAGAGGAGGGACAGGTGGACAGGGAAGGAGGGAGGGAGGGAAGTTGCCAGGAAGTAGTTTCTCTCTCTCTCTTCTCTCTCTCTCTCTCTCTCTCTCTCTCTCTCTCTCTCTCTCTTCTCTCTCTCTCTCTCTCTCTCTCTCTCTCTCTCTCCTCTCTCTCTCTCTCTCTCTCTTCTCTCTTCTCTTTCTCCTTTCTTTTCCAGCTCCTTTTGGTTCCGTGTTTATTGCATCTCTTTTTTAATCTTCCTTTTTCTTTCTTTCTCTTTTTTCTACTACGATCTCACTTCTCTCCCCTTCTCTGTATTTTATCGCATTTCTTTCCCCCTCTCTTCGACTCTTTTCCTTTTTTGAATATTTTTCACTACTGCACATATTCCTTTTTTTTATCTCTTTTCTTTTTCTTTCCTTTAGACATTTTTTCTTATTCTACTGTTTTCCATCTCCGTTTCTTCTTATTCATGTCCATGTTATTTTCTTCTTCTTTTGCTTTGAACAACAGAAGGTTGAATAAAAGGTTACTCACTCTCTGTCTCTGTCTGTCTGTCTCTCTCTCTTCTCTCTCTCTCCTCTCTCTCTCTCTCTCTCTCTCTCTCTCTCTCTCTCTCTCTCTCTCTCTCTCTCTCTCTCTCTCTCTCTCTCTCTCTCTCCTCTCTCTCTCTCTCTCTCTCTCTTCTCTCTCTCTCTCTCTCTCTCTCTCTCTCTCTCTCTCTCTCTCTCTCTCTCTCTCTCTCTCTCTCTCTCTCTCTCTCTCTCTCTCTCTCTCTCTCTCTCTCTCCTCTCTCCTCTCTCTCCCTCTCTCTCTCTCTTCTCTCTCTCTCTCTCTCTCTCTCTCTCTCTCTCTCTCTCTCTCTCTCTCTCTCTCTCTCTCTCTCTCTCTCTCTCTCTCTCTCTCCCTCTCTCTCTCTCTCTCTCTCTCTCCTTCCTACCCTCCCTCCTTTCACAGCTGATAACGTCATCGCTATCTTGTTGTTATCAGCGCGAACAGCTCTGTGTGTTCGCGGGGAGATGGCCGTCGAAGTAGTTGTTATGGTAGCGAAGGGCTGAGGGGAGGGGCGGCGAGGGGAGAGGGGGGAGAGGGGAGGGGAAGGGGGAGGAGAGGGCGCGGAAGGGAGAGGGGAGAGAAGGCGATGAAGGGAGAGGGGGAAGGCACGAGGAGGGGAAAGGGGGGCGAGGATGGGCGAGGGGCAGGGGACGTGGAAGGGAGAGGGAGGGAGGGAGGAAGGGTTGTCATGAGGGACATGTACTCTCCCCCGTGTGCAACACAGTGCCAGCGGGGTTGGGGGAAGGGCAGGTCGCCGTGGAGGGCGAAGAGGACAGATGAGGTGGAGAGGCAGAAGCGAGGAATGAGAGCGTCTTCAGGATCTGAGGCGATGAGTCGAAGACGAAGGAGGAGGAAGGAAGGAAGGGGAGGGCGGAAGGCGAAGAAGCAGAGCGAGGAAGCGAAAGATCTAAAAATAATCAAGGAGAGAAAGTGTAAGGGCGAAGCGAGCAAGAGCGAGGCGGAGTGTGAAGGAGTGAGAGCTAGGAAGATGAGGTGGAGAAAGAAGGGAAGGTGAAGGAGCAAGTCCTGGGGAGAGCGAGGGAGCGAGGGCCGCCCCCTGGAGGAGGAGCGCCTCGGACTGCTCCCCAGGGAAGGGGGCCTCGCCGGAACAGCCACGCAACCCGCGCGCCACATAGACCAATATGCTGCCACCACCACTAACACAATTTAGCTCGTTTGGTTAGGTTCAGTAAAGGTGAAAATAGGTCACCACGAGTGTGATATGAATGGACCTGTCCCTGAGGGACGTTCTCATGTAACAAAGAAGTAAAAACACGAGGGAGTTTAAGGCAAAGTGAGTCTACACGAGAGACACGTTTGGGCCCAAAATTGGTCTCGCGTGGTCGGTGCCCCTGAGACCCCGAGCCCCGGGCCAGAGGGGCGCAAGGGCACCCGCTGATGGCTGAATTTTTGGCTGGCGGTGGCGTGGGGCGGCGGTGTCCAGGCCGCGCCGGGGCCGCCGCGGAATATGTCAGTGTCGCCGAGGGGCCTCCCTCCCTCCTCCTGGCCGTCCCACTCCCTCTCCCTCTCTCGCCCTTATAGGCTCCTCAAGACAGCCCAGCCAAGGGGAGAGAGAGAGAGAGAGAGAGAGAGGAGAGGAGGAGGAGGAGAGGAGGAGGAGACTTGAGGCGGCGACCGGAGGGGGAGGGCAGAGGAGGCCCGCATGCCTACGGTCCTTCGGAGAGACGCCCCCGCGGGCAGGAGCCTTTGCAGGACACGCCCGGAAACGAAGCCTCGCGCCCATTAACAGTCGCGAGAGTTGTGAGAAATGCGGGAATGAATCTCCCTCCAGCCGGCGAGGGAAGGAAGGCTCAATTGCAGATGGATTTGCATGCATATATATTACCCGAACGAGACATCAAAACAACCTTGATTAGCGAATCCAACGAAGCAAGGCAAGGCAATGAGTGGATTCCAATCAGGTCATTAATTCCGACTCAAGAATCGTTTTTGGTCGAGAATAAACCACCCTTTTACGCGCTCCGGAAATATGGACACACACGAGGACACACAACAAACGCCTCCTCTTGCTGTAAATAAAAAAAAAAGGGAAACAGAAAACGAAAAAGAAAAAGAACAAAAAAAGAGGACGAAAGAGCAGGGGGAAAAAGGTGAAATAAAAAGTTTAGTCGAGGGGGATGCTGGGCCGAAAAAAAGGGAAAAACAAGATGGCGGAGAACCTTTCAAAAAAAAGAGGGAAAAGAGAAAAAAAAAGAACCATCGAATTCAAAAAAAGAAAAGACACAAAATCGAAAAAAAAAAACAGGAGAGGAACGGGAATGAAAA
>NW_020872939.1:304941-307441 GCF_003789085.1 Penaeus vannamei
CCGTCTGTGTTTCACTTCCTCAATCACGGTACTTGTTACTCTCTTGCAACGGCCGTGAGGAGGGGAGGGGCGGAGAGGGGGGGGGGGAGGAGAGAATACCCATCTGTGGCTGTGGAATCGGGATGGGTAGAAGACCTCGAGCCCGTCTTATATAGCATTCAACCTCAAAATTCATGATTTTGTTGGTTAGAAGATAAACAAAATAATAAAAAAAAATAACCCTTGTTTTTCAAAAGCAAAATTCATTCGTACATTTGATTTGATTTTTTTTTAATATAATGATTCCGGAGACAGACCCTTATGATCCAAGTACTGATTATTGGAGTAAATTAGTGTTTTTTTTTTCTTTCTTTCTTTCCGTAAATGCATCAATACCTAAATGAAGATGAAATTTCCCCAACCGCTACTGCACAAGACATCTTGAGAGACAATGTAGCGTCGAGTGGCTCATGTAGAATACTAAAGAACTAACCGTTGTTTGTAGTTTGACTGATCTCTACCATTTCTGTTGGATCTGTAGTGTTTGGAGTAATAACAGTAACCTGTAACCAAATAGCGTATGTTCACCATGATGTGATAGTTCCTTACTAATGGAGTACTTGTTAGTCTTAGCTGTAGTTCTGTCCAATAAGTGCAAGTTCGTTGTGAAGCTGCCTGGCGTGAGTTGTGTCCATGTAGCACGTGGTGTAGGCCTATGGAAGGAGGCCGTGGTATTGACACAGTATTCCAGGTCACACAATGGCCTCTTGCATGACGATAGAGGAAGGGGCCTTTGCGTGACGTCTTTTGCCTTTAAGAAAACTTGAAGTCTTGCCAATGGCCGGATCACGTGAGAGGCATAAAGAGGGTTACTTTAGGATAATGGCTATATAAATGTGGTGTAAACAGACTCAAGTGCGCCCAAAAAAAGGTGATTGTCACGCAAGAATAAAAAAAACGATTTTTTTATGCCAGGGTATTCATTTATTTGGTTTTATTTCATTGTTATATGTTGAAAATGTTGAAGACCTGTACTATATTCCGTGTGGTGTTGTTGTTTCGTGCTCTTGTTTATTAAAGGGAAATTGTTGCTATCATGTAAACTGATTCAAACGTTTGTTAAATTTTAATGCATAGACGTGATTCTTTTTTTGTCCCTCCAAACTGTTGCATCAATAAAGGGAATAACGCACAATATAATGAAATATAACATGGCGTTCGGTGCGTAGATAAATTCCGTACATTTTTCATGCCCCTTTTCAAAGCCAAAAATTGCCCCTGCCGCTAACCACGATACCAAACTGTCATACCATTGGCTCCATGACCTTCCTTACCCCCTACCCCAACCCATACCCCCCACCCCCTCCATCATACGTCATTGGCTCGTTCCCACGGACATGTTTAAGATCCTATCTGCATAATCCGGTAAAACAGTGTTGCGTTGCCCTTCCGACGCGCCCTTGCCCCCCCCTCCCCCCTTCTTCCCTTCCCCCTTCGCCCCTTCTCCCCTTCCCGTTCCCTCATCCCGGTATCGTCGGCAGCGATCTCCAGCACAGATTATCCCTGTATCCATCATGGTAATGGGAGGGAAAGGAGGAGAATGGGAGGTGGGAAAGAAGAGAGAGAGAGAGGGATGGAGAGAGAGAGCGAGAAATAGAGAGAGAGGGGGGGCAGGAGAAAGAGAGAGGGAAGGAGAAGAGAGAAGGAGAGAGTGAGGGAGGAAGAGAAAGAGAGAATGGGAGAAATAACGACCTGGGATATATTCGAGTCCTCTTGTATTTTTCCGTTCCTGTAAGAGATAGGCTTTTTTTTTGCGATTTTGAAACCCGTTTTTTTTTTCTTTTCTTTTTTTTACTTCTCTTCAAGTGCTTCGTAGGGTTGTAATGCGTTTACTTAAGGGATTTGCAACGTAGCGGTTATTCGCGCGAGGCAGTAACCAGACGGGCGTTCCTCCAGCGCCCGCCGCCGCCCACATCCGGAAAGGACCTTCTGCAGGCGCTGGCCTCGCGGGCGTGTTTATTCTCCGCCATAAGACGCTTTTGATTCATATATCTATTTTTTTTTTCTCCTCCGCCTTCTTCTTCTTTGTTTCTCCGGACGAGCAAAAAAGTTCTTGTTTCTCGAAAAAGAAAAAGGAAAAAAAATCCACATCCTGTTTCTCACGGTTCCTCGAGGACAAAGGTGGGTATTGTGGATGCCGAGTCCTTCAGGAAGCTGCGGCTGAAGGTGGTGTTGTCCGCCTCCTGCAGGACGCGGCCGCTGCACATCTGTGGATCCTCATCCCGGAGGCAACAATGAGCGAGGCAACTCAGCGGGCGAGAGAGGAAGGGATTTTTCTCCTTCGTCGCCGCTCGATGCTCTCGGGTCCGAGACTTTTCTTCCTGTTCCATCTTCTTTTTTCCCACTCCTTCTCCTCCTTCTTCTTGTTCTCCTTTCTCTTGCTGGTTCTTTTGGTATTACTTCTTCCCTTTGCGTTTCTATTTTTTTCTCTCTTTTTTTTTAGTTAGATTTACTTTTTTTT
>NW_020872939.1:312441-372997 GCF_003789085.1 Penaeus vannamei
TATGGCGTCGCCAGCGGCCCCTCTCCCCGCCGCAGCCGCCGCCCTCCGCCGCCTGTGCGGAGCGAAGGGCGCCGAGAGGCAGCGAGAGACTCCATTCATCCCTGAAATTAAAGGGCTGAGGGCGAAGGCGTCGACCCGCGCCTTCAAGAATGACCATAGAAGACTCTCCCATTGTTCTAAGAGGTCGGAATTTTGGGGAAAGAGAAAGAGAGAGAAAAGAGTAAGAAAAAAGAAAGAATAGAGGTAAAAAAAACGGCAAAAATGAATGTTAGACCAACAAGCGAGAAACTCAACCTATCTTAGAGAGGCGGTTTCACAAAAACCCTCTCTCGGGCACTCTCCTCCTCTCCTCCTCCTCGTCTCCTCCTCCTCCTCCTTCGCCTCCGCCTCCGCCTCCTCTCGCTGGCTCGTGTGGGCTCGGGGAAAAGCATCTGGAGTGAATGACCAAAACAAACAGCCATTAGAGGGCACCACAATAAGTAGAACCCTGGCATGCTCGGCCTCTATTATGTGTTGAATAAGCGGTAAGAGTTGAGTATTAATAATGCAGAGAGAGTCAACAAACGGAACACGCAAGGTTGCCTGTCTGGGGGCCCGCGCCTCTCTTGCCACCTCTTACACGATGGTTTTTGTGGTGTGCAAGTCGCTCTCTCGCCCTCGCGCTCCCTCTCTCTCCTCTCTCTCTCTCTCTCTCTCTCTCTCCCTTCTCTCTCTTTCTGCTGCTTTCTTGTACGTTTTCTTTGCTTTTCTTGGGCTTTCTTGCTTTCTGGATGTCTTGTTTTTTTTACTGTTTCTTTTCTACTTTCATGTTCTTTCTCTTATCCTTATTCTCTCTCTCATTTTCTTTAGTTCTTTGTAGTTCCCTTGCTTGCCTGTTCTCTCCATCTTGTCATCTCGATTTCTCTCATTCGTTCTCTCCTCTCTCTCTCTCTCTCTCTCTCTCTCTCTCTCTCTCTCTCTCTCTCTCTCTCTCTCTCTCTCTCTCTCTCTCTCTCTCTCTCTCTCTCTTCTCTCTCTCTCTCTTTCTCATTTATGGAGGAAAGGGGGAAAACGTCCGTAGGTTCAGAGAACAAATAGAAGAAGGAAAGAAAGGGGAGAAGAAGGAAAGGTGAAGAGATAACGAAAGGTGGAGAGAAAGGGGGAAACGCCAGGCGGAAAATGGAAACGGTTTAATGCTTCGGAGAAATACTTGGATGTCAAGATTTAGGGGAAAGGAGGTGGGGGAGGAAGGGCGCGAGGGGAGGAGAGAGGCAAATACAATAATAACACGGAGAGAAAGAGAAAGGAGAATGAACGTGATGATGAATCCAAAACCGGATTTATGAGGAAGAGAAATGGGGGAATGTGGAATTTTGTTATAGCTACCAAAAAATACATACGATTAAAAAACAAGCAGTAAAAAGAGAAAGAAAACACACACAAAAAGGTGAAGTAAGATATACAATAAATCGTAGAACATTATATACACAGTATATATATATACATATTTTTTCTTTCATTCTTTTTTTAATCATACAAATAAATAATCAAACTCAGATCCAAAAAGCTTTTTTTCGATATCTCACCCCCAGCGAGAGAAAGAGAAGAGTAAATAAAAAAATTAAATAAATCAAGGGATAAATGAATATGTTAAATGAAATAAATAAACGAATAAATTAATATGTTAAATGAAATAAATAAACGAATAAATGAATGTGCTAAATGAAATAAATAAACGAATAAATGAAAATAAAAACACAAGATGGAAACGTGTTCGAGACGGTCTTCAAGTACAACCATCTTAACGCTTTTCGCTATTATGGATTCTAGCCAGCAACACGCGATCGGAGGAGGGGGGGGGGTGGAACGACAGCAAGGGGGAGGGGGGAGGGGGGTGAAGAAGACAGGTGAGAAAGGTTTCCGAAAGATGGGGGTATCGTGTCTTTGCTTGTTTGTTTGTTTGTGAGTTTGTTTTATATGTATTTGTGGGGGGTTAATGTTTTTTTATTGTTTCGGTATGTTTTTTTTTTTTTTTTTCTTTTTTTATATATAGGTACGATCGTTTTGTGGGGTTTCTCCCTTCCTTTCCTTCCTTTCCTTCCTTTTATCATCATTCACTCACGCCTCCTCCTTTCCCTTCTTCTCCCCTTGTCCCTTCCTTCCCCTCTCCCCTCCTTTTCCCTTCCCTTCCCTTTTCCCCTCCTTTCCCCGTGTCCCTTTATCTCCCTTCTCTCTTCCTTTCTCCCTTCCCTTCATTTCCCTCTCCCCTCCCCTTTCCCTTTCCCTTCCCCTCCCTTTCCCCCTTCCCTTCCCCTCTTCCCCTTGCCCACCGCGGCCACGCCCATCGTGCACGCGCCTTCCCTTATCATGTGTTGGTTTTGTTGGCCATTAATTTCGGTTTTATTGCCCCGCGACCTATGGGATATGCGCTATTTTGTCCTGCTCTGTGAATACGCTTCGACTCTCGGGTGAAGAAGGGAGGAGAGGAAGAGAGGGAGAGGGAGGGAGAGGGAGAGGGAGAGAGAGGGAGAGAGAGAGAGAGGGAGGGGGAGATAGGAAGAGGGACGGAGGGAGGGAGAGAGAGAGATAAGGGAGGGAAGGGGGTGGCTGGGAAAGATAGGTAGATAAATGAGGAGAGAGGCTGAGAGAGAGAGAGAGAGAGAAATTGACAGACCGAGATAGAGAGACAGAGAGGAGGGCAGCAGGGGAGGGAGATTCTTCCTTCTCTGCCATTTTCTTCTAGTTCTTCACTTTCTTGCAAGACGGAGGGAGAAGAAAATGCTAGCGAGGGGCTTATGGGTTATTTCATAGTTCCTCCTCGCCACAAAATGTTAAGTTATGGTTTATTTTAAGGTCAGGTTATACGAAAGAGTAAAAAAAAAAAGATTGAAAGGCCATTTTTCTCCCTCTGTGACACCTGTGAGATCTCCTTCTGTCTTCCTCTTCTCTTCTCTCTATTTATCTATCTATCTGTCTATCAGTCGACCTGTCTATCTGTCTATATTTATTTTTCCTAATGCTCTGACTCCGCATTTACCTTGAGTTCTGACCTCTCCTTCCCTTTCCTACCCCTCCCCTACCTCCCTCCCTACCCCCTCCCTTTCTTTGGACTAACAATGCGGACAACTCACTTCGCTTTGCCTGCCCATCTCTACCCCCCCCCCATACCCATCCCCCCGCCCCCCATTGTTCCGCCGCTCTGCTTCCGAGGGTAGTGGCGATGGGCGGGGGGAGGGGGAGGGAGGGAGAGTCGACAAAAGGGGGAAGGGGGAGGGGAGAGGGGGGAGGAGAGAGAGGAGAAGGAGAACATATGGCTCGAGAATGTTCCGCGTGACTGGAGTAATTGTGGCAGAATGACCCCGACAATAGGTCCTAATAGGTCAAGTCTGGCTCGGGTCGCGGCGAGTCGTCATGCTCGGACGGTGGGCTATGGGTCGGGGGGAGGGGGGGGGGGATGGGCAGTGGGTTGGAGGGAGAGAGGGGATGATGGGTGTGGAAAGGAGGGGGGTAGGGGCAGGCGGGGGGGGGGGCAAGGGGCAATGGTCGCCGGACGGGATAATTCGTGAACGGCAAGCGGTGAATGTCGCTCAAACGAGGACCTGAATGGGTTTATTCTCCGGGCGAGGTCGATGCATAATGACCTTTTGCGGGGGGGGGGGGGGGGGAAGAAGATGGAGATAGGGAGGGAGAGGGGAGGGGAGAGAAGGAGGGAGGGAGGGAGGGGGGGAGAAGGAGAGGGAGGGAGAGGGAGGGGAGAATCAGAGGGTCAAAAGCCAGGAGTCAATCCCTCGTCGGCTGGCTTCAGCACCATCGTACGAGTTCATCAGGGGGTCACTCAGCCCGACGACGCGTGAAACAAGCGGATGACTGGTGGTTGTCGCTCGTTTGTCCCCCTCGTTCTCTGTTTGACTAACGAGGCGGGGGGGGGGGCGTAGGGGAAGGGGAGGGGTGTGGGGGGGAAAGAGGAAGGAGTAAAAGAGAAGAGGAGGGTGTGGGGGGGAAAGAGGAAGAGGAAAGGGGGTGAGGAAGGAGGGGGTAGGGGAAGAGGAGGGGGTGGGGATATGGGGGTGAAAGAGAGTAAAGGGGAAGAGGAGGTGGCTAGAGGAAGGGAGGGGAAAGGAAATGCGAAAGGAGGGAGTAAGAGGAAAAGTAAAAAATCTGAGAATTTGACGAAACGATAGTATGGGGGTTTTAGGGGAGAGAAAGGGTGGTGGTTATTGGGTGGAGCGCTGAGGGGGTTGTACAGGTGGCCTAATGGCTGGGTGGGCAAAGGGGAAGAGGGAGGGGAAAGGGGGAGAAAGAATCAGAGGGGAATTAGTAATCATAACACTATTGTAGAGCCATGTCCTTCAACAAAGAGCTACCGAAAGGCCATTTCTTTCTCGAAATCACCCGCCACAAGAAAAAAAAATGTCCGAATCCGATGCTCTTTCGCGCCAAAAAACGAAAAAAGAAAAAAAAAAAATCAACAACGTAGGTTTAGAAAAAAAATGTCAGTTTACCTCCAAACCACCAGAGTAAACACCAAACCACCAGGGTAAACATATCCTAAAGTAGATGCGGGTCATTAAACAAATTGTCGTCACTCTAATTAAAATCCCCTCGACAGTTTTACACAGGAAACTCGATTTGCATCAGCGTATTACCAGACGGCCGGGTCGAGTCGTGGCCAAACTCATTTAGTTACCCCGAGCAACGAGCCTAAACACAATCACCGTCATTGTGGCATTCCATCACAATATCTTTTCCTTTTTTTTTCCTTTTTTTTACTGTGTCATCAGGACTGGCTTTGGTCCGATTGTCGTGTTGGAAGGAGGAGAGAGGGAGAGAGGGGGGAGAGGGAAAGAGAGAAGGAGGGGAGGAGAGAGAGAGAAAGAGAGAGAGAGAGAGAGGAAGAATAGAGAGAGAGAGGAAGAGGGAAAGAGAGAGAGAGAAAGAAGAAGAGAGAGACAGAAAGAGAGAACGAGAGAGACAGAACAGAAAGAGACAGAAAGAGAGAGAGAGAATCAAGGACTCGTCTGATGGAGTGGTTTTTGGCCTTGTTATCGGCGTGAGTGAGGAGACACTTCGCTGTTGAATTTCGATGTTCTTTTCGCTTCTTAACTTCTTTAGACTTTTTTTTCATGGCATATTGCTTTTTTTTTTTTTTTTTTCTTTTTTTTTATCGTGAGAGGTTACTGGAATGCGTGTTTCTTTGTTTGTGTGTGTGTGTGTGTGTGTGTGTGTGTGTGTGTGTGTGTGAGCGTGCCTCTCTGTGTGCGTGTCTATCTGTATGCATGTCTGTCCGTATGCCTGTCAGTCTGTGAAACAAGAGGAGAAGAGGGAGACAGAAGCGAGAGAGAGAGAGGGGCGAACAAGAGAGAGAGAGAGAAGAAAGGAGAGAAAGAGGGAGAGAGAAAGCGAGAGACAAGAGACAGACAGACCAGACAAAGACAAACAAACAAACAAACAACAGAGGAAAGAGAGAGGAGAGGACGTCATCACACTCGATTTGATGACGTTAAACATGGATGGAAATGTTAATATCCCCGACGAGATTTTGATGCATAAAATAACAATCGGAACTTAAAGTTGACGCGCCATTATCTCTTCTCTAGTGACATCCGTTTACTCTCCATCTCTCTTTCTCCCGCTCCGCCTCGCTGTCTTATTTATTGTCCTTCTTCTTATTCTTATTCTTTAATCTTCTTCTTCTTTAATTATTTAATCTTTCTTCTTCTTTAATTCTTTTTTTCTACTTCTAATTCGTTTTTTTCTTTTCTTCCTTCTTCATCTTTTTCTTCATTCTCCTTCTTTATATTTAATCTTCTGCTTCTTCTTCTTTATTCTCCTTTTCTTCTTTTTCTTCTTCTTATCTCTAGTTTTCGTAATTTTGTCTTTCGTCACTTTCTCCCTCTCCTCCTCCTTCTCTTCATCTTCTTCCTCATCATCCTCTCCTTCTCCTTGTACTTCCTTTACCTATCTTTCATCTTTCTCTTGCCCTTTGTCATTATTCCCATATCTATTTACTTCTTCCCCATTATCCCCGTTCTTCTATCTCCTCTCTTTCTCTTTTCCATTTTCCGTTCGACAGTAATCCCATTTTTTCTCTTCTACCCTCTTCGTGCTTTCCCCCTTTTTATTTTATTTATTCATTTTTTGTGTTCTAACTTGCTTCCCCTTTCGTTTATCATCTAAATTATCCTTCTCCTCTTCTGTCTCCATTTCTCTTCTTTAGATTTAGGCGTGTGTGTTTTTGTTTGTTTGTTTGTTTATTTGTTGTCTTTCTCTCAGTCTTCCTTGCTTTTCTTCTTATTCTTCGGCCGTTTCTTTAATTCTCTCTCTCCCTCTCTATCGATCTATCTTTCTATCTATCTATCAATCTCTATCTATCTATATATATATTATATAAATGTGTGTGTGTATATGTATATCTATCTACTTATTTATCTATCTATCTATCTATCTATCTATCTCTCCGTCCACCTATCTATCTCTACCCCTCCTGCCCCTCTCCCGTTTCCCTCCCCCCCCTCACTTCCCCTACGCCATCTCCCCATCTTTCCCCCATTTCCCCTAACACCCGGAAAGTGACATTATTTCCTTCATCATACAATTATCATATTTTTATTTTCCACTCGCTTCCCCTCTCCCCTCATCCATCGCTGTGTATTTAGTTTTCCATTTCATTATAAATGAATATTCGGACGGGCTCCCGGGTATCCATACATCGGTTGAATGAAGAGGGATGAGAGAGAGGCGAGAGGGAGAGGGAGAATGAGAGAGAGAATATGAGAGAGGGAGAATGAGAGAGAGAATATGAGAGAGGAGAGAGGGGGAGGGAGAATGAGATAATGATAATATGAGAGAGGGAGAATGAGAGAGAGAGAGAGAGGTGGTGATAGGAGTGGAATGTAACGAGAGAAAGATATTATCCTAATTTAAAACGTAACTTTGCATTTGTTCACTTGGCATTTTTCAATTCATTGTGAGAGCCTGAAAATATGTCGAGATGTTATCTGTTTCTGCTCTCTCTTCTCTTCTCTTTTTTCCATCTTTGTCTCTATATTACAATTCTTCAACTTCTTCTCTCTCTCTCTCTCTCTCTCTCTCTCTCTCTCTCTCTCTCTCTCTCTCTCTCTCTCTCTCTCTCTCTCTCTCTCTCTCTCTCTCTCTCCCTCTCCCTTCTCTCCCTCCCTCCCTCTCTCCCTCCTCCTCCTCTCTCTCTCTCTCTCTCTCCCTCTCACTCTTTCTTTCTTTCTCGCCATCTCAAGGGAGCGCAATCTCATTAGCTTTCTGTGTCCCATTTAAATTGCATCAAGTCATTATGAAGCCCCAAGGAGAACAGCGAGATCACTCCTGACCTCTGACCTCGCAGGAGGATCGACGTCTTACGGGGTCACGGGAAGGTGTAATGCAAATCTTCTGGTGAATAATTGACACGGATAAACTCGGTGACTCCGACGTCGCTAATGAGACCCGGAATTATGATCCTCCGTGCGCGCGCGCGTGTGTTTTCTTCTTTGTCACTCGTCTTGGTCTTTGGATCCGGGTTGCGTTGTTATGTTTTTCGTTTTTTTTTTTTTTTTGGGGGGTTGGAGTTTTTTTTTTTTTTTTTTTAATGGGCGACCGCTTTTGTTAATCCGTTTCGTATTTCGCTCTAAAATCTCCCTTTCTGTAGTTCCTTTCTCTGTCTCTCTCTCTCTCTCTCTCTCTCTCTTCTCTCTCTCTCTCTCTCTCTCTCTCTCTCTCTCTCTCTCTCTCTCTCTCTCTCTCTCTCTCTCTCTCTCTCTCTCTCTCTCTCCCTCTCTCCCCTCTCTCTCTCCTCTCTCTCTCTCGCTCTCTCTCTCTCTCTCTCTCCGTGATCCTTCCTCTCTACCCTACCCTGTCCTCTGTGCAACGTCCCTCACCCTCCCCTCCCTCCTCCCTTCCCCTCGCCCTCCCTGTCCTCTCTCCCTTCCCCTCACATCTCTGTCCTCCGAGCACCACCCGGCATTTACATAGTACAAGAGCTGTACTTAATCAATTTCATGTCCCTTACGGCTCACGCCCCCCCTCCCCAACCCCCTTCTCCCCTTCTCCCTTCTCCCTTTCCATCCATACATCCTTCTTTCTTTCTCCTTCTTTCACCTCTTTTTTTCTGTCTCGCCTTCAATTCTCTCTCAATTTTATCCTTTCTTCTTCTCTTCTCCTCTCTTTCGTTTTCTCCTTTTCTCTCCTCTTCTCCCTTCCGCCTCCTTACCCCCCCCCCCCTCCCCTCCCATCCCAAAGGTAAGGGATTTCTTTCGTAGTATCCTCCTCTCTCCCCTCTCCCTCTTCCCCCCTTCTTCTCCCCTTCTCACCCTTTCCCCCCCTCCAATCTTCCCCCTCTCACCTCCCTCCCTCCTCCCCCTCTCACCCCCTCCTCTTCCCCTCCTCTTCCCTCCCCCTCACCCCTTCCCTTCTTCGCCCTCTCTCACCCTCCCTCACCCCTCCCTTCTCCCCCTCTCCTCACCCCCCCCCCCCCGAGGCTATATAGTAAACCTGCTACGTCAGTGTCACACTTACAATCAGTGTGAAATACACCCCGATGCGTCGGCGTTTTTTAAAGTGCATTTATTCATTAATCTATTTCTTTCTTTATTTATTTATTTATTCATTTATTTCCTCATTATTCACTTATTTATCTATCTATTTATCTATTCATCTTATTCATTCATTCATTGATTTGTTTGTTTGTTTACATCGTTCATCGTTTTTTGTAGCGATGTTGATAGTTTTTTTTCATTGTTCATTCGGTAATAGATAGATAGATAGATATATAGATATTCACACGTACACACATACATACACACATACACATACATACACACACACAATACACGCATACATACGTAGGTATAGATATCCACAAGAAGAAGGAAAAAAAATACAAAAGAAAAAAAAAACTAGAACTTCAAGAGGGAAAAAAGTGAAATATTTACCCCGATTCGCGACGAGGGACAGGGGTAGGGGGGGGGGAGAGGGGAGAGGAGAGGGGGAGGGAGGAGGAGAGAGAGGGGGAGGGAGGAGAGGAGGAGTGTCTCACCCAGGGAGGGAGGGAGGGGGAGGGAGAGAAAAAAAAGAAATCTAATAATCAAATTTATCCCGATCGGATGAGTCCAAATTCGACCCAAAATCCCACGAATCGAGAAGGAAAATGAAGCTACTAAGCCCGGCCGCGCAAGAGGGGAAAAATAAGCCCACAGTTGAGGGGAAATAAGCCAGGAGTGAGAGGGGAAAAATTTTCTCTCTTCCTCCCGCGCTGCCGTGTTGGCGAGGATGGGGGGGGAGGGGGAGGGGGGGATGGGAGGGGTGAGGGGGGAGGGGGTAGGGGGGTGGAGGGGGAGGGAGGTATGTGTGTGTGCAATTTCTTCTTCCTTTTTTTTTCGATTTCATTTTTTTTTTACGTTTCCTTTCTTTCTTTAATTTGAGTTTTTTCTTCTTCAGTGACTTTCTTTCTTCTTTTTCATTAAGAATTTGGTTTGCTGTCCTACTGTCGCTGCCTATCTGGCTTTCTCTCTCGCTCGCTTGCTATCTATCTATCAATCATTCTATCTATTTACCTATCTTTCTCCCTACTTATTTATCTACTAATCTTTCCAAATCCCATGGTCTCTCTCTCTCTCTCTCTCTCTCTCTCTCTCTCTCTCTCTCTCTCTCTCTCTCTCTCTCTCTCTCTCTCTCTCTCTCTCTCTCTCTCTCTCTCTCTCTCTCTCTCTCTCTCTCTCTCCCTCTCTTCTTCAGTGGGGTCGAGACCACCTGTTCCGGGCTCTGCTGGTGGTCGTCGTGGGGGAGATTAGGGGGGGAGGGGGGGAGAAGAGGAGAGGATGGAGGAGGAGAAAAGGGTAAAAGGGAGGATAGGGGAAGGGAAAGGGAAGAGGAGAGATAGAGAAGGGATAGAAAAAAGACGGGAGGGAAAGGATAGTGAAGAAGGGAAAAGGAAGAGGAAGAAGAGGGGAGAGCGAGAGAGGGAAAGTAGGGAAAGGGTAAAAGGGAGAGAAGGCGGGGATGAGGGGAGGGAAAGGGAAGGGGAGAGAGGGAGGGGAAGATGAGGAAGAGGAGGAGGAGGGGAAAGCGAGGGGAGGGGGAGCAGGGAACGAGGGAAGCTAACCATAATCTTGACTTTTTAGTGGCGAGGGATTTATAGGGATTAATCCGGGGCCTAGTGGCAGGGGGAGGGGTGGGGTGGGGGGGAGTAGGGAGGCCCCAGTGGCAGGGGGGGTAGAGAAGGCCAAGGGGAAGGGGGGGGGGGGGAGGGGGGGAGGGTCCCTGTTTTGATTAAGGATGCATTACATCGGGTATTACAGGGCTGCTTTATTTTTATTACAAGGCCGGATGACAGCAGGGGACTTGAGGTCGGATCGAGGGGGATTTCAGGGGCTAGAAAGGAAGGGGGGAGGGAGAGGAGGGAAGGGGGAGGAGGGAGAGGAGGGGAAGGGGGAAGGGGAGAGGAGGGGAAGGGGGAAGGGGGGAGGGGAGGGAGGAGAGAGAGGGATGGTTTCTAGCCTTCCTTCCCTCTCTCTCTCCTTTCTTTCTTTCTCTCTCTCTCTCTCTCTCTCTCTCTCTCTCTCTCTTCTCTCTTCTCTCTCTCTCTCTCTCTCTCTCTCTCTCTCTCTCTCTCTCTCTCTCTCTGCTCCCTTCTCTCCTCTCTTCTCTCCCTCCCCCCCATTCTCCTCCATCTTTTCCCCTGTGTGTTTATATGTGCTAGAGAAGGTGCAGGGGAGGGGAGGGGAGAGGAGGGGAAGGGGGGGGATTTTGGGAGGGGGGGGGTAGGGGTTTTTTTTCGTACTGGTGGTAAAATACTCTTCTTCTTTTCCTTCTTTTCCTGAGGGTCAAACGCTCATCCTTATTGGTATGCAAATTCATACAGACGTACACATGCAGACACGTACACATGCAAACACCCTTACACATAAATACACTTACATACACACACTTATGCGAACACACTTACACGAAAATACACCTACACACACACACACACACATGCAAACACTTACACACATACACACACATGCAAACACACTTACACACACACACACTACACACACACATAACACACACTTACACACATACACAAACACACTTACACACATACACACACACGAAACACACTTACACACACATACACACACACAACAAACACACAACACACATACACACACACACACACACACACACATACACACACACGCAAACACACACACTTACACACACATACACACACACGCAAACACACTTACACACACATACACACACGTACACGCTCTACCTACAGTATGTGACGTACCCGTTTATTTATTTATTTATTTTTTCATCTGGTAAAAAGTAATTTCTCCTCTGGAATACTTTTCATTTTTCCAGATTGGCAACCGAACATCCATCAGGCAATGGCTCTTCGAAATCAATACTTTGCATGTGTTTTACTTTCGAAAATTAACTACACGCCAAAAAAAAAGAAAACAAAATAACTCTAGAGTGATTGGATATTTTATATGTATGTATATACGGTATATATATATATATATATATATATATATATATATATATATATATATATATATATATATATATATATATATATATATATATATATATATATATATATATATATATATATATATATATATATATATATATGTATATATATATATATATATATATATATATATATATATATATATATATATATGTATATATTTTTTTTTTATTAATTGTATCATTAATTATTTCCTTTTTTTATAAATTGTATCAGTTGACGAGGTTACAATTAATGTTTTATTTTGATATGTGTATTATGAATTGTCGCTATACCTTAGTTGTTTCATATCTGAGGATTTTTTTTAATGTACTACACTACAATATATATATATATACTATGAAAAAAATATTTATGATATAATTTAGCATATTTGCTATTCATCCTTCATCATACATAATAAGCTTTTTCATATCAGTTAATCATAATCACTAATATTATCTTTATCAATCGTGTTTCTGTGTTAACATTAATACGACCCATCAACTCATGATTATTAATTAAAATTTCAATCTTTAACACAATAGGTGGCATTAACTAATATTCAAAGAGCAATGATTAATTTCTTCTTTCTCTCTCTCTCTCTTCCTCTTTCTTAGGCTATCGTATACGAAGGACAAGACAAGAACCCAGAGATGTGCCGAGTCCTTCTCACGCATGAGGTCATGTGTAGGTAAGTAATCTACGCCTTCTTCGTCGTGTTGTTATTATTATTATTATTATTATTAGGATTACTATTATTGTTGTTATTATTATTATTGTTATTGTTATTATTATTGTTGTTGTTGTTGTTATTATCATTATCATCATTATTGTTATCATTGTTATTATTAATAGTATGATGATGATGATGGTGATGATGATGATGATGATGATATGATGATGATGATGATGATGATGATGATGATCATTTTCCATCGAGATAGATATGATACCGAAATGACGCTGAGATGGATAGAAAGGCAGACAGAAGAATAGGTATAGATAAACGTACATAATGTAAACATATTCGTATCTTTACCGATCTCCAGATATAGATATAGATACACCGATGGATAGAAAGATAAACAGAAAGATAGATACAGATTAGCGAGCATAATGTCCACATACCAGTCTCCAGATATAGATATAGATACACCGATGGATAGAAAGATAAACAGATAGATACAGATTAGCGAGCATAATGTCCACATACCAATCTCCAGAGATAGATATAGATACACCGATGGACAGAAAGATAAACAGAAAGATAGATACAGATTAGCGAGCATAATGTCAAGTACCAGTCAGATTTAGATAAAGATACACCAATGGATAGAAAGATAAACAGAAAGATAGATGGATGAGCGTGGATAAAGTCAACCTATCCGCATCTTTACCGGCTCCGAGCGTCCGTTGGGTCTCGCGAGCGCCGGACAAAAAGGTGTTTTCACAGCGGCCGCACGCGAATATTCTCCGGTTGTCGGGATGATGGTCAGTCAGTCGGAAGCTGGAAGTCTTTCGGCCGATGGAGACTCTCTCGTCTGAGCCTTTCAGATCGTTTCCGTATTTGGCTGTTGTTGTTGTTGTTAATTATATATATATATATATTTTTTTTTTTTGGGGGGGGGGTTGGAGGGGGGGGTCATTCGGCGGTCGAGTTTGATTTTATTTTTGTTGTTGTAGTTAATTATTGGTGGTGCTAATAGCTTTTTTAATCAATTTTATATGACTCCCGAGTTGTTGTTTTTTACCTCTGAGGTTCGCTGAATTCATTTAATGACAGACACTTCTTAAATTGAAAGTAAATGAGCTAGTGCCTTCAGCCAATAAATAACGAGTCGGGATGAGTGAAAGTTAGTGGGATAAATTAGGACATAGAAAAAAAAACAACTAAAGAGGCAAATACAAACTTGACTCTCCCTGGCGATTCGTTCAAGAGGTTTCGGATCCCGCTTCGAATCCGGGCGGGCGGCGGGCGGGCGGCGGATCGGTCACCTGTTGGTCCCGCGCCGACGACGCCTCATGTCGGGCGGGCGGGCGCTTCACTCCGGATTATATTACGGCAGACAATAGGCCGACCCGCGCCTCCCTCCGATCCATTTTGAGTCCATTTTAGCCTGGCGGAAAGTGCTATTGAAAACAGGACCAACTCTCCGTTTTAATTCATATTTAATTTTGCCCCTCATTCAGGCGGGCCATTCAGACCATAATCCCGCATTTTACGGAGGCAAAGGGCCAGAGCGGGCTGTGGCGGGCGGCGGCGGCGGCGGATGGGCGGACGGGCGGGTGGGGAGGCGGGAAGGATAGGGAAAGAAAGATAGGAAGGAAGACACGATGATAAGAAGACAGAGAATCCACCTCCAGATTTGGACTCCATTAAAAAAAATAATAAAAAAAAAAATACTCGCGGACCAAGACGTCTCCGAGACCACCGTCCTGCCCCCCGCTGGCCCACTCTGCCTCTCGACCCTCTCCACCTCCTCCCCCTCCCCCCCCCTTAGAACTCATCTGGTGTACAGTAACTAGATACAAGCGCATAAGGGGCCCGGCTATAACGACCACCGGCTACGTCGATACCTTCCATTCGATTATGTGACACGGATATTGAATATTTACGGGTTGTATAAGCGCGGGTGCGTATTTTCATTAATAATCTGTTTCCCTTTTTTTCTATAGGCTTGGTTCTTAATTATATATACACATGGATACATTTCATTCACGTATGATTTTAATGGGGTGTATTGATTCGAAATGATATAGGCATCAATGGCAGATATATCATTAATTCAAACCGTGATTAAAGCTCTTGATAATATTCCATTCAGTAAAAAAAGTAGACGACAAAGATACGAAAGGAAGTTAGGAAATAACGAAAGGGTATGGGTAATAGGCGTGACTTAATTACGATTTTTTTTGCTAAATCAACTTTTTGGCTTTGGGTTGCCATGAATTTTTTTTTCTATATTTACATTATCGTGTCCTGATTTCCATTGCATTTATTCCGTTTATTATTATTATTATTATTATTACCTTTATATATCTGATTTTCCGTTTTTTTTCTCTCTCTTCTTTTTTTCTTTATTATCGTACACGAATATCCGTCGTGATTTGAGAGAGAGAAAAAAAGCAGGAAAAGCAATGTCGCTCGCGCATGTCGGGGTTTTGTGTGATTATTTCGGTCGCACAAATAGACTTATCGTAATCCAATGTCGGCTTTTAGAGCGAGGTGGTCCCGACTAATAAGCTTACGTTAGTGTCAAGTGTCACGAAGCTTCCGTGGCTCTCTGCGGCGCCCAGATGGCTCTCCGACACGAAGGCCGAGAGCCCCTTGGCCCCGCGCCCTCGGACGTCGGCGCCGGCCTCCTCCGCTCTCGCTCTCTTACTCCTCCTCCTCCTACGTCCTCTTCTTCTTCTTCTTCTCCTCTTTTTCCTACTCCTACTTCTTCTTCTTCTCCTCCTCCTCTTGCTTACTTCCTCCTCCTACGTCCTCTTCTTCTTCTCTTCTTCTTCTTCTTTCTTCTTCTTCTTCTTCTTCTTCTTCTCCTCCTCCTCCTCCTCCTCCTCCTCCTCCTCCTCCTCCTCTTGTTCCTCTTTCTCCTACTCGTACTTCATTCTTCTTCTTTTTCTCTTTTCTTCCTACTGTTATTATCATTATTATTATCATTATTGATTATATTATCATTATTGATATTATTATTATTATATTATTATTATTATTATTATTATTATCATTATCATTATTATTATCATTATGCCTCGCTCGTACTATTATTCCTATTCATCTTATTTTCCCCTTTTCTCTCATCATCTTTTTCCTTCTGTGTGTTGTTTTTTTTAGTAGCTTTTGTGTTTCTTTTTCTTGTTCTTCGTTTCTTTCTTTCATTCTTCCTTTCTTTTCTTCCTTTTTTCGTTCCGTGTCCAGAGGTTAGCCAAAAATGCTTCTCGTTTGTGAATATCCATTCTTCTCGGTTTCTCATTGCTTCCCATTCTCTATCTTCCATTCATGCGTTCCAACCCTTTAAGGAAAGAGTCGATAAACACATAAAACATGGTTACGGCATTTATTATTTCTTTAATGTATTTCACTTTTCAAATATCCTTCGCTCTCTCTTTCTCTTTCTCTCTATCTCTATCTCTATCTCTCTCTCTTCTTCTCTCTCTTTCTCTCTCTCTCTCTCTCTCTCTCTCCTCTTCTCTTCTCTCTCTCTCTCTCTCTCTCTCTCTCTCTCTCTCTCTCTCTCTCTCTCTCTCTCTCTCTCTCTCTCTCTCTCTCTCCTCTCTCTCTCTCTCTCTCTCCTTCTTCTTTTCCTCTTTCAGATAATTATGGAACATTTTAAGATTTTGATGATTGTCCTTAATGACAACTGCAATACGATGTAATGGGACACACGACATCACGTTCTGAAGGGCAATTATTGTTTAATATTTGTATCTCACGACAATCTGCACTCGCAAGATGTCAGTATTAAGCCCCAATTTATCGCTAAATTATTCAAGAGCTCGCAGGCTGGATGGAAAAAAAGTAAAAAAAAAAGGCAAAATAAAAAAATAATAGGAATAAAAAAAGTAAAAAGAGGGAGGAAAGGTACATTAGAGTGAAGGACCACCCAAGCCAACAGCTGGAGTGGGAAGGAGGGAAGGAGGAGGCAAAGGGGTGAAGGAGGGAGAGGGAGAGAGGGGAGGAATGAAAGGAGTGGGGGGGGTGAGGAGGGATGAGGGGAGGATGAAGGAAAAGCGTAACATGGGTTTAGCTGGGATAGGGGGGGGGGGGGGGTGTCAGAAGGAGGGTAAAGGGGAGAGAGAGAGGAGAGAGGGAGAGAGAACCAAGAAAAAAAAAGTGTGATGTCTTACACCTCTTTTTTATGGGTTAATAGAGTTACCGTCGACGAATGAACCAATATTTGAGTCGCAGAAAAGAAGACGGAAAAAATAGTACAGCGTCCCACCTCACACACCAATCCCCCCAACCCAACAACACCTACATAAAAAACACAAAAAACAAAGAAACATACACACCACCTCACCCCACCCCGCTCCCCTAACTCAAAAAAAAAAAAAAAAAAAAAAACATTATCACATTCAAAACAAATTCCCACTGAACATCGGCATTAAAACCAATCCATAAGTTTAATACGGCAAATTATCAGCCTTATGGTCCCGATGACATAACTAGACAGACCTGTACAAGTTATTCGAAGCTCGGACTTTCCTTATATGGGTTTACAGAAGGCCCTCGAAATTACGGCCATAGATATACGCACATGGCCAGTACCTACACGCGTACACATGGGGCTGGGTATGCGCTATCAAATTTCTCATCCCAACTGCTCAAACCTGGAAATCTGATGCAATGTTGAAATGATATATGCATCTGTTCGAGGTACACGCTTTGGGGGAGTACTGTTGTGGGCTGTCTTTTGGTTGTGCGTTTGGTGTTGTTGCTTTTGTTGTCTTTCTTAAGTTCTCGTTGTGTGTGTTTTTTATCTTTGTTGTTTTTTTGTTGTTTTCTTAATTTCTCGTCCGATTGTGTTATTTTTTTATGTTTTTGTTCCGTTTTTTTTTTTTTACGTTATGTCACTGATTCCTTCAGATTCCATCCGCCCTTCTTTCACCCCCACCTCCTTCCTTCCCTCCCTCTCTCCCCCTATTCCCCTCCTACCCCAAAAGCCCCCCAGTGCCCCGAGATGTCTTATTTCCCCTCCACCCCCCTCCTTCCCTCCCTCCCTCCCCGAGATGTCTATTTAGCCCGCCAGTTGTTCATTAAGACACAAGAAACAATAAACGCGGAAATACAGTCAACACTAGCAGGCTGGCGGCTGATCCGATCATGGGGGGGGGTAGGGGGGGAAAGGGTGGGGAGGGGGGTATCTTGGAGGGTGGTTGGGGGAAGGGGGGGGGAGGAAGGGGGATGGGAGGGAAGTAAGGGGGGAAGGGAAAGGGAAGGGAGGGGAAGAGGGAAGAGGAGAGAAGGAAGAGTGAGAAAGGAAGGAAGAGAGGGAAAGGAAAGAAAGAGGGAAGAAGGAAGGGAAGAGGCGGGGAAGGGAGGGATACGGCAGAGAGGGTAGGAAGGGGAAGGGAGGGGAGAAGAGAGGATACGGCCGAGCGAGATGTATTTTTCCCTTTTTCAAAAATCTTCGGCATTTTTTCCCGTTTCGATTCGTACGGTCTGTCGCTGGGCCTCGATTCGGCTGTGCTTAGGTGTTGTAAGGTCTTGCGCGCGCGTGTGTGGTGCGAAGGAGGGGTTGGGGAGGGGGAGGTTGGAGGGGGGAGAGGTTGGAAGGGGGAAAGAGGGGGTGGAGAGTGTTGGAGGAGGGAAGGATGGGGTGGGGAGAGGTTGGAGGGGGAAAGTGGGGGGGAGGAGGAAGGAGAAAAAAAAGCGAATGTGGTTTAATATCAATTCTTATATATGCAACTGAGATTTTGCAGCCGAGATCTTACAACTTACAAGACGAATGAAGGAATAGTTCTATGGACGCCTCTCTCTTGCGCTCTCCTTTCCCTGTCCCCTCCTTCCTTTCCTTCCTTCCTCCATCCTCCTACTTTCCTCTAATCCTCTCCCCCTTTCTTCCCTCTCATTCCTCCCTCCTCCTTTTCCCTCCCATCTTCCCTCTTATCCCTCCCTCCCTTCTTCTCTCCTCTCCTTTTGCCCCTCCCTCCCCCTTTCCCTCCATCCTCCTCTTATCCCTCCCTCCCCCTTCCTCCTTCCGCTCTCCTCTTATCCCTCTCTCCCCTTCCTCCCTCCCTCCTCCCTCTCTCTTCCTCTCATTTTTCCCCTCTCATCCCTCCCTCCCTCCTCCCCTCTCATCCCTCCCTCACTCCCTTTTTCCCCTCTCTCCCTCCCCTTCCCTGGGCGGGCATGTGTGTCCATTTGCGGCCGCGGGATTACTTGAGATCACAATTAGCTTAGCTCACTGCTCACCAGTTGGCTAATTCCCCGTCTATCTCTTCCCTTGTTTCGTCGCTTGCTTTATCTCCTCTGTTTTGCCTCCCTTGTCCTCGTTCGGGTTTGTTTATTTGTCTATGCGCCTTGTCGTCTCTTTTCGTTCGGGGTGGCAGTTGTGTGTGTGTGTGTGTGTGTGTGTGTTTTGGGGGGGATTCGTCATTTTCGTTTATTATCGCTGTTCTGTATGTTTTTTTTTTTTTTTTTTTTTTTACGTATTCCTTTCTCTTTCTCTCTCTCTCTCTCTCTCTCTCCTCCCTCTCTCTCTCTCTCTCTCGTCTCTCTCTTCGTTCTCTCTCGCTCTCTCTCTCTCTCTCTCTCTCTCTCTCTCATCTCCTCTCTCTCTCTCTCTCTCTCTCTCTCTCTCTCTCTCTCTCTCTCGTCTCTGCTCTCTTTCCTCTCCATCCCCTCTTTCAATCTTTTCAAGACCATCGTATATAATAGGTGTATCAGCGGGCGATTACAGCCACCAAGACACGAGATCCCGAAATCCCTAATGATTGCTGGCTGCGATCCCTCGAACATCAGGAATCACTCAAGGAAGAGGGAAAAAGGGGAGAGAAAAAGGAGGAAAACAATGTGTCTTTTTGCGGCTTTTTTATTACTTGCGGGATATTGGGGGGGGATGGGAGAGGGAGGGAGAGGGAGGGGAGTGTAAGGTGTTGTTGTTGTTTTTTCGAGGCCGTATGTTGGGTTAGCTCTTTTATTCTGGTATGTTTCCCCTCATCCCATTTTTCTGGTACTCCTTCGTCTCATCACTCCACCGTTCCTCATCCACTTCTCTCATACCCCCTCATCCACCACTCCGCCGTCCTTCACCCCACCACCCTCACCCTCACCCACCCCCTCACCCACCCTCACCCCTCCTTCACCCACCCTCACCCTACCTCACCACCACCACCTACCACCACCCACCCTCACCCCTCCCTCACCCCCCAAACCTCCCCGCTGTGCTCCGAGCCCTGTACAAAGAGCGGCGCCCTGGATAAGGCTAATCCTGCAGGCCGGCGACAGAATGCGGCCCATATGTGGAGTAATACTGGTATTTAAGACCAAACACCTGCCACGTGGCCCCAGGCGAGGGCTCCCTCCCTCCGGTGCGTCTCCCCTCTCTCTCTCCCCTCTTTCCCCCCTCCCCTCCCTCTCCCTCTCCTCTCCTTCCCCCCCCCCTCTCCCCTCTCCCCCCTTCCCCCCCTCCTCCCTCTCTCCCTCCTTTCCCCCTCCCCTCTCCCCCCCTACTCCGAAACTCTGTTGCATCTTTCCCTCTTTTCCTCCTAAGGGGCATTTCCCCCTTTCCCTCCCGGTGGGTCTATCCCTTCCCCTCTCTGGGGTATGTTCCCCCCCTGTGGTGTATGCCCCCCCCCCCCTTTCCCTCCCCTGATCTCCCCTCCCCCCTCCGCTTTAAGCCCCCCCCCCCTCTGGTATATATTGGAAGAGGCGAAAGTAAACTCCTATTATATTGTAATAAATATAATAATCATAAATTATGATAATTATCATAAAAATAAATAGTTGGATTGTAATAATGATAACAAAAATAATGTTGATAATGATATCAATGATAATGATAATGATGATAATAATGATCATGATAATATACACAGATAGATGAAAAGAAGGATAATAAATATATGCAAAAAAAAAATCCAAAAAGAGAGAAAAAGAATACATACATGAAGCAGTTGTGATAAAAAAAAAAAACATCGTTCAGTCTACACGAGCGAGGATTTAAATTTTTGTTTTAATCCGCACCATATATTAATTACGAGACCGAGTGAATGAAGCGGAAATCCTGTTCACCATTAATATTCACACATAAAAAGAGAAATGAGAAAAAGAGGGACATTCGATCGAGTTAATGAAAGGAAGAAAGGTGGATTAAAAGAAAGAGAAAAAAAAAAACTAATATTTTTCTCTTTCTTTCTATAGAATATAGAAGAAAAAAAAAATACAGGAAAAATAAGCTTCGAAACTAAAGAAAAAAAATAATAAAAAATGAACATTTGATTCCTCTTTATATCTTCAACTTCCAATTTCCCAAAAAAACAAACATCACAAGAAAAAACAAAAACGAATCGATCAATAGACTTTAAAAAAAAAAAATAAAAGTCTTTAAACTTATCGGGAATCGAGCAATTTAACCGGACAAAGGCAGAGAGTCGGACCGCCTTCTCTCCGCGCCATAGAATGTCAACAGAAACATACGGGTATTCTTTACATATCAAATTAATCAATTCGCTAAAAGAGAGGGGAAAGAGGACGCTGATTGGACACTTCGCCTCGGGCTGCGAAGAGGGGAAGAGGAGGAGGAGGAGGAAGGAGGTGGAGGAGGAGGAGGGGGAGGGAGGAGGAGGAGGAGGAGGGGGGAGGAGGAGGAGGGGGAGGAGGAGATGGAGGAGAAGGAAGGAGGGGGGGAAGGGGGAGGAGGAGGGGGGGGGGGAGGAGGAACGGAAGGAGAGAAAAGGGGAGGGGAGAGAAAGCGGAAAAGAAAATATTGTAGTATTGGAATAATAGTAGGATGAGGAGTGGAGGGTGAGGGAGAGAGGGAGGGAGGGAGGGAGGGAGAGAGAGAGAGAGAGAGAGAATGAAGTACAGATGAAGGAAATAACTCAGACAATTGAAAAGAATTACCAAAAAAATTATATGAAGTTGAAGACGAAGAAAGGGAAGATGAAAAATATAATAATAATAATATTAATGACAATAATATCGATAATAATAAGAATGATTATAATAATGATAAGAAGAAGGAGTAAGGCCAATAAAAGAAGTACATTTACATCTATCGCCGAAGTCCCGCCCACCGCGCAGAAGTACCATTAAGTACATCGTGACATCGCCCCGGCCATATTTGTACAAGATATTAGTTAATGTACACACTCCCATGGCCCCCCCCCCCCTCCCTTCTCCTTCCCCTCTCTCTTTCCCTCTCTCCCCCCCGAAAAAAAAATCTTTCCCTACTACTTCTTCTCTCGCCTCTTTTTTTTTACCTTCTTTCTCCTTTGCTCCTTCCCCTTCTTTCTTCCCCTACTTATATCCCCTCTTCCTCTCTCTTTTCCCTTTATTTCCTCCTCCCTCCCTCCCCCCTTTTTCCTCCTCCCTCCTCCCCATCTTTTTCCTCCTCCTCCTCCTCCCTCCCTCCTCCCTCCAATCTTTTTCCTCGTCCTTCCTCCCTCCCCCTCCCTCCTCTCCCGCCCATCTTTTTCCCTCTCCCTCCCTCCCTCCCTCCTCCTCCCCTTTTTCCTCCTCCTCCTTCCTCCTCCCTCCTCTCCCCCATCTTTTTCCTCCTCCTCCCTCCCTTCCTTCCCTCCTCTCCCTCTCCCCACCTCCTCCCTCCCTCCCCATCTTTTTCCTCCTCCTCTCCCTTCCTCCCTCCCCTCCCTTCCCCCCCCTTTTCCTGCGCATTATCATAACAAACTTGTCGTCCCTTGTCCGCGGCTACAAGGGTGATCGGCTGACCCACATGCCCGCTGAATTAACTACGCGACTGCCTGTGTATACGTTCAGCTCAGGCTTGTTGTCTTGGGGAAGGTGGGGATGAGAGGAGATGGGGGTGGGGGAGGGGGAGAGGAGATGGAGGGGGGAAAGGGGAAGAAGGAGATGGGGGGAGGGAGGGAGAAGGGAAGAGGAAGAGGGGGATGGGGAAGGAAGGGGAGGGGGATGGGGAGGGAGGGAGAAAGAGGGGGGAAGGGGGTGAGAGGATATGGAGGTGGGAGAAAGAGGGGGGATGGGGAAGAGGGGAGATGGGGAAATGGGGAGGGAGGGAGAAAGAAGGGGAAAGGGGAAGAGGGAAGATGTTGGGAGGGGGAAGATGGGGAAGACAGAAGATGAAGGATAACGAGGGAGAGGACAGATGAGAAGGACAGAAATAGGTGGAAGAGGGAAGAGAGAAGGTGAGAGTTGTATAAACGACAAATTTCGATATATGTTTTAATTTCTCTTCCTTCATGATTATTATTTTCTTTTGTTGCTTTTCTTATTCTCATATTTATTAGTATTACTGTTGTTGGTTTTATTCTATTGTTCTCGTCTTCCTTATATTTTCTTTTTCTATTACTAACTATTGACTTCATTCTTGCCGTTATTATTTTTCATTATTTCATCTTTATCGCGTGAATATTTTTTCTTTCTTTCTTTCTTTCTCTCTTTTTTCTTTTCTTTCTTTTCTTTTATTTTCTTCCTCTGCCATTTCCTCGTCTTCCTCTTCTTTTTCTTTTTCGTCATCTTTCTTCCTTTTCTCTCTGTTGCTTCATCTTGCTTCTTATCCTTCTCCTTCGTCTTCTTCTTCCTCTCATTTTCCTTATTTTTAATATCATTTGTCATCTTTTCCTCTTCTCCTTCTCCGTCTTATTATCAATATAATTTGTCATCTTCTTTTTCTTTTTCTTCTTCTTCTTCTTCTTCTCCTTCTTCTTCTTCTTCTTCTTCTTCTTTTCTTCTTCTTCTTCTTTCTTCTTCTTCTAGCTTCCAGACACAAGGAGACATGCCTCAAGTCCCCCTAGACCCCAGACCCCCTCCTTCCCCCCAACCCCTTCTCTGGCGTCGCTACGCCTCCCTCTCCCTGGCATCCCCCCCCTCTAGACACACCCCTACCCCCTTCCTCCCCTTCTAGAATCTTCCCTCCTCCTCCTCCTCCTCCTCTCCTCCCCCATGTCACCCTCCTCCCCGTGTCACATTCCCTCCAGATACCCCTCCTCCTCCTCCTCCTCCCCTCCCCCACAGATACTCCCCCTTCCTCCTCCTCCTCCTCCTCCCCCACAGACAACCCCTCCGCCTTCTCATCATCCCCCTCCTCCACCCCTTCCTCCCCACAGACACCCCCTCCTCCTCCCCCCTCACCCACAGACACCCCTCCCCCCCTTCATGGACGCTATTGCACGGCTAATCCTTCTTAAGTGCGGCACTAAAATGAATTTAAGATGCTTGTCCCTAATTGCTCCAGAACTCCTTGCTGTATTGCAATTCTTTATAGCGGTGCCATATATATATATGTATATATATGTTGCGCGTGTTCCCGGTTTTGTCGCTGGGTCTTGTGGAGGGGGGTGGGGGAGGGAGGTGGAAGGGGGGAGGAGTGAGGAGGGGGGAGGAGAGAGGAGGAGGAGGGAGGAAGGGAGGAGGAGGAGTGGAGGGGAAGGAAGGAGGGGTGTGAGGGAGGGAGTGAGGGAGTGAAGGAGAGGGGGAAGACGGGTAAGGGAGTTTTATTATCTCTTGGAAGTGGTTTTTCATTTTCTTTTTTTTTCGTTTTCTCTTTCTCTTTTACTAATCATTTTTTTAGATTTCTCTCTCTCTTATTTGTCTCTGAATATTCCTCAAGCAAATAACAATAAATAGTAGATAAAATGGGTCAAATAATAAAACAAATAGATAAAAAGAAAAGACAAATAACTAAATATTATTTTTTTTAAAGGTCAAATAACTGAAAACAAAGTCAGGAAATTAGGTGAATCGTAGATAAGAAGGACCAAGTAATTTACTGAATTAGTGAAGAGTAGATAAGGGAATATCAAATGACGAAACAGTAGATAAAAAAAGGCTAAAGGTCAAATGATTAAACATGAGATAATGAAAGGTCAGAAGTCAAAAGATTAAGCGGGTCAAAGGTCAAATAATAAAAAGATAGACAAATAATAATTTCATCAAACAATATATATATAATCAAGAAAATACCAAGACAAAAAAGGTCAAGCGATTCAACAGCCGACGAAGAAGGTCAGCCCATCAAGTTGACCTCGCTCCGCCCCCCGCCCACCCCCACCGCCGCGCCCGCCACCGCCCGCCCCCCGCCCGTCATCCATCACCCAAAACCCGCGGATCGCTAATTGTTTTCAGATATGCGGAGAAAGCTAATGGGTAGAGTGCATGACCCTCGGAAGCCATTTATCAAGGCGCAATTTATCCTTATGACCCCTCGTATAATGCTCTCGAAATACGGATTAATCTTTTCCTTAAATACTCTTCTTCCGTCGTTTCATCATCCTTATGTTTTTATTTTTTTGCTTTTTGTTTTCTTTTTTATTCTTCTATTTTCTTATTTTTCTTCTTATTTTTCTTCTTCTCTCTTCTTCTTTTTCTTTCTTCTTTCTTCTTCTTCTTCTTCTTCTTCTTTTTCTCCCTACCTACCTACCTGCCGTTAATTCTTTCCTTTCTTTCTCTTCTTTTCTCACTTTTCCTCTTTCCCTCCTCCCATCTTTCTCTTCCTCCCTCTTTCTCCTACTCTTTTCCCCACCTCCTTCCCTTTCCCCCCACCCCACCCCACCCCACCCTCACCCCTCCTCTTCCTCCTCCTCCTGCTTCCTACCGGGCAATAGCTCTCCAGGCTGGAAGATCCATTTTCCGATCAAACGAGGTTATAAAACCGGCTTTATTGCATCCCATTATAAAGGCGATTATCCCGAGTCCGGCCCGAATAATTTTGGCCTAAGCGTCACTGTAGCGGTTCTTTTAAGGTCCTCACGCGATCCCCTCGTAAGTCACAAATTGGTCCTTACGACACCAATAACGTAATTATTATCATCATAGAGGATTAAACATGGACTGAATTAGTTATTTGTGTTGTGCCTGCATCATCATCATCATTCTCATACCTGTCCTAACATCACAGGTGCCGCAGCCATGACGGAATAGCAGATGTAGGGGGCGCGCGTAAAGAGATTTCATAGGTAGGATTGGGATTGTTGGAAAGGCGATTGGATTCTGTGATAGGCGATTGGGTTCTATGTGAATTTATTGGGTTCTATGTGAATCGATGCTATTGTGTTTATCATGCTGTTTTCTTCGTCTATTGTTTTTCTTCTTCTTCTTCTTTTTAATTTCCTTTATTTTAGTGTTTTTAAAATTATTCGTGCGTTTATAACCAACAGGTAACGAGCAAATGTCTACATATTTGTAAATTCTGCGTACGCATGCACACTCACTCACACACACACACACACACACACACACACACACACACACACACACACACACACACACACACACACACACACACACACACACACACACACACACACACACAGAACTATAAACAACATAATGGATCAACAATGTCTAAAAACAAAACAAAAAAGAGAGAGGCCAAATAAAGTTTGAATGAGCAACAATAGAAAGAAATTCAGACGTCATGAAGTCATGCGCGAGTGTCATGTGGTCGTCGAGTTCTGCAGCCTTGTTTACGACCACATGGCACTACATCCTCATCGACCTTTAGTTGGTAGACTTTGATGTGCGCGAATTTATTGCACTTGTACATGCCACCGCTCTCTCTCTCTCTTTTCTTTTTTTTTTCTTTTCCTCCTCTCTCTCTGTCTTTCACTTTCATTCCCTCTCTTTCTATTTCTCTTTCTCTTACTTTTTCTTTTTTCTATTTCTCTTTATTTCTCTCTCTCTCTCTCTCTCTCTCTCTCTCTCTCTCTCTCTCTCTCTCTCTCCTCTCTCTCTCTCTCTCTCTCTCTCTCTCTCTCTCTCTCTCTCTCTCTCTCTCTCTCTCTCTCTCTCTCTCTCTCTCTCTCTCTCTCTCTCTCTCTCTCTCTCTCTCCTCTCTCTCTCTCTCTCTCTCTCTTCTCTCTCTCTCTCTCTCTCTCTCTCTCTCTCTCTCTCTCTCTCTCTCTCTCTCTCTCTCTCTCTCTCTCTCTGCGAAGTCATGTTGCCTCTATGTAGGATATTGAGTGTTCAACTGTTGAGATTTACATCATGTATGTTGTTCAATGTTTCCTTTGTACCTACATGTTCCCTCGGTGCCTTTGCCTCCCTCCCTCACTCCTCCCCTTCCCCTGCCCCCGACCCTTCCCTGTGGCATTAACACCTCCCCATCTCTCATTCATCTTAAACCAGTGATTATTAGCGTTATTTTCCTTTTAACGCTTTTCTGTGCCGTTTCTCCCCCTTTTCTCTCTTCCTGCTTTCATCGCTGCTTACCCTTCGCCCTCATTCTATGCCTCCTCTCACTCCCATGGTATACTTCCCCTTCCATACACATTGGTGGCGTTGTCTCGTTCTTTATTATACTGAAGGTCTTTGCTTGGCTTTCTCCCTTTGCAATAATTTCGAATGGCCGCTCTTTCTTTCCATTTTCCTGGCGTTCATTCATTCTCGCTTTCTCTCTCTGGTTCATTCGGTTTCTCTCTCTCTGGTTGTTTGGTTGTCTGTATATTTGTTTGTTTGGTTTGTCTTTCTGTTTGTTTCTTTTTTGTGATTCTCTCTTCTTTCATTCCTCTTCTCTCTCTCTCTCTCTCTCTCTCTCTCTCTCTCTTCTCTCTCTCTCTCTCTTCTCTCTCTCTCTCTCTCTCTCTCTCTCTCTCGTCTCTCTCTTCTCTCTCTCGTGCCATTCCATTCCATCTTCCATCCCGATATCCTCCCATTATTTTAGTGTTTTATATCCCGCGACGACAGGTCTCCCCATCACCCGTTTTTTTACTACCTCCCCCCACCCCCAGGAACCCCTGCCCCTCCCCACGGCGCAACAACATCCTGCTGTTCTCCCTTACCAATCGCATTCACTTTTTGTCCGCCCATAAATCACAAACAAATCCCGCCCGCAAAAAAAGAGATGGTGTTGAAGGGCAGCGCCCCCAGAGCGAGTCCGTACCGACGTCCCTCCCGTCTCCCCTTCCTCCCCTCTCTTCCCTCGTCCTCAACAGCCCATCCTCCGTCCTGCCCGTCCTCCATCCTTCAACCGCCTCCCTCCCCGTCCCCACACATCATCCTTCACCCCCTTTGGCTCCCACCCTCCTGCGGCCACGGGATGAAGGGCACTCTGTCCGCCGCGGCGAGGGTCCCTTCTCCAGCCGCTTGAAGGGCCCTCGTGGCTGTCTGCGCGGTAGCTCATCGCCCGACAGGAGGCGAAGGGGCGGCGCCTTATTCGGGAGGTCGTGCCAACGGCGGCGGTCTTGTGGTCGGGCCTCTTGGATTACAGAAGAACGGAGGGGTGGAGGGAAGGAAGGAAGGGAGGGAGAGGGTGGAGGGAATGGAGATAAGGAAGGGATTGGGGACAGGAAGGGGGGAAGGAGGGAGGGGTGAGAGGGATGAAGGAAGGAAAGGGAGGGGGAAGAGGGAGGAGGGAAGAGGTATCCTTGCATGTTTTTCTTTCTTCCCTCGCTCGCCCTACCCCATGGGAACTAAAACATTGATATTACCACATCACAAGGATCGAAACTAGCACTGAATCTTGCTGAATGGAAGCGAAATGCAATACGGAATCTTATCCTCGCGATTCGGATCCCAATAAAGGGTTAATTCGGCTTAGGGTCATATGCGCACGTCCTTTGAAACGGTTCAAGAGCCCTTACCAGAATTGGATTACGCCGGGCCCCCTAATGTCCTTTGTTCATTTTGGCTACATGTGGACCTCCTTCATATTACGGCGGGGCGTATATGTGTGCCTGCAAGTTCTCATTGACGTATAGCAGTCCAGAGTAATACGATTTGCAGATTTATAACGTAGGCGTGTCAAAGACGGACAGACGGACAGACGGACGGACGGACGGACAGACGGAGCCAAATGGGACACCGTGATATTCTAACGCAGGAGAAATTAACGTCCAGGTGTTCGCGCGGTCTTGTGCTAATATAGAGGAGCTAATAAATCCTGTCAAAGCCTCGCGGTCTTCGTCATATCTGCTCTCGCGTCTGGGTCTCCTGGGTTTGGTCAAGGAGAGGATGAACGCAAGGATTTAATCATGTCTCGTTGTTCCGACTTAATCTTAATTGGATTACACATACACGGAGGCAAATCTTACATCATATTATACTGTGTAAATGAACCAAGAATAACCTTGTGATCTTACCTTTCTCTCTCTCTCTCTCCTCCAGCCGGTGCTGCGACAAGAAGAGCTGTGGAAACCGCAACGAGACGCCTTCAGACCCCGTCATCATCGACAGGTGAGTACCCCCCTTTTCGTGTTTTCAATTTCGCTTCTGCGGCGAAATATTTCGGTTGCCATTTTGTTTTCGGTCTCTTCATTTTATTCGTGTGTCGTCCGCTGTCGCCGTTAACCGCTTTTCGAGGCGCAAGGCGATCTTCTCCAGTCACAGCAGTTTCTTTGTCTGTTTTGCTTATCGTAGCTGAAAGAAAGGGATGGCATAGGGCCAGTGGCATTACCTTCCACGTCTGGTAGCGACAGGGTTTCACATCTCGAAACAGTCAATACAAATAGTTTATACGTCTCCTTCTCCGTGTATTTCGATTTTCTTATTTTCTTGTTTTATCTTTATTTCAATTCGCTTTACAACATAATACATCTTAGTATCGTCTCATACTTCGTCTGTGGGCTGGAAAAAAAATAGGAAACATATTACATCCCAGCGCCATTTTTATTTTTCGCAACGCACAGAGACCGCAAACCCTTACAGTACTGCAGCAATACAACTACACAATCCCAAACGCAGCAAGAACAGCAGCAGCAACAGCAGCGTTACAGCGTGTTGTCCGTTTTAATCAGGCAAGTGGTGGCGGGACAGACGGCGGCGGAGGGTGGGACCGCCTCATTACACCCACAAAACGACCTGTTTGAGCTTCGTTGGGTCTTTTTAACCGTCCGACACTGCCTCCGCCGCCTCCGAAGCCGCGAGACAAACTGCTTCTCAATGTTCGGAACTGATTTGTTTACGTTCGCCAACGATGTCTTCGCTTCGGCTGATGGCTGGCTCTTATCGGAGGGAGGGCGCGCGCGCGAGCACGGACTTGTTGCTGCAGAGCCTCGGCGCTTTTGTTCACGGGCCTGGAGGAGAAAATTCGTCGTAGCAGAGGAACTGTATCCGAAATCGAGGAGGAAGTCGTAGCTGTAGGAAACGGTGTTCGGAATTCGAATCGGTTTTAAAATGCACAGAAACTTTTGAGTGTTTTATGTGTCAGTGCTTTCCCGTCGTTAAGGCTTTGATGACAAGACTTTGAGGAAAAAAAGAGGAAGGAGGATTTTAAGCAAAGTTATTGAGAATCAGTAATTATCCGGTTTGATTTAAGAGCGAATCACGTCTTTCGCAGACAGGGAGAGAGTAGCGAATCCGATACAGAGAAGGAGAGACCGATTCGTGATTGGCGTGGCAGACCTCATCCGGAGCAGAACGCGTTTATTACGGAATGAAAGAGAAGGAAAAATAGAGGATATTCATCGCGCTTTTCGCTTAATTATTTTTCCCTCTTGTCCGCACGATCGCGAACGCACGCGCGCGCGCGCGCACATCTGTTCACTTGTTTTCTTCCGTCTTTGTGGTTCTGTTTGTTTCCCTACTTCTGTTCCTTTCCCCTCCCCTTCCCCTCCCCTCTCCCTCCCTTCCCCTTAAAGCGACATCCGGGTAAGGACTCATGCTCGATGCGCTAAGACAAGAATCAAGAGAGAAAGGGGAGGGGGGGAGGAGGGAGGAGGTATATGTAAAAACCACACAAAGAATAGGTCTGTCCGCATGCCCCCTACCCCTACCGACCCTAGTCCCCTCGTACACACACGCACGCACTCCCCCTCCCCTCGCCACCCTACCCATCCATATCCCCCTCCCGCCTACTCCCTGTTCCTCCTTCACCCTCACTCCCCACCCATCCACCCTACCTCCCCTTCTTCCATCCACCCTCCCCTCCATCCACCCCTCACCCCCCTGCTTCCATCCACCCTCACCCCCTCCCTCCTCTATCCCGTCCCTCCTCACCCCCACCCCCGCCTCCCTCATCCACCCTCACTCCCCTGCCTCCATCCACCCTCCTCCCCATCCTCACCCACCCTACCCTCCTCACCCCCACCTCCCCCTGCCTCCATCCACCCTCCCATCCTCCCCCACCCTCACCTCCTCACCCCCACCCCCACCCCCGGCCCAGCCTTCGAACCGCAGTGCCAAAAATTGAATGCTAGAGCGAGCCGTACACGAACAATGTGCCGTCAGACCGTCGTCGTCGCTGATGCCGCCGCTCGGGTTCCGGGGCTGGCGGGGGTGGAGGCTCCGCTGCCGCTGTTCGTGGTCATTCCGTTGTTATCTTTATTGTTATTGTTATTAGTTATATTTTATTATTATTTATTTATTTATTTATTTTACATTTATTATTTATTATTGTTAAGATGATGATGAGAATAATGGTGATGATTATTATTTTTATTATTATGATTATTATTCTTATTAAGATGATGATTATAATAATTATGATAATGATTATGATTATTATTATAATTATTATAATCATTATGATAATGGTTATAATAGTGATTATGATTATTATGATAATGATTAAGATTATTATGATAATGATTATGATTATTAATGTTAACATTATCACTATTATTGTTATTATTACTATTACTATTACTATTGTTATTATTATCATCTTTGATATCATTATCTCTTCTTTACTTATTATTATTATCATCTTATTTTCTCTTTGTCACCGCCATTCCGGCATCTGGTCACTCGCTCTCAACAGGAAAAAAGGGAAAACAAAAACGATCTATTAACACATAAACAAATTCTAGTAATGTTCCGTGCTGCTTTCTCGGACAAATGTACATTCTTTCGCGCTTTCTTATTTTCGCGTTGTGCCTTATGGCCACGTAAGACAATATTTTCGCGGGATTTCTCTTGAGACTCCTTAGCGGAAGGAGGCGGGGAAGGGAGGGGGAGAGGGGGGCAGGGGAGGGGAAGGGAGGAGAGGGAGGGAGGGAGGGGGAGGGTTTACCCACAATGCCCACAATGTGAATAGCTTTTTTTAATCACTGAGACGCAAGCTTTTTCATTAGCAGATTCTCCATTGTTGGCAACATTATGCTGATGTTTGACAGAGGAAAGGGGGATGACTTCCATCTTTCGGAACTCGTAAAAGAAGAGAAAAAAGAGGGGTGGAAAAAAACGACAAAGATGCCGTTATAGTTTTCTTTTTTTCGTGTGTATGTGCACGCGCGCACGCTCGTGTGTGTACGTGAGAGAGAGAGAGAGAACATACACAACCATACATAAATACACACATGAGTATATATATGCAATATATACATACTGATATACATATATGTGTATATATATGTCTGGTGTGTGTGTGTGTGTGTGTATATATATATATATATATATATATATTATATATATATATATATATATATATATATATATATATTATATATATTAATCAAGGATAAAACGGCATCCTAAAACAATACACCTCGATCGCATTTCCGGCCGAGTTCTCCCATTAATCGAACTATAAAAAAGCGAGGAGGAGGAACTATAGACAATTATACTCGAGGGAAATATCTCAAAATCAGACAGACAGATTTCTCTTTCTCTGTCTCGCCTACTTCTAATATTCGCTCTCTCTTTCTTCTTTCTTCTCTTCTATTCCTCTCTCTCTCTCTCTCTCTCTCTCTCTCTCTCTCTCTCTCTCTCTCTCTCTCTCTCTCTCTCTCTCTCTCTCTCTCTCTCTCTCTCTTTGTCTTCTATCTCTCTATTCTCTCTCTCTCTCTCTCTCTTCCATTCTCTCTCTCTCTCTATCTCCTCTCTCTCTCTCTCTCTCTCTCTCTCTCTCTCTCTTCTCTCTCTCTCTCTCTCTCTCTCTCTCTCTCTCTCTCTCTCTCTCTCTCTCTCTCTCTCTCTCTCCCCGAACCTCAAAATCTGCTTTAGAGTTGTGACCGGGCAGTCTGATCACCTGGCTGCATGTCGGTGGCTTCGGGATATGGAAGCTCTCCCCTCCTGCAGTATTCTCGTTGGATGAATGAAGCAGGTCACTTCATCCTCCTCTTCCAACCATTCTTCACTTATTTTGGCGTGGAATGCTATCGTTTTTTAAGGGAGGGAGGGATCTTTTTCTCTTCTTTTCGGGAGAGAAAGAGAAGAGTGAGGATGGAGATAATAGAAAGCTGTCGCCAGCGTCCGTCCTTTTTTTCCCCTCCACGGCGAGAGGGAGACCTGGGGAGACCTGTGAACCTGAAGGCCCTTTTCTAATCGTCAATATACCGTCCGTGGCAGCAAGTGTATGGGCTCTTCTCGAGAATATCCTGTCAGAGCCCCTCGTAAGCCCCCGGGATCTCAATTCATATTTCCATCTGCTGTAGCTTCGTTGTGGCCGCCGTCGGTGAAGTCTTTAGTTTTAGCATTTCTACACTCGGCTCCCCGCAAGAGGATCTCGACCACGGCGCGCTCGTACGGTCGAAAGGGACGGGTTCGGTGCAGCGCGGGGTCGCCCTTAAGGCCCCGACGTGGCTCGCTACTGTCTTGGGTCCGCGGAGAGAATTTGTCCGGCGGAGGAAGGCTCAGGGGCAACGGGTCATTTGTTTCCAAGCTGCTTTGTACACGACCAATGAGATCATGATCCTGCCTTATTCAGCACGCGGGGACCGGGCCCTTCGCGCGGGAATCTAAGTCTATTACGCTTTTTCGCTGTGGATTGGCACGGGGATGTTTATGTGAGCCTTGTGTATCGAATCTGTATGTGTAAATGTGTGTGTGTGTGTCTATAAATATATATATAAATGTGTGTGTGTGTCTATAAATGTATATATATAAATGTGTGTGTGTGTGTGTGCATGTATAGCATGTCAACATATATCTCATACATTTCAAATAACATTCGTATATGTGTCTGTAGATTCGGCATTTTCCGTTCCATGTTTTTCCATGACACTCACATGATGGGATTATGCTTAGTGGCGGCGATGGTAGTCATATCGTGTTGTTATTTATTGTTTTCCTTTCCGTAATGTCTTTTGGGAACCATTCAAAATTCCAATTTAGAGCAGGAAAATGCGGTATCATGAACACCTTTTTGTTCCAGGTCCCGCGGGCCCTCGTAGCTGGCTTTGGATCAATTGTTAATCATGGGATATTTTCCCCCTTTTTTAAGTTTGATTTCGAGCTGGCCCGTCACGTCATCTGCCCAATTGAAATGTGCCCCGCTCTCAATCTTTCTTTTTTTCTCTTTTTCTTTTTTTTTTTTTGGGGGGGGGGGGGGGGGGTATTTTTTGTATATTGAATTTTTTTAATTCTCCGTTTGTGTTTTTTTTTTTCTTCTTCTTCTTCCTTTTCTTTTCTTTTTTTGTAACCCTGCATTGCACTCGTTTTCATCTGCTCTTTAAATATTCAAGGGAGAAAACGTGTAGGTCTTTAGATGTTGACCTGCGTGATTACGTGTATGTGTATGTATGCGCGTGTGTGTGTGCGTATAGGAGTGTTTTTGTTTGTGATTACGGATAACCGTCACATATACGTAAGGTTAATTAGGTTTCGCTTTTTAGTTATGTCCCCGTACGTATTTTTCCTTCTTTTAGTTGTTTTTTCTTATTTACTCTTTCTCCAAAACACTTTTTTGTGTTAGCGGGAAAGGCTGTCTATCTATCTCTCAGTTACTCTCGCTTTCTCTTCTCTCTTCACTTTCTCTCTCTCTCTCTCTATCCTCTCTATCTCTCTCTATCTCTCTCTCTCTCTCTCTCTCCCTCCCTCCCTCCCCTCCCTCCCTCCCTCCCCTCCCTCCCCTCCCTCTCTCTCTCTCTCTCTCTCTCTCTCTCTCTCTCTCCTCTCTCTCTCTCTCTCTCTCTCTCTCTCTCTCTCTCTCTCTCTCTCTCTCTCTCTCCTCTCTTCTCTCTCTCTTATCTCTGTTCTTGACCTCTTTAGTCGCCGCGGAAGGACCTCCTCCTTCGGGACATTATCAAAACATGCAACAATTTCTATCCTCCATGTCGCTTCGGAAGTGAATTTCGTCAAAGGTGGAGGTTGGAGGAGGAGGAGGAGGGAGAGGCAGGAGGAAAGAGGAGTAAGGGAGGGGGAGAAGGAAGAAGGAGGAGGTAAGGAGGGTATGGAGGGGAGGAAAAAGGTATGGAGAGGGAGGGAAGATGGTATGCAGGGAGGGGGAAAGGGGGGGGGAGGGCTGAGTCACAAAGACGTTATCTAGATATGAATTGAACGGAAATTCTACATATGGTACACAGAATTATGCACTCTCTCTCTCTCTCTCTCTTCTCTCTCTCTCTCTCTCTCTCTCTCTCTCTCTCTCTCTCTCTCTCTCTCTTCTCCCTCCTCCCTCTCTCTCTCTCTCTCTCTCTCTCTCTCTCTCTCTCTCTCTCTCTCTCTCTCTCTCTCTCTCTCTTCTGACATGACGCGGAAGGATCGGTTCTTTCCGCCAGCGAGCCGTACGCGCGTGCTTGAGGGTAGTTGTCATGCGGCGGGAAACTTCGCGTCCGCTGCATGATCTTTTTAATTTCTCGTGGCGGCCGAGAATAGGCTTGTTTGGATATTCATTTTTTTTTACTGCGCACAATTTACACGCATGTCCGTGGTATATATATAAATGTGTGTGTGTGTGTGTGTGTGTGTGTGCGTCTATCTCTCTTTATCTCTCTATCTATCTATCCCTTTCTCTCTCTTTCTCTCTATCTATCTCTATCTCTACCTCTATATCTTCATTTTGTCTATGTCTTCTTCATTTCCGTACCTACGCTTTCTCTCCTTCCTCCTCTTCCTCCTTTCGTCCTGCTATTAACCCTTCCCCAATTCGTCCATTTTTGACATCCGCGCCATACACACCGAACTGCTAGATCCAGGCTGTACATCGCTCGTCTATGAATAATTAATAGGCAAAAAAATAGTGGCCATTAAGCTTCAGATCCTATTATAGGCCCGAAAAAGCATTAGTGTAATTAATTACCTTTATATTTACAGGCAGGGAACAACTTCGATCAGCATATTATATATTGATATCGAAGTGTGGATGTTTACAGGAGGTGGCTGTGTCTGTGTGTTCTGTGTTTGTGTTGTGTGTGTTGTTCTGTGTTTGTGTGCGTGTGTGTTTAAACAGACGATAGATAGATAGATTGATTGGCTGGTTGATTAATTGATAGATAGATAAATGGAAATGCATTTAGATTTATTAATAAATATATTTTTGATAGGCAAATATAACTAGATACACAGAGAAATATATTTAGATCAACATTTAAAGACAGGTAGACATAAATAGAGAGACAGGCAGATGCGTAAAAAAAAGAAGAAAATAATAGATAGATAGATACATCGTGCGGCAGATTCCTAAAAAAAAAGAAATTGAAGAAAATAGATAGATAGACCGTACACAAAGGTAGGTCCATAGAAAATGATGTGGTGGATGGGTTTAGAATACCCTTGGTATATAAGAGACGGTTCGAATATCCTGTTAAATTGGGTTCGATGGTCAGAGGAATAAAGTAGGGGAGGGGGGATTTGAGAGGGGGAGGGGGGGGTGGAGGACGCAGGAAAAGGGAGGGGGGAGGGAAGACGTTGAGTTAGGAGATGAAGGAAAGAGGGAGAGAATGAGAGAGAAAGGGAGAGAAGTAGAGGGAGGGAGGAGGGAGAACGATGAGAAGAGAAGGAGGAGGAAAAGGAGAGATGGAGAGGAGAGCGATAGGGAAGAGAAGGAAAAGGAGATGGAGGAAAGGGAGACAGGAAGGAAGAGAGAGAATGGGGAGTGAGAGATTAGAAAAGAAAGAACAGAGGTAGATAGATAAACGAAAAGAGATGTAGTTACAATATAAGATTGAGGCTATTTGAAAAAAATAATGAAGAGCAGAGGAAAGATAAAGAAGGGAATACAAAAAGAAGAGGGAAAGCAAACATAAAGGAAGGAAGAACAAGAGAGAGGAGAGAAAGCGAGAGAGCGAGACATCGATAACAGAGAAAATGATCGATGATGTCGGAGATGAGAAAAAAAAGACGAAGAGAGGACAAAGAGGATTTGATAAAGGGAGGGAGACAGGATATAGTAGAAAAGGAGAATAACGTTTTTTTAGAAAAAGAAAAAAAAATCGAACTACAGCCGATTTTTTTCTTCTTCTTTTTACAAAGGGATAAAAGAAATACAAATGAAGACAAAAAGGGAAAAGTTTTAGCATATTTAGCCGATATTTTCCATTCCTTTTTACCGTCCATCCTCCATTTTTTTAAAGAAATACAAAGACACAGGAAAGACGAGAAAAGGAGATTAGACGACGGCGCGAGCATAAAAAAGGGAATTGGGAGAGAGGGAAAGAGGGGAGAGAAGGGGGAGGGGACGTAAAGATGGAATAGGGAGAGGGGAAAGCGGGAGAAAAGTAATGGGTCGGTGCTGAGAGGGAGAAAGAGGGACATTGAGAGAGGGAGAGAGAAGGCAGTAAGGAGGAAGGGGAGAAAGAGAGAGAGATAGAGGAGGGTAGGGAGAGTGTGGGAGAAAGGGGAGAGAAAAAGAGATAGAAAAATATGGAAAGAGTAAGCGAAAGGAGGAGAGAGAGGAGAGAGAGAGATAGTGGAGGTGTGGGGAGAGTATGGGAGAAAAAGGGAGAGAAAAGAGATAGAGAGAAATGGGAAGAGTAAGAGAAGGGAGGAGGAGGAGAGAGAGAGAGAGAGAGAGAGAGGAAAGAGGGGAGCGATAGGGTGAAGGCCAGCCGAAGAGGGGTGGCAGCGGGAGGTGGGGTGGCACTGAATAAATGATGGAAATAGGGAACAAGCGAAACTACCATTGAATGACATTACGTTTACCTCATTTTCACATTAGGGGAATGAGAAGGGGAGAGGAACCAGGATGAATGAGGGACGAAATGCGCGTTTGAAAAGACAGGGAAATGACGGTGAAAACAGGACTTGGGTTTCGGAATCGCATTACGGGAGACAGGGCGACGAGGAGGACGCTTCGGGGGCCATTTTGGACGGGAGTTTTAGCCTCCTCCGATGACGGTGGGCGGGGGAAGGGCCGGCGGTGGGCGTGTAGGCTGTGTCTTAAGGCTGGCTGGTTTTCTCTCTCTTTTTCTCTTTCTTTTTTCTCTTTTCTCTTTCTTTTCTTTTTTCTTTCTCTTTTTTCTTTTTCGTTTTCTCTTTCTTTTTCTCTTTCTCTTTCTCTCTCTCTCTCTTTCTCTGCGTGTGTGTTTGTGTGTTCTCTGGTCTCTGTAACTCTCTTTTCTTTCTCTCTCTCTCTCTCTTACTCTATCTATCTATATTCATCTCTCTAATTGTTTTTAACTCTTCTGTTCATCTGAATGTGTATGCGCGTGTGTATGTTTTATTCGTTTGTGTGTGTCTGTATGATTTTTTTTGTGTGTGTGTGTGTGTATGTTTTTATTTGAGTCTGAACGTGTATGCGCGTGCGTATGTTTTATTCGCCTGTATGTATCTGTATGTGTTTTCTTTTCCTCCCTCTCTCTCTCTTTTCTTGGTATATATTTGTCAGTATTTGTCTTGAAGTAATAGGAAAGTTTGAAAGTCCTGACGACGAGAACGAGTAGCCAAGGTGAGTTAGCGGGAAGGAAAATGTCTTTGGGAGAGTTGTCTCTGCGTCGGTAGGGGGACGGGGGGGTAGGGTAGGGTACAGGGTACAGGAGGGGGGTAGGGGTTGGGGTTGGGTGAGGGAGGAGAGAAGGGTAGGAGGGGGTTAGGATAGGGATGATGGGGGTGGGAGGGAAGGAAGGAAGGAAGAAGGGGTGTCGACTTAGGGAGAGAGAGAATTCGCGAACGTGTCTGCAGAACTGTCATTAACTTCACTTAATGATGTGCTATAGACGAGTTTTCCGTTCGCAGCGTCTCGCTCTCTCTCTCTCTCTCTTTCGGAGAGTCTCTCTTTCTCTCTATGTAGCAGGTTTCGCTCGTTTTCGAGGGTATGTAGCAGTTTTCGCTCGTTTCGAGGGTATGTAGCAGGTTTTCGCTCGTTTTCGGAGGGTATGTAGCAGGTTTTCGCTCGTTTTCCCTCCGTTTGTTCGTGTTGTTTAAGGTGGGGGGGGGGGGAAGGGGAGGGACGGTCATCCGCTATATTCCCCCATTCCTTCCCTCTGCCCTCCACCCCCCCCCTTGTCCTCACCCCTCACCCCTTCCCTCTATCCTCCCCCCTATCCTCATCCCTCCTTCCCTCCCCCTCTATCCTCATCCCTCCTTCCCTTCCCTTCCATCCGCCCCCCTATTCACCCCTCCTTCCTTTTCCCTATCCATATCCTCCTTCCCTCTCCCCTCCTCCACCTCCCTGTCCTCACCCCCCACCCCCTCCCTCGGCCACTGGTAAGAGCTAATTCTTACATTTTTTTCCTCTTTGACAATTTCTTCTGCCAAGACGTTACGAAGGCAAGGTCTTTTGGCCGCGACTTGACGGGTGGAGGAAAGAGGAGGGAAGGGAGGTAGGGAGAAGAGAGGGGGGAGGGGAGGTAGGGAGAGAAGGAGGAAGGGAGGTAGGAGATGGGGGACGGAGTAGGGAGAGATGGGGGGGAGGGGAGGTAGGAAGAGATGACGGGAGGTAGGGAGAGATGGAGGGTAGGTAGGGAGAGATGGGAGGAAGGGAGGTAGGGAGAGAAGGGGGGAGAGCGAGAGAGAGGAGATGGACGAGGTTGGAGGGGGGGGGGAGAGAGGGAAAGGAGGCTTAGAAAGGGTAGGGAGGGGAGTCATGGTGACAAGATGAGGGGAAACTATCTGAAAAAAATAACTCTAAACTTTACCAGAAGGAGATATTCTGTCTGGGTTCTGTCTGACTTTTTTCTTTTTTTTCATTTAATCCAACACGTCTCTCTCTCTCTCTCTCTCTCTCTCTCTCTCTCTCTCTCTCTCTCTCTCTCTCTCTCTCTCTCTCTCTCTCTCTCTCTCTCTCTCTCTCTCTCTCTCTCTCTCCGTTTAATTCTCCGAATGAAATTAGTATAGACTTGCCACTTGCATGTATATTTTTTTTCTATCTTTTTTCTCTCAATTCCCAAAGTCAGGAATCTATACCCGAGCGCATGATAATAATGGAATGGCATGCTTAATTGCATCAAAATTCTCTCGGAAAAAATTACCTCACGGATGCCGAAAGGGCGCGCGCGTCTCAGCCAGCGTTGTCATCCCTCCGCGATCCTCCGTTAAGAAAAGACCTCCCTCTCTCCATCCCATCCCCGCCCACGCCATCACGCCCACACACCCATAATGCCCAACCGAGGACTCCTGAAACACCCGCCCACCACCCACGGTCCTGAAAAGTCCTCCAGAGGGAATCCCGGAGTTCGACGGCGCGGTGCCTGCGGGGATGCGTCCCGGGGAGCGAGGCAGGCCGGTTGGTAACCCTGCGTCCGCCTCCCGAGTGTAGATGAAGCGGGAGGGAACGACACCTGAGGGACCGCGGCCGATCATAACATCTACATGGGCCCCCCCCCTCTCGCCCGCGCCCCTCCCTCTCGCCCCTGGCCCCTTGCCCTGGCCTCTTCCCTCCTCTTGCCCCTTCCTCCCTCCCTCCCTCCTCCTTCCCCCTGGCTCCTTCCTCCTCCCCCTCCCCCTCCCCCTCCCCCTCTTCCCCCTTTCCCCTGCCCCCTTCCCTCCCCCCCCCCCATCCCCCTCTTTCCCCTTGGCCTCTTCCCCCATTCCCCTTTTCTCGATGCTTTCCCCAAGCCTTAGCTCCCCCCCCTTCCCCCTCTTTTCTCCCCCCCCCCCCTGTAAAAACCCGCCCACTCCTGCTCTTCCGTCCACCCTTATTACTCTTTCTTACTCTTTATGTTCTATTTATCGCTCTGCTTATTGTGATAATGCCTATTCGGCGGCTGCTGTCCGGGCGGCGGCGAGGAAGCCCTGAGGTCCTGCGGCGGCAGGACTCCGGAGTCTGTTCTTATCTCGACGGGGTTTCGTCTCGGTCTCGGCTCTCGCGTTCTCTCTCTCTCTCTCTGGTTGTCTGGTTGGGCTTTTCTGTTTTCTCAGTCTCTTTCTCTCTTTTTTTTTCTTTCTCTTCTTCTCTTCTCTTTTTTCTTTTTTCTTTCTCATATCTCTCTGTCTGTATGTCCTTTCACGTTTCTTTCTCTCTTTTTTTTTCCTCTCTCTCTCTCTCTCTCTCTCTCTCTCTCTCTCTCTCTCTCTCTCTCCTCTCTCTCTCTCTCTCTCTCTCTCTCTCTCTCTCTCTCTCTCTCTCTCTCTCTCTCTCTCTCCCCCTCTCTCCCTCTTCTCTCTCTCCTCAAACCCAAACAAACAAACAGACAAATAAATCCAATAACTTTATTTTCCTTGATTATTCTTCTATCCACCTTCTACTTTGCACGCTTACGTTCGAAACAAATATATAGATTCTCAATATCAGTCCCTTAAAACCAGTGCCTTAAATATTAGATGAAAGGAAAATTGTTTTATGCAAATCGAGACGGCGATGCGAACCACCTCTTCTTCCTTTCTATTTCTTCTTCTTCTTTTTTCTTATTCTTTTTTGGTGTTTATTTTCTTTTTTCCTTTTATCTTTTTCGCTTTTTCTTGTATTGTTCTTCCTCTTCCGTCTCGTTTTCTTTTTTTATTTTCTTTCTTCTTTCTCCTTTTTTTATTCCCTCCTCCTTCCCCCTTATTCCTCCCTCCTCCTCCTCCACCTCCTCCTCCCCCATTCCTCCTTCCTCCTCCTCCCATCCCCCCCTCCTCTCCCCCTCCTCCTCCTCCCCCTTCCTCCTCCTCCTCCTCCTTCCCCCAATTCCTCCCCATTCCTCCTTCCCCCACCTCCCCTCTCCCCCACCCCTCCCCCCTCCTTCCCCACCTCCTCCCCACCTCCCCCCCCTCCCCCTCCTCTCCTTCCCCCCTCCCCCCTCCCCCCCACCTCCCCTCCTCCCCAAGACGCGCGTATTAACCCGCCTTCCTCTCGCTAAACGCAAAAGTGCTCCCTCGTCGCGTTGTGAAAATCGCGCTGCCGAGTCCCTGACCCGACGCGAATCCTTTCATCTTTTTTTCTTATTCTTATTCTTTTTCTTATTCCTTTTTCTTCTTGTTCTATTTTTTTCTTCTTCTCTTTCTTCTTCTTTCTTCTTCTTCTTTGTCTTCTCTTCTTCTTCTTCTTCCTTCTTCTTATTTATACTTTTTTCTTATCTGGTCCCTTCTTTCTTTATCTTCTTTTTTCTTTTTCCTCTCTCTTTCTCATCTTCTTCCTTCTTCTTTCTTATTTTTATTCTTTTTCTTTTCTTTTTTTCTCTTTCTTTTCTTCTTCAATTTCTTCTTTTCTCTTCTCTAAAGAAAAGAACAAAGAGAAACAAAGACCACAGAAAGAAAAAAGACAAAAAAAGGAAAACATGGAGAAAAGAGAGAGAGAGAGAGAGAAAGAGAGAGAGAGAGAGAGAGAGAGAGAGAGAGAGAGAGAGAGAGAGAGAGAGAGAGAGAGAGAAGAGAGAAGAGAGACAGAAACAGAAACAGAAAGGAAGAAAGAGAAAGAGAAAAAGAGAAAACTCGACTGCTCCTTTGGCGGGGGATTATGACACGGCATCGAGGCTCAAGAAAGCCATCAAACGAGCATCATCGGCGGGGACATCGCCACCGCCACCGCCGTCGGGAAAGGACTTCGCGGCGGCGAGGGAAGAGAAATGGGCTCCCGTGACTCATCCTGGGGGTGGGGGATGGGTGAGGGGGAGGGGTTGGGATGATGGAGGGTGGATGGGAGAGGGAGGGGGGAGGAGGGATGGAAGGAGGGGTAGATTAGGAGAAGGGGAGAGGGGAGTGTTATGGATGGATGGGATGGGGATGGGAAGGGGAGAGGAGGGTAGATTAGGGAGAAGGGAGGTAGAGGATAGGGTTGGGATAGAGGAGAGGGGGACAGGGGTGGGAGAGGGGCATTGCTGAGACCTACAGGATGATCCGTTTTGCTCTCGGCTGGTCACTTGGCTGTCGGGGAGGTTGTGGTGGTCTTCCGTTGGCTGTGGTGGTTGTGGTTGTGATGGTTAGAGGTGTCCGAGGTGGTTTGGTTGTGTGGTGATTGGGTGGCGTGGTGAGCGTGTGGTGACTTGCCCGCGCGTGTGTCTGCGTGCGGCTTGGCTTGGCAGGTGGGTGAAGCGTGTGGATGGCACTTTGTCCCCGCGGGATTCTCGTAGCACGGCGCCCCTCCCAGCTGTCCAGGTCACGCGCGGGTATCGAGTTTTGAGATCTGGTCAAGGAATCTGTCACAATCGGCCTAATCTCCGCCAGAGGAAATGGGATTTTCTCCGTGCCACCTGATGCCGCCGCGGGTCATCCGGCGGGCGTGGCGAGCGTCTTCCTTCCTCGCCTCGACTCCTCGCCCGCGTCTTACCGTAAGGGCGTCCCCCCCCCAGCTGCCCCGCCGTCGCCCGCGCCTTCCAGCATGCATCAAACACACGAGGGGGGGGGGGGATCCACCTGCAGCGTATGATATAAATCGATATTTGGCCAATTATTCCGGCCAGATGGGGCCAGAAGCTGAGGGAAGGGGGCAGAGAAGGTTTGGCTCCCCTCCTCTCCCCTTCCCCTGGGCTCCCCTCGGCCTCCCAAGCGGCCCCTGGTCCCTTGGGTAAGGATATGGTAATGGGCTGGTGGCAGGGAGGGCCGCGCGCTCCTGAGGGGACACGGAGCACTAATATTTTCCTCTTGTTACCATAACTGGTTATTGCCGAGTGCGCACTTGCGTCGGCCTCGCATGCATGGAGATGGCCGCGCCCGCCACTGCCCGAATTAATGGCCTGGCGATTATTCCGCTGCAGCTGTTGGCGGAATGTCCTCGGAGGTGCTAGAGGTGGAAAAGTGGAGGCGGAAGAGGAGGAGGACCGCCTTTTGTCAGGGATTTCTGCTCGCACCGCTCGGCGAGGGGGCGGAGGGCGCGGCGAGAGGAGCCTTCGCCGCCCCCTCCCAGAGCCCCGGAAAAATGCGACAGCCATTGCTCTTCCCTTTCGCCGCCGGAGCCTCGGTCGCCGGGGAAAGGAATTACCGAAACACAAAAGGATAGTTTATTTCGCATCGCATTACCCTCGGCCGCTCTCTTGCTCACATGACGAGCTCCATCTGCATAAAAATGGAGGCGCTTTTGGACTGGCCCGGTCAGCGTTGTGCGACGGCCTCGTCCGCTGGTGGCCGACCATCCGACCCTCCGACCCTCCCCGTCATGGCTCCACATCCTCTTCTTTTTCTTCTTCTTTTCCTCCTCCTCCTCCTCCTTCTTTCCTTCTTCCTCTTCCTTGTGTTCTTTCTCCTCCTCCATTCCTCATTCTCATTCTCCCCTTCCTCCAAATGTTCTTCCTCCTTTCTCTCTCCTCTTCCATCACCTACCCTTCCTCCTTCCCCCTCCCCCTCCCTTTCCCTTCCCCTCCTTGCCTCCTATTCCCCCCTCCCTCCTCCCTTCCCTCAACCCCCTCCCACCCCCCGTGCTCGCGTTGACCGCCTCCCGAGACTTCTTCAAGAAAGCCTACATAAAAATAATAGCAACACCGGGGCCACCGACTGCCTATGTAAATTTGTTACGAGTTGCCGGTCTGGCACTCCACAATCGCCGTGATTTGTCGGCGTCGTCTGGCAGGTGGCGAGGTTGCCGATCCCCCTCTCAACCCCCCTCAACCCCCCCTCCCTACGCCTACCCTTCTATTCTTTAACCCCCACCCCTCCCCCTACCACCGGTCCCCCTGCACACGCTCGAAAAAAAACTATGAGCTCTGGGGGGGGGGTAGGAGGAGAGGTAGGGGGGGATTAGCTTGAAGGTTATCTTTGACCTAAACTCTCGCTCTCTCGTCTGTTTGTTTCTCTCTTCTCTCTCTCTCTCTCTATCTATCTCTATCTATCTATTTATCTATCTATCTATCTATCTATCTATCTATCTATCTATCTCTCTCTCTCTCTCTCTCTCTCTCTCTCTCTCTCTCTCTCTCTCTCTCTCTCTCTCTCTCTCTCTCTCTCTCTCTCTCTCTCTCTCCGCCTTTTGCTCCTAAATCTCATCTATACGATTCTTGTAAATCTACAAACTAGAACCCCTAGTTAGTAGAACCCAAGAACCGCCAGACCCAAAGGTTCTACTATGGTTCTCTTTGTGTTCGTGTTCCCGGCGCTGGAGGCTCGAGGCGGGACAGGTGAGCGACGGCAACACGGGGCCAGCATCAAGCAGACAGGTGTCAAGTCAGCTGGACAACCCGGCCATCTGTCCGCACTCGGAACTTGACCCACTGGTTGGAGCTCTTCCATCCATAATAGACGACGCTCGACCCCGGCCTCTGTGGTCCTGCCCTTGCCTCTGCCAAGTCGTCCCTGGTCGTGTGGGAATGGGTCGTCCTCGTTCCTCGGGGACGAACTTGCGGAGCTTAGACGTCTCTATGGCTGCTGATGGGGGTTTATGCCGGGGTTTACGCGAAGGAGGCCGAGGGGACGCGTTCCTCTGTTTGGAGGGCATTAGGCTTTTTTTTTTTTTTTTTTGAATTGCTGTGTCTCTGCTGCTTTCTCTCTCTCTCTCTCTCTCTCTCTCTCTCTCTCTCTCTCTCTCTCTCTCTCTCTCTCTCTCTCTCTCTCTCTCTATTTTTTGGCACCCCTCTTCCAAGCTCGGACGCGGCCTCGGGGGACAAGTTTCCATGAAGGCAGGCAGTTAGGGGTTCACAGCTGGAACTAACGCTCATGCCCAGAAAATCCCGTGAATAATATAAAGGCTTTTTAAGAATTCCAACCGACTTTCTTCCTTCCTTGCGTCGTCCAAGAACTTAACTAAGAAAAAGATGGGGTTCTTTAGGAGGGATCTTGTAAGGGGGAGAGAGAGGGGAAAAGAATTAGAAGAAGGAGAGAGAGAGAAAAAAAAAAGAGAAAGACGACCGACCTCGCGCAAGTGTAGGATTAGACCTTACAAAAGAAGGATAATGGTGTTCAAACATCTTCGTCTGTCACTGACTTGTCATCTTAGAGGGCCGGAAGTCACCTCTCACACGCCTCTACGGCTCTGAAAGGAAGGCTACAGTGAAGGAGGCAATTAGAGGGATGGCGCCAGGTACCATAGAATCCCGACGCTGCCGTATGCGCGTCTGCCCGTGTGTTGTCATTAATTACCGTGTCCCCGAGTCGTTATATATACGTATTTCTTCACATATATTTCTTTTCTCTTCTTTGTGCTCTTGATAACTCGGAGAAAGAAGTTTCCTTGTCGGTCTTTTTATTTTCTTTCTTTCTTTCTCTGCGGCGCGTTTTATTTCCAGTTTTATTCATCCAGAAGCAAAACAAAACAAACAGAGGAACGTGTGTCTTCCCGGCGATAAAAGAGGTATGGAGAGATCACGCTCTCACACGGGCGTTTTGCATTAATTTTTCCCGTATTGTTGGTTGCTGATCCGGTCTGGGAACGTCAAACACTCAGCACTAAAGCGGGAGTTCTTTTTCAGAGTTGCTTCTGAAGTACATCTCCTTCCTTTGGTTCGTCGAGTGTTTACATATCGTTCGGCGCCGCGGCGAGAACCTAGCGTTCAGTGATCGTCCGAAATCGTGTCAGCTTTTCTAACTTTCTTTTTTTTCTTCTTCTTTTTGGCTTGATTTCGCCATATTTCTTTAGAGCGGTAAATATGAGAGGAGAGAGAAAATACAAGGAATCCGAAGTGTATGTGTGAAACAAGCTCTTGTGTTGCACAGCAGAAGGAGGAGGAGGAAGAGCGGTTGTACCACGGAAGCAGTGATTTTTATTTCGACTCGGTTGAAACACAAGTGTGGGGATATTTACCCAAGTCCTTCATGCCGTGTGCAGCTTTTCAAAACAAAAATGCAGAGTGAAAATACTCCAAATGAGAGTCTAGCAGCCATTCTATAAAAAAACACAATCCTTTGTAGCATCTTTCCGGCCTTGTATGTGTGGAAGAAAAACAAGCACATAGAGAGGAAGATAAAAGGAAAAAGTATTATTTTTTCTCTCCCTCTCTTTCTCTTTTACGCGCCAGCATAACAAATGATAAATATGCAACTAATCTCTTTCTCTTTTTTCTTTTACACATTCAAAGCCGCTTGATATTCCGAGGGAAAAAAAGGATGATAATTAGACGTGGCAACTCGACGCGCGCCTCCTCTCGGATTCTTCAAAAACAATATGGCGGTCGGTTTGTTTTGCTCTCGCGGCACTCTCGGCCTGTGAACACAATCGCGGCCTGGTTACGCCCAGTTCACCCTCTCAGTGCCATTGTTGTCCCGGGGCTGAGAAAGATAAACAAACCGATACTTGGGCAGAGAATGCAAGCGGAGGAGGGAACGCCGACACCCTCCTCCTCCCTCCCTCCCTCCCTCTCCCTCCCCAAACCTCGTAATGTGAAGACCTGATCATGGAAAAAAAGAATCTTTCCGATTTGTATTTCTTTCGCGTCTCGGAGGCTTCGCGACGGGAGGGAAGAGAGAGAGAGAGAGAGAGAGCGACCCGACGGAACTCTTATGCGGGGAAGAGGGGAGGAAGGGAAGGAGAAAGGGTAAAGCGAAAAGGGGGAGAGCAGGAGAAAGTGAGTGGGAGGAAAGCCGGGGAAAGAACCAGAGAAGAAAAAAGGGGCAAAGAGAAGAGGGGAGGAGAGAAGGAGAATAAGAGAGGGAAGAAAAGAAGAGAAGAGAGAAAGAGAAGTAGTATAAGAGAGGCAGGGTTGAAAGGGCAAAGAGAAGTGAGGAGGAGAGGACAATAAGAGTTGGAAGAAGGAAAGGGACAAAGAGAAGAGTCGAGAAAAGAAAGAGAAAGAGACAGGCAAGAAGAAAAACGACAAAGCGAAGAAGAGAGGAGAAAAGAAAGAGAAGAAGAAGAAGGAGGGAAGGGAGAGAAAGGAAAAGAAAGACGTTTATAAAGCCCGTCAGCTAATTAGCGAGCGATGGACGTGACTCCCAAGCCCTCTCGATGAAAGAATAAACTCGGGCGGGACAATGGCGGCGGCCCCTGCTTTGGGCTCCCATCACGAGGCATGAAGGGCTTCGGGAGACGAGACAAGAGATGCCGGGGTGGGGGTGGGGTGTGAGGGAGAGGGGACGGGGCACAGAGCGAAGAGAAATAAAAAGAAAAAGCATTGAGACATGTCTTATGGGATTTAGTTTACGCTGAGAGATTTTTTTTTATATATATAAATGAGTTGTGTCGTTTGTCATCTTTGTTTGTGGGCGTGTGTCATCTTTTCAATGAGTAGCATCCCTGTCATTATCATTATTATTTTTTCTGTTGCTGATGTAGTTATCTTTAGAATGACGGTGAATGTAAATCTAATAAATAGTATTAGTAATGATTATAAGGTAGAACAGCCGTCTGTGGAAGATTATCTAGGATCTTGTAAATCTGCTTTTCCTTGTGATTCCTCCCTCCTCCTCTCCCTCCTCCCTCCACTCTTCATATCCCTTTCCTCTCATCCATACCATGCCCTCTCCTCTCACTCGCCTTCCTCATACCCTTCCCCTCACTCCCTCTCCCATATACCCCTCACTCCCCTCCCTATACTCCTTCCTCACCCCTCCTCATACCACTCACTCCCCTCTCATATCCACTCCTTTCACTTCCATACCCATACCCTTCCCTACACTCCCCTTCCCCTCACCCCCTCCATACCCCACTCCCCTCACTCCTCTCCCTTTCCCCTCCCTTTTGGTTTAGCGATGCCGTCCAGTCGCGTTAGACAAATTGATTGTTGTGAGGGCCTCCCCGGTGCGCGTTAACAAGTCAATTACGCTGTAGATTAGTTCATAGATTACGCTATACAGTGATCGGCTTGTCTGGCCCGCGAGGTAGGAGCAGCTCTTGGAGAGAGAGAGGGGGGGAGGTAGGATGGGGGGGGGGAGAGGAAGGGGAGAAAGGGAAGGGAGGGGGAGAAGAAAGGGAGGGGAGGGAAGGGAGAAAGAGAATGGATAATAAAGAGGGGGAGGAGAAGAGAGAATATATAGATAAATAGGATGTAAGGGAAAGGGATAAGGAAGAAGAAACACAGGAAAGGGGGGAAGAAGGACGGAAGGGAGGAGAGGAAAAGCGAAGGATTGGGTTAAGGGGTAGAGAGAAGGAGAGGGGGGGGGGGGAGGAGAAAGGCACAGATCATCAAGGGTTTTATAATGTTAAGAGACTGATAGCAGGGAGAGCTTTTAACGGGTTTTTGATTATGAACTTAATTTACGGAATTGACGGACTACAGGCATTATTTTTTTCTTCTTTTTCTCTCTGTCTCTCGTTCTTTTTCTGGACGTATTTATCTCTTTATATTATTGCTACCGCTGTCGATTCTCGTTTTTGTTATAATCATCTAATATAAATTCGAGAATCATAATTACCATCCGTCAGTTACCTTAAGCCAACGAGCGTAAATGAAATCATAAACCAAAAAAACGGGAAAAAATCGAAATACAGCGAAAACTACAAGAGCTGATCTCTGGTGTTTTTCTCCGGGTTCCATAATGGTTCCCTAATGACATTATCTTCACACAAATTACTTTTATGAAAGGATTAGCAAGAAAGGGTAAATTTTTCATCGAATCTTCTACTTGATCAATGATTTGGCAAATCCTGGTAATTCCTTCCGCCGTTGACAGTGGCGGGGGAAGCTTGGGTCAGCAGCGTGTGTGTGTGTGTGTTTGTGTGCGTGTGTGTGTCTGTGTTTGTGTGTGTGTGTGTTTGTGTGTGTGTGCCTATGTGTGTATGGGTGTGAGTGTATTGTGTTGTGTGTTGTGTTGTTTGTATGTGTGTGTGTGTTTGCTTTACACGATTTGTTTGCTGGCTGTAAATACCCTTTTTTCTCAAGGTATTATAATACCTACATTAGCCCTCCTGCCCTCTCGGCCTCTCTCTCCTCTCTCCGTCTTTCCCTTCCTTCCATTCTTAGACCAACGTCGTCCCTCCCCCCCTCCTTCCTTCTCTCCCTCCCACCTTCCCCCTCTTTCTTAGATCCTAGTGCCCCCTCCTCCCCTGCCCCACTCTCTCTCCTTGTTTTCTCCAACCTCCCTCCTCCCTGCCTTCTCCCCCCTCCTTCCCTCCTCCTTCCCTTGTCTTCTCTCCCTCCCTCCTCCCTTCCCCCTGGACCCTCCCTCCCGTCCTTAGGTAAGGAGTGCCTCTAGCAGACCTTGCTCCCTTCGCTGGCATTAATTCGCAGTGCCACCTTGCATTACCTCCGTCTGGGGAAGTCCATTATACCCTCGTAGTCCCCTTCTTCCCTCCTCTCCCCTCTCTCTCTCTCCTCTCTCGTCTCTCCCCTCTCCCCTTTCCCTCTACCGTAACCTGTTTTCCTTTTCCCCTCTCCTCCCCTCTCCCCTCTCCTATCTCCCCTCTCTCCTCTCCTCTTCTCTCTCCTTTCCCTCTACCGTAAACCTCTCCTTTTCCCCTCTCCTCCCTTCTCCGGGCCCCCCTCTTTACCTTTCACCGTCACATCTCCCCTCTCGTACTCTTCTCTCGTCTCCTTTCACTCTTCATTTCTTTATGGCGTCGTTGCTTTCTTTTTCTCCTTTCTTTTCTTGTCTGCTTCTTCTTTATGCATCATTTCTTTGATTCTGTTTGTTTTCTTATCTTCTATCTTCCTTCGTCTCTCCTCCTCCTCTTCTCCTTTTCCTCCTCTTTCCCTTTTCCTTTTCCATTTCTCCTCCTGTTTTTCCCTACTCCTCCTCTCACCATTTCCTCCTCCTCCTTCATCAATTCCTCCTCCTCCTCCTCCATTTCCTCCTCCTCTCCTCCTCCTCCAACATTACCTCCCTCCCCCCTTTTCTCTCCCCCCCTTCCCTTCCCCTTATTCTCATTCTTTCTCCCCTTTTTACACTCTATTCTTCTCCTCTCTTCACATCTTCACCCTCGCGTTTTTTTCTCTTATCTTCCGTTTGTTTGCGTCGCTTTTATTCCTTCTGTTGTTGCAGACTACTTTGGATACGTTATAGATGTTGTTTGGACTGATGGTTCTTTGGATACGTTATAGATATTGTTTGAAGTGATGGTTTATATCTTGATGTGTAATTCGGTGAATGATAAATGATAGAGAGGGAGAGAGAGAGAGAGAGAGAGAGAGAGAGAGAGAGAGAGAGAGAAGAGAGAGAGAGAGAGAGAGAGAGAGAGAGAGAGAGAGAGAGAGAAGAGAGTTAGGCGTAGAAAGAAAGATAGTCGGCAGATGGAGATAGAGATAAAGCAGAGAAAGACACAGGGACGAAGAAAAAACAAAGAGAAAAGAGCTGAAGCAACGTGGAGGGGAAATAAGAGAGAAACAAGAGAAAGCGAAAAGGGAGATAAGAGAAAGAGGAGAGAGAACTCTAACACCGGAGTCACGTTACTCTAGTCATGCTCACGACCATTATATCCCCTACTACCCCTCCCCTCTCCTCTCTCCCCTCTCTCCGCCCCCTTCCCTACAACCTCCTTACGCCAACACCGTGCTCCCCTCCTCTCCTCTCTCCCCTCTCCCCTATCCTACAACCTCCTTACGCCAACACCATACTCCCTTCCTCCCCCCTCTCCCTCTCCCCCTCCCCCCTCCCTCCCCTCCTCTCCCTCTCCCTCTCCCCCCTCTCCCCTACCCTACAACCCCCTACTCACCACCGTACTCCCCTCCTCTCCCCCTCCCGCCTCCCTACCCTACAACCCCCTCCCCAGAGTCCCTATACCCACCATGCACAAGAAAATAAACCCGTGTCAGTCAAGGAAGGTACCCGAGACCCCAGAAGTACCTCAGGGCTCCGAGAGGTATCAGGAATAGACGGGGAGAAAGAGAGAGGGAGGGAGATAGAAAAGAGAGAGGGAGGGAGGGAGAGAAAGAGAGAGAGGGGGGGCGAGAAGAGTGAGAGAGGGAGGGAGAGAAGAGAGAGAGGAGAGAGAGAGAGAGAGAGGGAGAGAAGAGAGAGAGAGAGAGAGAGAGAGAAGAGAGAAAGGGAGAGAAGAGAGAGAGAGGGAAAGGTTTGTTTGCGTTTATGTATTTTCGTAAAGTTTTCTTATTCTGTCAATGTCAATGTTGTTGTTGCGTTTCATTTTGAAGGAGATTTACACTTTATTTTTATTTCTTATTTACCTATTCATTTATTCATTTTGCCTATGTTTATCTTCTATTTTCCGCAGTCTCAAGAAATCTAATTGTTTAGATAATAATGGTAATGACTTGGAAACTAATCAGTTAATTCAACTTTCCTCTTTCCAAATACCAAATAAGTATTTCATAAAAAAGATACTTTTCTCTTTTCTAATTTCCGTTTGTTTATTTATATATTTACTGGTTCAGGTGACACTAGATTTTTGTACATGATAACTTTGGAAACTTTTTTTTTTTTTTTTTAGTCGTTCTTGCCTTTTTTTTTTGTTGTTCTTGCGTCTCTCTTTTTTTTCTTTTTCTTTTTTTTAGTTGTCATTGTTTTTTCTTTTTTTATCGTTCTTGCCTTTAATTCCTTTTTAGTCCTTCTTGCCTTTTCTCTTTTTTCTCTCTTTCTCTTTTTAGTCGATCTTGCCTTTTCTCTTCTTTTTAGTCGTTCCTGCTTTTTTTTTTTTTTTTTTTTTTTTTTTTGTATACTACAGACTCTTTCATGTTTATGGATACAGCGAGAAGACTCATTAATGTTGGGGTTATTTTACCAAGTACTTATCCTGAATCTTATTAGTCTAAAGTTACTTCATGAAAATCCATAAACTAGTCTATAGAAAGATTATTGTTTTTGTTGTCTTTTTGTGCGTGTTTTTTGTTATTGCTTTTTTTCTCCTTTTTTGTACTTTTATTAGTTATCCTACTAGCGAAAAGATATGAAATTCGGCAAAATAATCAGCCAATTTTCCAGTGAATAAGATTCATAAACTTCGATACACAAAACCATTTTTTTATAGAGATAAACAAAAAAAAATCCACAAAAGACGAATAAAGTCGATATAGAGCGCATCCGATCGCGCCATCTCCTGACACGCCATGACTGACACTGATCCCTGGCACCTGACACCCTTGTGGCACCCGTGGAGTAGAGCGCCCGGTCACAATTAGTTATTCATTAGAGTATTTTTGTCTTCTTCGTTGAACAAATGAGATAAATTGGTTAAAGTGTCTCCCGGAGTCATTTTGGAGAAGATCTTTTCGTTAAAGAAGGGAGGGGGGGGAGGGGGGAGAGGAGGGACGGTGGGAGTGTAGGGGGGGGGGAGGGAGGGAGGGACGGAGGGGTTGTAGAACTTAGAGGAGTCTTTGAATTACCAAATTACCATACAAATGAATCTCTCTCTCTCTCTCTCTCTCTCTCTCTCTCTCTCTCTCTCTCTCTCTCTCTCTCTCTCTCTCTCTCTCTCTCTCTCTCTCTCTCTCTCTCCCTCCTCCTCTCTCTCTCTCTCTCCTCTCTCCTCTCTCTCTCTCTCTCTCTCTCTCTCTCTCTCCCTCTCCTCTCTCCTCCCTCTCCCTCCTCTCTCTCTCTCTCTCTCCCTCTCTCCTCTCTCTCCTCTCTCTCTCTCCTTGTTTACATTCTACGATGACTTGAAGCCACTTAAACCATCCATATATGGTATTCGAGTGATACGCATAATAGTTTTATTTGTTGCTATTAACTTTTTTTAGTTTATAAATCCGTATGATTATACATTTTTCCATATCCATATATATACTGACTAACCCCAATTCATACATAAAAAGATAATACTCAACATATTTTACACACGAGATAAACTATCAGAAAAATCACTCGCGCTCTCGAAATTCTACGGTAAATATTCAGCCAATTTGACTATCGCAAGACAACAAGCAACATTTAACTCGACTTGCCGGAAATACTTGTTTTCTTCGCCTCCCAAGTTCCATCCTGCGAGGTACGGCTTGGCAACCTGTCTTCGCGGCGATAGTTTCACCTTAAATCTAGCCAGTTGCTGAAGAGCTTGAGAACTGTTCTTGAATTTTGTTCCCCCGAAGTTTCCCGTTGGCAGTGTCGCGTCGCCATTACCCCGAGCGACTTAGGCATGTAAATTCGCAAGCGTGGCGGAGTGTCATTTCCAGACCCGCAGGAGCGCTAATTTTAGTCGTCTAGAATCCTCACGTGAGTCACCTAGAGCCTCAGTTGAGTCACCTTAGAGCTTCACCCAAGTTACCTAGGACCCACACCTGAGTCGCCTGGAACCCACACCTGAGTCACCTAAAACCTGAGAAAATCCGCCTAGATCCTCACGCGAGTCCCCTAGAACCGGCTAACGAGTGCAACCCAGACCCAAACGAGGTAATTTGGACGTAAATAAGTAAAATGTGATTGGAGTCCTTAACTGCCCTTTCCGCGCAGGCGTGAGTGAGGTGAGGTCAGACCCGCCCGGGAGATATGCTAACTAATTCACTCGAGCTGGTAAAAGAGCCTCTTAATTATTGCTAATGAACTGCAAAATGAGGATGAGAAATGGAAATTAAAGATAGGAGATATAATGAGCTCGTTTACATAGCGATAATGATGGCATGGTTCGTGTGACTGTAGGGAGAGTGAGTTATATTACGATATTTAACACAGGTTTGGGATGTAATAACACTTGCTGCGAGCGGTTTTAAGGGCAGTGTGATGTGTTCATTAGTTCCCACGGTGATGCCGCTGTGTCGACGCTGGGTTGCCGTCCCGTAGACTTTTTGGTGGAATTTTTGTTTTTTATTAGATAGATTTGGTAATATAGGGAATATAAGTATGTGTGAATGTATGGGACTTACGACGACTAACCCACGACAGAAGAGCGGATGCCAGCGAGCACACCCGCCACGTAATCACAGAGCGGGGAAAAGCCCTTTATACCGAACGACCCACGACTCATAAACATATTATAGTCCAAGACACAAACCTGGCCGGGGTGGGGGTGGGGGAGGGTAGGGGCGTGGGAGAGGGGGGGGTAGGATAGAATCTAGGACCAACTTACATCGTTAAAGCCATCGTGGTGAACGGGGTATAGATAACAATTAAAACTTGGCAAAAGGAGAGGGGAGGGGATGGAGTAGGGTGTGTGTGGGTAGGGGAAGAGGAGAAGAGAGAGGGAAAGGAGGAAGAGAGAGAAGGAGGGAAAGGGAAAGATAGGGGGTAGAAAGGAGAGACAGAGAGAGAGAAAGCGAGAGTTAGAGAAAGAGGAAGAATTCGACAGGCAGCGAGCGAGAATTAGAGAAGGAAAGAGAGCAAGAGATTAGAGAGAGAAAGAGAAGAGAGAGAGAGAGAGGGAGCGCAAATTTACCTTACATTTTCCCCCCTCTCGAAAAGTAGTTTTTTTTTCTCCCTCCCTTTCGGTGCTTTATTCTTGATGGAGGTAACGTTATTTATGGGTTAACTTTGTGCTGTGTGGTGGATGCTGTTGATTTATGGGTTATAGCGTGAGTTTTACCGCCATGATGATGCTCATCGTTTTTTCGTGGGGGGGGGGGGGAGGAGAAGGAGAATGGAAGAGGGGGGGAGTGGGGTGGAGGAAGAGGAGGGAGAGTGGGGGGGGAGGGGAAGGGAGGGAGAGGGGAGAGGGGGGGGGGAGGGGAGCGGAGGAGGAAGGGGGGAAAGGGAGGGAGAGGAGGAGAGGGAGAATGGGGGGGGGGAGGGAAGGGGATGGAGGGAGGAGAGGAGGAGAATGGGGAGAGGGGAAGGAGAAAAGGCTGGGAAGAGAGGGGGGAGGGAGAAGGGTAGTGATGTAATAATGAGGGAGGAAAGAGGAGAAGGGGAGGATGGAAATGGGAAATAGGGGGGAGGAGAGAGAGGAAAATATTTTTCTCTCTCCTCTCTCTCTCTCTCCTCTCTCTTCTCTCATCTCTCTCTCTCTCTGTCTCCTCTCTCTCTCTCTCTCTCTCTCTCTCTCTCTCTCTCTCTCTCTCGTCTCTCTCTCTCTCTCTCTCTCTCTCTCTCTCTCTGCGACAAGCGAGGAAATCAATCATCTTATTTATCTATTCCTTAGTTTTTTTTTTTTTTCCTTTTTTTCTCTCCTATCTTTTTTTCCTTGCTATTCGTCATCAGTGTTATTGTGTCCGAATATTTATTCCACCCAAAATAAAAGAGCGAAAAATATATAATATATACAATGACCAACAATATATATTTGGTAATGATAATACAGATAACACATGAATAAAAAAGAAAAAGGTTCACAGTGATATTTGAAAAAAGTTTGTTTGTTCAATATAGGAAATATAAAGACAATAAAAAAATGTGTGTATATATAGATAGATAGATAAATAGAATAGATATTATAGATATAGATATATACATACGTGTGGAAAAAACTCCAGGTTATTGATCCACTGCTTAGTATGAGTGTTTTATTTACAGTATGTGAGGGAGTGAGAAGAAATTACAATAGGGAGATGAAACAAGGGAAGTAATTGCAGCTGATTCTCCAGAGGGCAGTTTCGACGGCTCGCCCGATCACCTCTTTCTACAGAGTGAGAGAAAGAGAGAGAGAAAATGATGAAAAAAGGGAGAGGAAGAGGGGTGGAGAGAGGAAGGAAGGAGGGAGGGAGGAGGTAGGGGGAGGGGAAGAGGGAAGGAGGAAGGGGGAGGGAGGGGAGGGAAGAGGGAGGAAAGGGAGAGGGTGATGAAAAGGAGATGGGAGGAGGGAGTGAGAATGGAGGACAAGAGACGAAGAAGGAGGAAAGGGAGGAAGACGAGAGGAGAAGATATTAATGAGATAGGGGGAACGCAGAGGTTGAGAAGGAGGGAAAGGAGAAAAAAAAATACACAGGTTTTTCTTTATCGTTACATGACTTCGTGTTTTGTCGTAATCTTTAAAGTCGTTGAGATTTTCCGATTTTCTTTTTTTTTTTTTTTTTTTCTTTTTTTCTTTTTTTGTGTGTGTAAATGATATCAATCACTGGTTGGCCATAGATGTTATTAGTGCAGATTCTATAAACAAATAAAAAAAATCTACCCTATGCTTCTTCATCAACTTTATCATTATCTAGAATCAGTTTTCTCGACGTAACTCTCTTCCTTCCTGTTCCTTGCTCTATTCCTCAAGATGTCGTCCCATTTCTTGGTCTTTGAGCCTAAGGAAAATGGGAAAACCTATTTCAAGATTTCTCGCTAGATGAAACGCGGAGTTACACATGTATGTTTTGTCTGTGTACGTATATATGGTCGTACACACACGCGTTATGTGAGTGTGTGTTTGTGTTTGTATGTATGTATGCTTATATGTGTCCATGTATGTTCATATGTGTGTGTATATGTTCGTATTTGTGTATGTATTTAAGTTCGGTTTTGTGTATGTATGTATATCCATGTATATGTTTTTGTGTATATTTTCTCTCACTTTCCTCTCCTCTTCCTCCCCCCTCACCTCCCCCACTCCTCCCTCCCCTCATACACCACTCCCTCCACCCCACACCCCTCCCTCACACCCCCTCCCCTACACCCCTCCCCTACCCCTCCCTCCACATCACACCCCCACCCACCCCCTCCCCTCCGCCGCCCATGATGAACAAGGCCACCGCTGACCGCTGACCTCCACCACCCAGGTCAGCCGGGGGTTGCAGCGAGACAATAAGCAATACGACAACAATCCCGCACTCGATTTTATTCTTTGCAATAGCTTGTGCAATAAAAGGATTCAATTTGTCTCCGCCTTGCAATAAAAAGTAATGAAAAGTAACACCTCGTTCGCCCAGTCTGGAATGGCTCAGCGGGGAAAAAGAGGGGGACAAGGAAAGTATGGGGAAAGGGGAGGGGAGGAGGGGGGAAAGGGGGGAAGTATGAGGGGGGGTGAGGGAGGGGGGATGGAAGGAAGGGGAAGTATGGGGGAATGGGGGGAGGGAGGAGGGGGATGGGGTGTGGGATGGGGGGAAGGGGAAAGTATGGGATGTGGGGGGAGGGGGATGGGGAGGGGGGTAGGAGCCTAAGATGCATATATATCAAAGAAAAAAAAAAACGAAACGTATATATCATCCGGATTATTAATTCGTCATCGCGTACGACTGATAATAAAAAAAAAACGAATCAAACTCTCTCAACGTAAAATAAGGAAAGAAAAACAAATCAATTAAGATCAAATACGAAATAAAAAAAAAAAAAAAAAAACATACCAATAACAAAATAAAAAATATAAAAAATAAAAAATACATATACAAGACTCGTCCTCCAGAAAACGCCCGTAGAGCCAGATCTAATTAATCGAGTCATATGTTCTTGTTGGGGAAGGGGGGGAGGGGGGGAGGGGGAAGGGGTAGAAGACGGGGAGGGGGGAGAAGGGAGAAGAGGAGGAGGGGGAAAGGAAGGGGATAGGAAGAAGGAGAGGAAGGAAGAAGGGGGATAGAAAGAGGAAAAAGGAAAGGGGGATAGAAGAGGAGGAGGAAGGAAAAAGGAAACAGGAAGAAGGAAGAGGAAGGAAGGAAAGGGGGGGAGATAGGAAGAAGAAGAGGAGAGGCGGTGGGGGGGGGGGGTGGGGGGGGGGAAAGGAGAGAACTCGCCCTATGAAAGTCTTAAGACAACCCGCCAAGAGGGACGCGAGGACAACAAAGACCCCGCAGGCCATTCCAGGCGGGAACAATGTGCCAGCGAGGGAAAATGGTTTCCTTGTGGGCCGAATTTAAAACGCCCGACCTGCTACTCCCAAATTGCACATAAAACTTGCCTCTGGCTTCTGCTCGGGCGAGGGGAGGGGGGAGGGGAGGGGGAGAGGGAGGGATAGGGAGGGGGGGAAGAGGATAGGGAGGTGGGTAGGGAGGGGTGAAGGGAGGAGGGGGAAGGGGGTAGCGCGGAGGGAGAGAGTGTCTTGTTTACACCTTGTTTCTTTCTTGTCATTGTCTCTTGTTCTGTACCTGTGCTTGCTTGTCTGTTTGATTTTTTTTTTTTTTTTTTTTTTTTTTTTTTTTTTTTTTTTTGTTTGGGGGGGGGGGGGTATTCCTTTATTTCTCTTCTTATTTTTTAGGGGAGGGGAGAGCGGTGTGGTTTAATGAGTTAAAGGAATGGTATTGAATCCTTGTAATTTATTTGTTTATATATATATTTTTTTTTTTCGGCGGAAATTTTCGAGAGTTGAAAGCGCGCGAGGTTAAACTGGAGAGTTACCGACCGTGTCTTCGAGTCTTGAAATATTTATAATATCTATACGTTCCACGGAAGCAGAAGCAATATCCACAAAGAACACAAGCGCAAAGAACAACGACAAGACATAAAAAAAAGAAGAAGAACCAACAACAACAACAACAGAGCCAACAACAACACAAACCCTCGCTGTCTCGCCTCGCCACGGCCATCTTTCCCGCGCTCTCAACATGGCGATGGCGGGAGGCTCGGATGTGTCTCCTGGCGGTCGTTGCTTCCCCGGGCCCGAGGTCGTGGAGATCTCCCTCTGGTGGGTCTCAAGATGTGGTTGGAGGCAGGCAAATTGAAATTTTACGGCCAGCTCAATTTGGCATCGTATAAAAACAAACATCCGATGCCGGCGGGCGATTTACGGCGGGCGGCGAGATTCGGGGTCAAAATCACGCCCGCCCTTCGAGGTCGCGGGGTCAGTGCTTGGGTCGGGGGGGGGGGGGGGTCAGTGCTTGGGTAGGGGGGAGGGGAGGGGAGGGAGAGGGGTTTTGGGTCAGTCCTTGGGTCGGGGGAAGGGGGGGAGGGATCAGTGCTTAGGTCGGGGGAAGGGGGAGGGAGGGAAGGGAGAGGGGTAGTGTGCTGGAGGAATGGGGGAGGAGGAAGAGGGGGTGGCGAAGAAATAGCGTCGGGTGTCAAGATGATGAAGAACGGGATCCTACTGACCTCCTCCTCCTCCTCCTCTCTTGCTGCTGTTCCTCCTCCCCTCCTCCTCTTGCTGCTCTTACTCATCCTCATCTTTTCTTCTTCTTCTTCCTCTTCTCCTCCTCCTCCTCCTTTTCTTTCCCACTCCTCCTCCTCTTCCCCTCCTTTACTTTCTACACCTCCCTCCCTCCCCTCCCTCCCCCTCCCCTCCCTCCTTCCCCCCCCCTCCCCTCCCTCCCCTCCCTCCTCCCTCCTCCCCTCCCCCCACACAGCAGCTTCTTCATCCAGCCTCGGCTTCCTATAATGGACTCGTCGCCATTTGTGTGTGGGCGAGAGCGAGAATATTACGCCGCGATAGCTCAGGCCGGCGCCGCCATCGCTCGCCGGGTGATCGCGCGGGGCCTGACGGATGGGGGGGGGGGTTCCCGCGGAGGCCCGTGTCGCAGGACTAGGGGAGGGGGAGGGAGGAGGGAAGAGGAGGGAGGGGGAGGGAAGTGGAAGGGGAGGGGAGGGTGGGGAGGGGGAGGGAGGGAGAGGGATGGAGAGGGAGGGTGGGGGAGGTGTGAACGGGGGTGTTGGGGAAGGGAGAGGAAGAGGGTTGGGGAAAGACGAGAGAGGGGAAAGAAGAGGTAAGAGAGAAAGAGAAAAAAATGGAGAAGAAAGAGGCAGAGAAAAAATAAGAAACTCGGTTCTCGGTTCTTCTTCGTCAGCCTAACCCGCGGACGAGCAATTCTGCAACGCCCTCCGAAGCGGGTGTTTCTTGCGCCGGAAATTTTGAATATCCACTTTTCCGTTATTTTGAAAAGCTCAACCTCGAGCCCGCGGAGTCCCCCCCCCCCCACGTCGTCCTCGAGTTTCTTTCCGTCGAGTGTTACCCTTCGAGCGACAGATGCGCAGACGAGGAGAAGGAGATGGTGAAAGACATTAGAGAAGAAGAAGAAAGAGAGAAGTGAAGAAGCGTATTAAGAAAATAAGAGAAATGATGAACAAATGGAAAATAAGAAGAAAAGAGAAAAAGAAGAATAAGGAAGAAGGAAGAGGAGTAGTAAGAAAATAAGAATAGACTGATGATGAACAAACGAAAAATAAGAAGAGAAGAGAAAAGAAATGAAAAATAAGAAGAGAAAAAGAAGAATGAGGAAGAGGAAGAGGAGTAGGAGGAAAATAAGAATAGACAGATGATGAACAAATGAAAAAAATAAGAAAAGAAGAAGAAAGAGGGGTATGAAAATAAGAATAGACAGACAATGACCAAACGAAAAATAAGAAGAGAAAAAGAAGAATGAGGAAGAGGAAGAGGAATAGTAGGAAAATAAGAATAGACAGATGAATAAATGAAAAAAATAAGAAGAAGAAAGAGGGGTAGGAAAATAAGAATAGACAGACAATGACCAAACGAAAAATAAGAAGAGAAAAAGAAGAACAAGGAAGAGGAAGAGGAAGAGGAGGAGGAGGCCGCAGAACATCCTCGTAGGGCTCATCAGCGCGGGGGTTCTCTACCAAATGACGCCAGGTCGTAAAAACCCGTGTAATTGTCTTGAGGAGTTTCTGGGAGTCGGAAAGCAATATCCCTAATGCATAGTCAATCCAACTAATGAAAATGTGAGCAAACACCTGTAGTTCTGCCAGGTTGTAGTTTTCTCTTCTAGAAGGCGGAGGTCGGGAGGGGGATCTCTTGCGCGGGGGGGGGGGGGGGGGGGGGGGGAGGGAGTGATTTTTTTTTTTTTTTTTTTTTATTGATGGCCGGATGGGAGGTCGTTGGTGTCCGAGGTATGATTTTGAGATTTTTTTTTTCTATTATTTCTTCTTGTTTGTCGTTTGTTTACCTTTGCATTCTTTTTTTTTTTAATTTAGATTTGTAGGTTCTGTGTCGGTCTTCTGTTAGAGATGCGGATGATAAAGCATATTGTGGATAATGCTGATTG
>NW_020872939.1:373097-420597 GCF_003789085.1 Penaeus vannamei
CACAGGTTTGGGATGTAATAACACTTGCTGCGAGCGGTTTTAAGGGCAGTGTGATGTGTTCATTAGTTCCCACGGTGATGCCGCTGTGTCGACGCTGGGTTGCCGTCCCGTAGACTTTTTGGTGGAATTTTCTTTTTTTATTAGATAGATTTGGTAATATAGGGAGATAAGTATGTGTGAGAGAGGGACACACAGAGAGAAAGATGTGTGGTGTGTGGGCGTCCTTATACATACATATATATGTATTGTGTGTGTGTTTATGTATATTTTGTTATTGATATCAAAATGGAATACTTACGACGACTAACCCACGACAGAAGAGCGGATACCAACGAACACGCCGCCACGTAATCACAGGCGGGGAAAAGCCCTTTATACCCCCGAACGACCACGACTCATAAACATATTATAGTCCAAGACACAAACCTGGCCGGGGTGGGGGTGGGGGAGGGTAGGGGCGTGGGGAGGGGGGGGTAGGATAGAATCTAGGACCAACTTACATCGTTAAAGCCATCGTGGTGAACGGGGTATAGATAACAATTAAAACTTGGCAAAAGGAGAGGGGAGGGGATGGAGTAGGGGTGTGTGTGGGTAGGGGAAGAGGAAGAGAGGAGAGGGAAAGGAGGAAGAGAGAAGGGAGGGAAAGGGAAAGATAGGGGGTAGAAAGGAGAGACAGAGAGAGGGAAAGCGAGAGTTAGAGAAAGAGGAAGAATTCGACAGGCAGAGATCGAGAATTAGAGAAGGAAAGAGAGCAAGAATTAGAGAGAAAGAAAGAGAGAGAGAGAGAGGGAGCGCAAATTACCTTACATTTTCCCCCCTCTCGAAAAGTTAGTTTTTTTCTCCCTCCCTTCGGTGCTTTATTCTTGATGGAGGTTACGTTTATGGGTTAACTTTGTTGCTGTGTGGTGGATGCTGTTGATTTATGGTTATAGCGTGAGTTTTACCGCCATGATGATGCTCATCTTTTTCGTGGGGGAGGGGGGGAGGAGGAGAATGGAAGAGGAGGGGGAGAGGGGGAGAGGAGGGGGAGTGGGGTGGAGGGGAGAGGAGGGGGAGTGGGGGCGGAGGGGAAGAGGGGGGAGAACGGAGGGGAAGAGGGGGGGGAGTGGGGGGAGGGGAAGGGGATGGAGGAGGAGAAGGAGGGAGAATGGGGGGGGAGGGGAAGGGGGATGGAGGAGGAGGAGGAGGGAGGGAGAATGGGAGAGGGGAAGGAGAAAAGGCTGGGAAGAGAGGGGGAGGGAGAAGGGTAGTGATGTAATAATGAGGAGGAAGAGGAGAAGGGAGGATGGAAATGGGAAATAGGGGGGAGGAGAGAGAGAAATATTTTTCTCTCTCTCTCTTCTCTCTCTCTCTCTCTCTCTCTCTCTCTCTCTCTCTCTCTCTCTCTCTCTCTCTCTCTCTCTCTCTCTCTCTCTCTCTCTCTCTCTCTCTGCGACAAGCGAGGAAATCAATCATCTTATTTATCTATTCCTTAGTTCTTTTTTCCTTTTTTTCTCTCCTATCTTTTTTTCCTTGCTATTCGTCATCAGTGTTATTGTGTCCGAATATTTATTCCACCCAAAATAAAAGAGCGAAAAATATATAATATACAATGACCAACAATATATATTTGGTAATGATATAATACAGATAACACATGAATAAAAAGAAAAAGGTTTCTTCACAATGATATGTGAAAAAAATTGTTTGTTCAATATAGAATATAAAGACAATAAAAAATGTGTGTGTATATATATAGAGAGATAGAAGATATAGATATAGATAATATTATATCATACGTGTGGAAAAAACTCCAGGTTATTGATCCACTGCTTAGTATGAGTGTTTTATTTACAGTATGTGAGGAGTGAGAAGAAATTACAATAGGGAGATGAAACAAGGGAAGTAATTGCAGCTGATTCTCCAGAGGGCAGTTTCGACGGCTCGCCCGATCACCTCTTTCTACAGAGTGAGAGAAAGAGAGAGAGAAAATGATGAAAAAAGGGGAGGAAGGAGAGAGGAAGAGGGAGAGGGAGGAGGGGAGGGAGGGAGGGAGGAGGGAGGAAGAGGGGAGGGAGGGAGGGGAGGGGGAGGGAGGAAGAGGGAGGAAGAGGGAGAAAGGAGAGGTGATGAAAAGGAGATGGGAGGAGAGTGAGAATGGAGGACAAGAGACGAAGAAGGAGGAAGGGAGGAAGACGAGAGGAGAAGATATTAATGAGATAGGGGGAACGCAGAGGTTGAGAAGGAGGGAAAGGAGAAAGAAAAAAAATACACAGGTTTTTCTTTATCGTTACATGACTTCGTGTTTTGTCGTAATCTTTATTAAAGACGTTGAGATTTTCCGATTTTTTTTTTTTTTTTTTTTTTTTTTTTTTTTTTTTTTTTTTTTTTTTTTTTGTAAATGATATCAATCACTGGTTGGCCATAGATGTTATTAGTCAGATTCTATAAAAAAAAAAAAAAAATCTACCCTATGCTTCCTCATCAACTTTATCATTATCTAGAATCAGTTTTCTCGACGACGTAACTCTCTTCCTTCCTGTTCCTTGCTCTATTCCTCAAGATGTCGTCCCATTTCTTGGTCTTTGAGCCTAAGGAAAATGGGAAAACCTATTTCAAGATTTCTCGCTAGATGAAACGCGGAGTTACACATGTATGTTTTGTCTGTGTACGTATATATGGTCGTACACACACGCGTTATGTGAGTGTGTGTTTGTGTTTGTATGTATGTATGCTTATATGTGTCCATGTATGTTCATATGTGTGTGTATATGTTCGTATTTGTGTATGTATTTAAGTTCGGTTTTGTGTATGTATGTATATCCATGTATATATTTTTGTGTATATTTTCTCTCACTTTCCTCTCCTCTTCCTCCCCTCCCCTCACCTCCCCCACCTCCTCCCTCCCCCTCATACACCCCTCCCTCCACCCACACCCTCCCCCTCACACCCCCTCCCCTCACACCCCTCCCTCCTCCCACCCCCTCCTTCCACCTCACACCCCCACCCACCCCCCTCCCTCCGCCGCCCATGATGGACAAGGCCACCGCTGACCTCCCACCATCCAGGTCAGCCGGGGGTTGCAGCGAGACAATAAGCAATACGACAACAATCCGCACTCGATTTTATTCTTTGCAATAGCTTGTGCAATAAAAGGATTCAATTTGTCTCCGCCTTGCAATAAAAAGTAATGAAAAGTAACACCTCGTTCGCCCAGTCTGGAATGGCTCAGCGGGGAAAAGAGGGGGACAAGGGGAAAGTATGGGGGAAGGGGGGGAGGGGGGAGGGAGGGGGAAGGGGGGAAGTATGGGGAAGGGGGGGAGGGAGGAGAGGGGAAGGGGAAAGTATGGGGGAATGGGGGGAGAGGAGAGGGGATGGGGGTAGGAGTGGGATGGGGGGAAGGGGAAAGTATGGGGGATGTGGGGGGAGGAGGGGGATGGGGAGGGAGGGGAGGAGCCTAAGATGCATATATATCAAAGAAAAAAAAAAAAACGAAACGTATATATCATCCGGATTATTAATTCGTCATCGCGTACGACTGATAATAAAAAAAAAAAAACACGAATCACACTCTCTCAACGTAAAATAAAAAAGAAAAACAAATCAGTTAAGATAAAACACGAATAAAAAAAAAAAAAAAAAAAAACATACCAATAACAAAAATAAAAAGATAATAAAATAAAAAAATACATATACAAGACTCGTCCTCCAGAAAACGCCCGTAGAGCCAGATCTAATTAATCGAGTCATATGTTCTTGTTGGGGAAGGGGGGGGAGGGGGGGAGGGGGAAGGGGTAGAAAGACGGGGGAGGGGGGAGGAAGGGAGGAGGAAGAGGAGGAGGGGGAAAGGAAGGGGGATAGGAAGAAGGAGAAGGAAGGAAGGAAGGGGGATAGAAAGAGGAAAAAGGAAAGGGGGGATAGGAGAGGAGGAAGGAAGGAAAAGGGAAACAGGAAGAAGGAAGAGGAAGGAAGGAAAGGGGGGGGAGATAGGAAGAAAAGAGGAGAGGCGGGGGGTGGGGTGGGGGGGAGAAGGAGAGAACTCGCCCTATGAAAGTCTTAAGACAACCCGCCAAGAGGGACGCGAGGACAACAAAGACCCCGCAGGCCATTCCAGGCGGGAACAATGTGCCAGCGAGGGAAAATGGTTTTCCTTGTGGGCCGAATTTAAAACGCCCGACCTGCTACTCCCAAATTGCACATAAAACTTGCTCTGGCTTCTGCTCGGGCGAGGGGGGGGAGGGGGGGGAGAGGGGAGGGGAGGATAGGGAGGGGGGGGAAGAGGATAGGGGAGGTGGGGTAGGGAGGGGTGAGGGAGGAGGGGGAAGGGGGGTAGCGCGGAGGGAGAGAGTGTCTTGTTTACACCTTGTTTCTTTCTTGTCATTGTCTCTTGTTCTGTACCTGTGCTTGCTTGTCTGTTTGATTTTTTTTTTTTTTTTTGTTTTTTTTGTTTTTTGTTTGGGGGGTATTCCTTTCTTTCTCTTCTTATTTTTAGGGGGGGAGCGGTGTGGTTTAATGAGTTAAAGGAAATGGTATTGAATCCTTGTAATTTATTTGTTTATATATATTTTTTTTTTCGGCGGAAATTTTCGAGAGCTGAAAGCGGCGCGAGGTTAAACTGGAGAGTTACCGACCGTGTCTTCGAGTCTTGAAATCTTTATAATATCTATACGTTCCACGGAAGCAGAAGCAATATCCACAAAGAACACAAGCGCAAAGAACAACGACAAGACATAAAAAAAGAAGAAGAACAACAACAACAACAGAGCCAACACAACACAAACCCTCGCTGTCTCGCCTCGCCTCGGCCATCTTTCCCGCGCTCTCAACATGGCGATGGCGGGAGGCTCGGATGTGTCTCCTGGCGGTCGTTGCTTCCCCGGGCCCGAGGTCGTGGAGATCTCCCTCTGGTGGGTCTCAAGATGTGGTTGGAGGCAGGCAAATTGAAATTTTACGGCCAGCTCAATTTGGCATCGTATAAAACAAACATCCGATGCCGGCGGGCGATTTACGGCGGGCGGCGAGATTCGGGGTCAAAATCACGCCCGCCCTTCAAGGTCGCGGGGTCAGTGCTTGGGTTGGGTCTTGGGGAGGGGGGGGGGGAGGGGGAGGGGAGGAGGGGGGTCTTGGGGTCAGTCCTTGGGTCGGGGGAAGGGGGAGGGAGGGAGGGGGGTCCTGGGGTCGGAGGGAGAGGGGTAGTGGTGCTGGAGGAATGGGGGAGGACGCGAGAGGGGGGGGGGAGGAGAGGAAGAGGGGTGGCGAAGAAATAGCGTCGGGTGTCAAGATGATGAAGAACGGGATCCTACTGACTCCTCCTCTCTCCTCCTCCTCTTGCTGCTTCTCCTCCTCCTCCTCCTCTTGCTGCTCTTACTCATCCTCATCTTTTCTTCTTTTCTTCTTCCTCTTCTCCTCCTCCTCCTTCTCCTTTTCTTTCCACACCTCCTCCTCTCTTCCCCTACACCTCCCTTCCCTCCTCTCCCTCCCTCCCCTCCCTCCCTCCCCTCCCCTCCCCTCCCCTCTCCCTTCCCCTCCCATCCCCCAGCAAGGCTTCTTCATCCAGCCTGGCTTCCTATAATGGCTCGTCGCCATTGTGTGTGGGCGGAGCGAGAATATTACGCCGCGATAGCTCAGGCCGGCGCCGCCATCGCTCGCCGGGTGATCGCGCGGGGCCTGACGGATGGGGGGGGGGGGTTCCCGCGGAGGGCCGTGTCGCAGGACTAGGAGAGGGAGGGAGGGAGGGAAGGGGAGGATGGAAGAGGGGATGGAAGGGGAGGGAAGGGGAGGGAGATAGGGGAGGTGGAATGAGGAGGGGCGGGTGTGGGAGGAAGGTGAGACGGGGTGTTGGGGGAGGAGAGGAAGAGGGTTGTGGGAAAGGCGAAAGAGGGGAAAGAAGAGGGAGTAGAAAAGAGAAAAAATGGAGAAGAAAGAGGCAGAAAAAATAAGAAACTCGTGTTCTCGGTTCTTCTTCGTCGCAGCCTAACCCGCGGAGAGCAATTCTTGCAGCCGCCCTCCGAAGCGGGTATTTCTGCGCCGGAAATTTTGAATATCCACTTTTCCGTTATTTTGAAAAGTTCAACCTCCCGCGGAGTCCCCCCCCCCCCGACGTGCGTCCTCGAGTTTCTTTCGCAGTGAATATTCCACGAGCGCATTCCTTAATAGAAAAAGTTGACAGCGAGTAATAAGAAAATCACGATGAACCGAATGGGATGCCCGTGGAAGAGCCAAAAAAGGAAAAAAAAGAGAGAAGTGAAGTGAGAAATAGTGATGATGAACAAAATGGAAAATAAGAAGACGAGTTAGTAAGAGAACTAGACAGATGATGACAACAAATAAAAAATAAGAAGAGAAAAAAGAAGAAATAGGAAGTAGAGGAAAAAAAGAATAGCAGATGATGAATCAAATGAAAAAAGAATAAGAAAGAAGAAGAAAGAGGGGTATGAAAATAAGAATATGACGAAAATAAGAGAGAAAAAGAAGAATGAGGAAGAGGAAGGAGTTAGGAGGAAAATAAGAATAGACAATGATGAACAAATGAAAAAAAAATAAGAAAAGAAGAAGAAAGAGGGTAGGAAAATAAGAAATAGACAGACAATGACCAAACGAAAAACAAGAAGAGAAAAGAAGAATAAGGAAGAGGAAGAGGAAGAGGAGTAGGAGGAAATAAGAATTGACAGATGATGAACAAATGAAAAAAAAAAAAAGAAAAGAAGAAGAAAGGGGGTATGGAAATAAGAATAGACAGACAATGACCAAACGAAAACAAGAAGAGAAAAAGAAGAATAAGGAAGAGGAAGAGGAGAGAGGAGGCCGCAGAACATCCTCGTAGGGCTCATCAGCGCGGGGGTTCTCTACCAAATGACGCCAGGTCGTAAAAACCCGTGTAATTGTCTTGAGGAGTTTCTGGGAGTCGGAAAGCAATATCCCTAATGCATAGTCAATCCAACTAATGAAAATGTGAGCAAACACCTGTAGTTCTGCCAGGTTGTAGTTTTCTCTTCTAGAAGGCGGAGGTCGGGGGGGGATCTCTTGCGCGCGGGGGGGGGGGGGATGGGGGGAGAGTATTTTTTTTTTTTTTTTTTTTTTTTATTGATGGCCGGATGGGAGGTCGTTGGTGTCCGAGGTATGATTTTGAGATTTTTTTTTTCTATTATTTCTTCTTGTTTGTCGTTTGTTTACCTTTGCATTCTTTTTTTTTTCATTTAGATTTGTAGGTTCTGTGTGGGTCTTCTGTTAAGAGATGCGGATGATAAAGCATATTGTGGATAATGCTGATTGACTTGATTACTGAGCTATCAAGATTTGCGGTCCGTGAATATTCTTCTTTTTATCATCCGTAAACACCAAGAGAAAGAGGGAGAGGGAGGGAGGAAGAGAGGGACAGAGAGAGAGAGAGAGAGAGAGAGAGAGAGAGAGAGAGAGAGAGAGAGAGAGAGAGAGAGAGAGAGAGAGAGAGAGAGAGAGAGAGAACAAGAGCAAGAAAGTAGCCACCCTCAACAGATAATGTTTAATATATCATGAAATCCCGTTGCCCATCCAGGAGGCAGAATATTAAATAGCAAAGTCTCTGTTTTACTTTTTTTTTTATCTGTTCAGCGATGCACACATACAACCCTCGCCCTTCTTGTGTGTTCGCCTCCCCGCCCATCAGTCCGAACGTTAATGCCATAGACTACCGAGTATCACACATCATTACAGCTTTATTGTTCCTCCTCCTCTCCATCTTTTTAAATGATTTTCCCGCGCTTTTTTTGTCATCGCGCGGGACTTCTCTTTCCTATTTTTTGGCGGGAAAATATTACTTTCTCTATCCTTCTTTCGTTTTCCTCCCCCATTTCCCCCCTTCCTCCCCCTTTCGTTATCCCAAAATAGAGCCATTTTCGACCGATAACATCATTGGTTACTTGACTACATAGAGGACTTAATCCGCCCTCAGCCACCCCTCGCTTCGTCGACACCCTTTGCCCGACTCCCTTTCGACAGCGTTGGATCCGCTTCTCCCGCACGCGTCGATTCTCTTTTGTTTGTTTCGAGGAGGGGAGAGAGACAGGGCGGGTTGGGAGGGAAGGGAGGGATGGGGGAGAGGGAGGCAGGGAGAGAGGGTGAGTGGGAAGGGAGGCAAGGCATGAGGGAACGATGGAGGGAAGGAGGGGAAGAGGATGGAGAGAGAAGGCTTGCGGAACGGGAAAGGAGGGATAGAAAGGAAGGGAAGCGGAGAAGAGATAAGGAGGGCGGGAAGGGAAGAGGAAGGGAGGAAAGGACGGTAGTGAGGGAAGGTCCAAACTGCCACGGAAGGAAATAGTAATATGATTTCTATCAAAATAATATTATTTCGTCGACGGTTTGACGGTGATAATAATTATATTTCCGGAATGAGAAGAGATTTTGCCATTATCATCCCGAATATGACGCCACGCTTGCCTTAGACAGCCAGTTATGCTTCATAGATTAACCTTTTTTTATCTCTTGCGAAAAGCAATAAACGTTTATTCGGAATTGTGTATAAATACGGGCAGGCGATTAAAGTGTAGACATAGGAGATCGTTATAATAAATAGGGGAGAGAGTGATAAGCAAGATAAATGGAGTGGATAGCTGCGTATTTGTAAATGGAAATGAAAGGGATTGAATAAAGAGACATTTTATCAGTTCTCAATTTTTTCCGACCCACCCCAAAAAAGAAAACAAAAAGCGCGTATTTTTTCCTCGTCATTGAGAGCGGAATATTGAGAGGTAGTTGGGGTCAAATGAGTCTTTAACGACATATCGGATCCTCATTTGACTATTTGCAAACACTGAATCTTTCCACTGTATTTTCGGCGATCTTTCGTGTTATTTGGAGTCTGTTATTAAATGACGGCAATGTTATATATTTGCTGTAACTATTTTGAATGTTTGTGTTCATTTACGTGGTGTGAATTGCTTGTAGGTATTGATTTGAAATATTTGCCTAACATTTCTCTTTTTTCTTTTTACAGGTAAGCTGAAATCTGTCTTTCCCGTGAGCGTTGCTGAAAGAGGAGTGAGTACTGAACGATTACTGAAAACTGTTACTTACTGATTTTTTATTCTTTTTTTTTATCTCTTAAAATCGGGGTATATTTGAATAGCGAAATGTTACCTTGCATGTCAATAGGCATCCAGGCGCCGCGCGCGCACACACACACACACACACACACACACACACACAACACACACACACACACACACACACACACACACACACACACACACACACACACACACACACACTCACTCACTCACCCGCACATGCACGCACACACATAAACAAACACAAACGCACTTCATGACAAAACCAGGACGATAGCACGAACAATATGCAACCCATTGTACTCTCCTGAACAGTTCTCTCTCCTTTGCCACATTAATCAGCACCATTAACTGTGGTTTACGTGTTAAGTCGCCCCGGTTCCCGCCCTACACTCATTTCCCGCGCAAATTAACTTCTCTCATTACGGTTTGGCGGGAAAGATCATCAGTTCTTGTGTGGGATTCTCTTTATGCGATCTTCTTTTGTTTTCGATCCTTTCTTTCGTACGTATAAACGCGCGATTGTCTTTGTCTCTCGACCCTCCTTAATGATGTAATGTCGTTAAAAAAAGAGGTTAGAATAACTAAAAACAACAAAATTAAAACACAAAAAGGGGTGAAGTAAATGGGGATGAAAAATACAATGTGAATTCGGAGATCCATTGACTAGGGAAAAAAAAGATCGCTTAGACTATCAAACGCGGAGGGAGGTAAGCTTGTCCATTTCCCGGCTTGGCGCAGTCACGTGCTTTGCAAATATGTATCAGGATTATTAGCTGTTCAGGCAAAAACCGGGGAGGGTGGTGGTTCAACATTATAAATTGAATTTCTAGAGATATACTGCTGCAGACGCATTTAGATTTTAGAATGTAGTGTATGGAAAATGACAAGCTATAAACATGTTTGTTGACAGTTCTCCGCCGCTTGTCGAGGGAAGGATTTTATATAATATGTATATTCTTATTCCATCTGATGTAACGAAATAGAAAAGAAAATCCCGGCGCAAGTATATAAACGAAGATGAAAAAAAAAGATAAAGGACAACATGCGGTAGATAGACGGGGAAATGGATAGACGAATAGATACTCGCGTAGATGTGTATATATACCATTTACCAGTACAGTTGTCGACTCTCACCTCAAAATTATGATACAGCTTGCTTTGTTGCGTCCACTGAAATATTTCCTCTCTCCCTTGCAGCTACAGGGAGGTAGGGGGGGGGGGAAGGGAGGGAGAGGGGGGAAAAATCGGCCGATGTCGGAAATATTCACAAACAATGTCAATTTTTACATTTGCTGCGCGGTAATAGAACATAATTGGCTCATTGATGTCTCCGTAGCACAAAAATAACGGTTTGGGTCGTCGCTCTAACAAAGCTGTTTACCACACATATGTAAATTGCCTTATCATTAGCATGCGATTCCTTTCAGAGAGAGGACAAAAAAGAAACATATTTTCTGGCCTATTTCCATGACGGGAAACATTTGCGAGTGGCGCGGTAACTACCTATTAGCAAGATCGACACAATAGCTGTTTGGGAGTTTAATGTAGCGGAGGCTAACCTTCCCCCTTGCCTCCCCCCCTCCCTTTCTCTGCCTCTTTTTCTCTTTCTCTTCTCTCTCTTTTCTCTCTTTCTTTCTTTCTCTCTCTTTCTCTTTCTCTCTCTTCTCGCTTCTCTCTCGTCTTTCCTCTTCTCTTTCTCTTTTCTTCTCTTTCTCTTTCTTCTCTTCTTCATCTCTCATCTCTCAGCCTCTCTCTCTCTCTCTCCCTCTTCCACGTCTTCCTCTTTCCTCTCTCAAGTCTCTCTTCCTCTCGTCCTCTCATCTCTCTCTCTCCTCTCTCTCTCTCTCTTCTCTTCTCTCTCTCTGTCCTCCTTCTCCTCTCTTCTTGTATATTCTCTATTTCTTTCGTTTTTTACCTCTTTCTCTCTTTATGTTTGATTGGCTCTCTCTTCCCTCTCTTCTCGTGTCTCTCTCTCCTTCTTCTCTCTCTCTCTATCTCTTCTCTCTCTCTCTCTCAATCTCTCTCTCCTCGTCTCGTCTCTCTCTCTCTCTCTTCCCTCTCTCTCTCTCTTCTCTTTCTTATCTTCTCTTTCTCCTTTTCCTTTCTCGTCTCCTCCTCTTCTCCTTGCTCTCTCCTCTTTCCCTTTTTCCCTTTCTCCTCTCAGTTCCCTCTTCTTTCCTTGCACCCCTTCTTTAACGCTTTTCACCTATCCCCTCTTCGCCCTCCTTTTTAAGTCAATTGCATTTTTTATTTCTTTGATCTCCTCTTCCTTCTTCTTTCTCTCTTGTGACTCTCTTCCTTTTCTCTCTTCTCTCTCTCTCTCTCTCTTCCTCATTTTGCTAGCCTCGCGTTAATGTTGTAGATTTAGCAGAATGAATTACATAGCGAGATAAGTTACAATTATTTTCCTTTGCATTTAATGTTCGCTTTATTTTCTTTCTCTCTCTCTCTCTTTCTTTCCAAGTCCCCTTTGCCGTTTCATTTTCTTTTTTTCTGGGGTTGTACTTATCACATGCAAATTTCTCTTTCTTTTATTTTTGTTCTCCTCTTTTGTTGTTATTTTGCTGTCGCGTTATCATGTCTTTTCATATTTTGAGGAAAGGTCCATTTACTTTTTGTTTACATTTTGCTTTCCGAATGCCAACCAGACGTCCTGCTCCCCGTTCGCGCTGGGTTCACATTACGTAATAACTCGGAGGTATAATAGCCTCTATCGACATACGCGAGGGTAAGGATGGCCGCGCCGGAATCAGATCTCGGAACTGACATACGGCAGAGGCTAAGGGGCGCTCTCCTTGTGCACACACGCGCCTGCGTAGAGATAATTGGTTGTGTTTGTTTATGTAAGTATATCTATTTATCTATTTATATAGATATATATGTGTATATATACATATATTATATCATATATATATGTAATATATTATATATATAATCGTATATAATATATATATATATATATATATATATATATATATATATATGTATGATATATATATATATATACATATACATACATATATATATATATATAACATACATATATACATATATACACATATACATATATATACACACATTCACACATACATCTATGCAGTATATATACACAATTTTCTTTTATTGTTCTCCAACTTCTATTTACTTATCAGTTACTTCTCAATCCTCTGGCCGTTTTACAGGTTTTTTTTCTCTCTAAAACCGCCTTTATTCCGCATCCTTCCCACGCCAGGAAAGTATGACATTATCGTCCCTTTCTCATGCAACAATCAATGCGCAATATGCATGACAAATTATCCTACACTTTTGGACCGCGTATTTGCTACCTTTCCATTTTGCATTTCGTAGATAATATCAATATTACGAGATAAAAAAGGCATTAGATTTTATTTAGTTTTTTTTTTTTTTTTCTTTGTTTTTCTCTGACTTTCCCATTCATTCTGGCATTTATTTATTTTATTTGTTTCCTTTTTTCATTCATTCTGGCAAAGGGGAGAGGGGGGGAGGAGGGGAGGTAAAGGGGTGTATGAGAGAAAGTGGCTTTGTAGTTTATTACTCTGGGTGCGAATTCCACGTTGCATGCGTACTCTCGCGACATCGTAATAGCCACATCACGCGACCGTCATAAAATTTTGTCTAGTGCTGGAAATAATACGCATTGCTGGTTTCACTTATAAGCATCAACTGTGAAATCCGAAAAAAAATAAAACATATAAATTGGGTGTTGTTTTGGTTGCTTGTTTGTTTTTTGTTATGTGTGTGTGTGTTTTTGTTTCTCTTTCTGTTTCTGTTTTTCTTTCTCTTCTCTCTTTCTCTTTCTCTTTTCTCTTTCTCTTTCTCTTTCTCTCTTTTCTCTTTCTCTTTCTCTTTCTCCTTTCTCTCTCCTTTCTCCTTCTCCTTCTCTTCTCGCTTCTCCTTCTCCTTCTCCTTCTCTTCTCCTTCTCTTCTCCTCCTTCTCTTCTCTTTCTCTCTCTCTCTCTCTCTCTTCTCCTCTCTTTTCTCCTCCTCCCTCCTCTCCCTCCGCTCCCTCCCTCCCTCCCTCCCTCTCTCCCCTCTCTTCTCTTCACTCTCGCAGAAAATCATCCACGCTGCTCCCATTAGCGGCCCCATGAAACAGTTCTGGCCGGTTGGTGCTAACCAGGACCATAACACCGCATTACATTTGCACACACCCTCAGCCCGCACTACAAAACTCGCATTTCCCCGCAATAATTACATTAGGCCTACCAATGGGCCGGCTAACAATGACTTCATTATACGCATGTGTCTAAGGGCGAGAGGGAAGGGGAGGGAGGGAGAGGAAGGGGGAAAAACTCGTCTACTACATGATACCGCCTCTTGAGCATGGCCGTTGTACGCTCTTCGGATATTATACGCTCTTTAACCCCTTTGCATCACGCGCTGAAATATGTATTACCTGGCGTCGGTGCCGGCGGATATTTTCACTAATAGGCAACTCACGCGATGGAGGTGCTGGTTAGTTCTTTTTTTCGGCGGTGCTATTATTAGGTTCTAAATTCGTTGGCGAGGCTTTGGTATCATTAATATTTTGTGCCACTGTATATCATATATTCTTAATGCAAACGGGTAATTATGGTAATAAGAGGAATGCCAGCAATGGTGATGATATTATGATAATAGTGAGGGTGATAATGATGTAAAGGGATACGGGCGCAACACCAAATCTTTATGGTACCATGATAACAGTTTTATGAGCGTGATGAACAAAATGATGTACTTGCGACGAACAAAAACAACAATGAATATTAGAAAAGTATTCCACATAAATACCAAAGTCATGATAAGAACGCCTGGCAGTTTATCTAACCAAAAAAAAGAAAAACAAAAATATTTCGTAGTTTATCACAGACTAGCGCAGTATCCCCTTCATTCACACTTGAGAGTCCGTTGCCCAACCTTAGGTCTTGCATCTTTAAGTAAAACGTAAGACTCATTCATAATACAGTTGGTGAATTAACCCAAATTATCCAATTAACGTATTTCATTTGCTCTCTTACATTACATACCGCAAAAAAGAAAGTAAAAAAAGATGTACAAAAAAGAAATAAAAAAGATATATTGGCTGTGATATATTACCTGTTGGCGTGTCATACGACGGATATACTCAACTTCCGGTCTGCAAGAGTCATGAGGTGAGCTGTCATGTCAAGTCACTTCTTATATAAAAGATATTAAAAAGAAAAGCAATTTATTTGTTCTCTCTTTTGACAAATGAAGTTCGTGGTATTTTCAAAGAATTAGGTTAAGTGTGAGGAGTTCAAATGATCTCACAAGAAAAGAGAAATGGAAAAAAATGAATAACTATGAACAGGAGTCATGTTTGTAAGTCCGGGAGAACAGAAATCAAAGTAGTCTCACCCGTAAAAGCAATTTAGTTATTACCCCTAAAGCCGCAATTCAATTCACATGACATAAAAATGATCAGTCTCTGCCAATCCCTCGCTGCTACTATTGTCTGATAGGAAACTCATTACATTCACTGTTTCCCCTTCCTCCCTTCCTCTTCTTTCTTGTCCTCGCCCTCTTTCCCTCCTCCCTCCTCCTCTACCTCCTCTCTCCTCCCCTCCCTCCTCCTCCTCCCCTCCTCCTCCTCCTCCCTTCCTCCCCTCCCTCCCTCACTCTCCCTCCCTCCCCTCACCCTCCTCCTCCTCACTCCTCCCCACTCACCCTGCCCTCCCACCCTCCCTTCACCTCACCCCCCAACCCCTTCACCCGTGACAGTTTCCCCTTGCGAGCAGGCACGTGCTGGGAGAGGGGGGGGCCGGGAGGGGTAGGGGGGTTGACACGTGCCCCTCGCGCCGCTCACAACAGCTCAGGCAAGCACCGGTTTCCGTCCCTCTCTCCCCTCCTCCCTCCCTCCCTCCCTCTCCCTCTTTCCCTCCTCCTATTCTCTTTCTATCTACTCTTCTTCCTCGTATTTTCTCCTATCCTCCTCTCTTTCTCCTTTCTATTCTCTGCCTGATCTCTACCCTCTATCCTCTCCCCTTCTTCCCTTTCTTATCTCTTTCTCTCTTCTCTCTTTTCTCTCTTTCTCTCTACCTCTTCCTCCCTCTTCCTTCTCTCCCTCTTCCTACATCTCTCTCCTCTCTCTCTCTCTCTCTCTCTCTCTCTCTCTCTCTCTCTCTCTCTCTCTCTCTCTCTCTCTCTCTCTCTCTCTCTCTCTCTCTCTCTCTCTCTCTCTCTCTCTCTCTCTCTCTCACGGTATTGTCGCATTGTGGGTACCGGTTTCCGCTCGAGTAGTTGCGCCTTGTTGATTTTTTTTTTTTTTTTTTTTTTTTTTTTTACAATTTAATAGTTTTATGGCAGATTTTGAGTGACGTATGAGAGAGGGTGGGAGACGGATATTTTCCCCCTCTCCCCCCCCCCCTTTTTTGTCAAGTGGATGACATGTTTTCGATTATTTTGGCTGCGGTTTTTAAGTGATTATGAATGCGTTATTCTCTCTCTCTCTCTCTTTCTTTTCTTTTTTCTTTTGTTAGGTTTGTCTTCATTCCTGTTAAGGTGATATTTTACGAAAGAGGACGAAGGAATGATATAAAAAATATATACAGAAAGTCATAGTTAAGAGTAAAGGTAATAATTAGATAAAGATAAAGATAAGTTCATTGCCAATATATAGACATAGATAAGAGAGAGGAAAAGTGATTTATAACTAGATAGATATAATCCGATACAAATATATATATATGAATAGAAAAATTCATACTGAGAGATAGAAAGGATGTAGATAGAAACAGACAAAGAAAGACCGAAAGAGACAAAGACAGAGAGAAAGAAATAAAAGAGACACAGAGACAAAGAAAGAAAAAGAATAAAACGAACAAAGAGACGCAGAGAGAGAGAAAAAAGAGAAAAAAGAACCAAAGAAACAGAAAAAAGGGAGCACGAGAGAGAGACACAGAGAGAAAAACCAACACACAGCGCCCGTGCAACACCAAACAGATCGCCGCATTCCCCACGCCCGCCTCCGCCCCGTCTCCGAGAGAAGTAATCCGCCCTCGATAATTACGTCAAAAGATTGACTTTGTAATACGAAGCCTCCGAAATCCGGGTCTTTGATTGGACACGTGACTGGGTCTGATCTGTCACGTTGGGGTGGAGGGAGGGGAGGGGTGGGGAAGGAGAGGGAGAGCTTTTCTTTTCGTTTGTCTCTCATATTTTTTTCTAATTTGATGTGTTTTGTTGTTTGTTTTTTTTTCTTTTTCGTTTCTCTTTCTCTCTCTCTCATCTCTCTCTCTCTCTCTCTTCTCTCTCTCCTCTCTCTCTCTCTCTCTCGTTTCTCTCTCTCTCTCTCTCTCTCTCTCTCTCTCTCTCTCTCTCTCTCTTCTCTCTCGTCTCTCTCTCTCTCTCTCTCACTCTCTTCCGCATCTTCCCCTCTAATACCGCTTCCCTACAACCAACCCTTCTTATCATTCATAATTTTTAATCCTTATTACCCTATTTCCCTCATCCGGACCTTTCATCTGCCTCTTTTTATTCCCTTATTCATTCTCCTCTGGGCCTTTAGCCACGTATCTCTTGAACCCTCTCTTTCTCATTCTCTTTCTGTCTTTCTCATTCTCTTATTTTTTCTCTCTTTGTCTTTCTCTTTCTCTTTCTCTTTCTCTTACTTTCTTTTCTTCTTTCTTTCTGTCTTTCTCTTTCTTTACTTTCTTTCTCTCATTCTTTCTCTCTCTCTCACACTCTCTCTCTCTCTCTCTCTCTCTCTCTCTCTCTCTCTCTCTCTCTCTCTCTCTCTCTCTCTCTCTCTCTCTCTCTTCTCTTCTCTCTCTTCTCTCTCTCTCTCTCTCTCTTCTCCCTCTTTCTCTTCCTTCTTTCTCTCTTTTCTCCCTCTCTTTCTATCCCCCCTTCCCCATACTCCCCTCCCTTCCCTCCCCCCCCCCTCCTTACGCAAATCAAGGGCAGAGTCCTAACACGAGTCAGAAACCCTGAAGGAGTCATCTTGCAACTGCCGGGCCATTGTTATCCGCAATCATTTCACTTCACTTGGGCTGGTCGTTACGTCGCGGTGTCCGTTATAGCGGAGATTATTTTCCTTCCGTTGGTCGTTCGTATAGAGGGAAATAGATTCGGGGGGGGGATTTTTTTGTTTAGATGTTATGATTAGGTTATGACTTCTTCGCTCTCTCTATCTATCTGTCTGTCTGTATCTCTCTCTCTCTCTCTCTCTCTCTCTCTCTCTCTCTCTCTCTCTCTCTCTCTCTCTCTCTCTCTCTCTCTCTCTCTCTCTCTCTCTCTCTCTCTCTCTCTCTCGCTTTCTATCTTCCTCTTTTTTGTATATATCCAATAAACTGATGAGAAAAATTTAAGGGCGCTTTTCCTGACGTGTTTTCGGCGTGTAGCGGCATAAAGAGGAGATTGCCTCGCTTCGCATCATATCCTCGCTAAGATTGCTAATCAGACTTTAATCTGCGCCCGCCATATGGTCGCCATCTTGGAATTACACGCGTAGTGAACAAGTGAGCATCAAGGCAGAGTCATCCCGGAATCTTTTTTCCCTTTTTTTCCCACATCTCGCTTCTCTCTCAGGGTTGCTCTCTGATCTGGTTAGATGACGGGGATAATAGTCAAAGGATGAATGAAGCCTCGTACTCATCATGTTTTTTTTATTGCGAGTAGGCTGCCATAAGGTTAGGAAGCGCGCTTAATCGCGGCCCTGATAGTGGGCAACACGGCCGTCGTCGCTCCTCCCCCGTAATGGGATCAAAACCCTTGTTACTGCGATCCACTCCTTCGTCCGCACGATTTAATCGCTCGAATTGAATCTCGTCGCCGCGAACGCCCGATTTCTTCCTCTTTCTTTATCGGCGGACCATTTTTAACCTCGCTTTTTAACCTCGCTTCCTCTCTCGTCAGCGGTTCGCCAAAGCACCGCGCCGGATCGTCACTTCGCGCCATTCCCGGGTATTAGTCGACGGAGGTCAGAAAATGCCAATAGAAAATACGAACTGCCCTCCCCCGCCGCCCATAAGCGCAGCGCCGGAGCACCGCCGGGAGGGAGCCATTTGCCCGAAAGCTTTTAGCCGGCGCCCGATGCGTGCGGCGGCGGCGGCGGCGGCGGCGGCGGGGGGCTCGGCGTGTATTAGCGTAACAGGTTCCGAGGAGCAGCGCCGTCACTCCGACCCGGGCCGGAATTGATGTGTATAATCGACTAAATTGATGGTTTCTTTCCCCATTCCGTCTCTTGGCAGATGGAGGCGAGGGGAGATGGGTGAGGGGAGCCGAGAGGGGCGGAGGGGCCTGGAGGTCGGGTGGGTGGGAGAGAGAGGCCGGTGGGGAGAGAGAGAGAGCGAGCGGAAAGGGAGAAGAGGACGGAAAGAGGGCGAGGGAGAGGTGTGTAGGGAGAGGGAGAGGAGGGAGGTGTTGGCGTGAGGGATCGGAGATGGTGAAGGCTGGTGGGTGTGGGGGGGGGAGGGAGAGGGACCGAGGGAAGGCGCGGAGGTAGAAGAGAGAGAGAGAGAGAGAAGACTTGTGGTGGATTTTCATCGTCTTACAAACCGCTTTTTCCATCGTATCTCCCATCTTTATCTCTCGGAAACACTCGCAGCGGATTTCCAAACCTATAATTTCGGACAACCCCCTACCTCCAGTACATAATTCATAACACAAAAATAAAAAGAAAATGAAAAATCCTTATAAGACCCTCTTTCCAAAAAAAAGAAAAGAAGAAAGAAAGAAAAAAAAACACGCAATCACCCGAACGTAACTAAAACGAGCAAGGAAAATAACTAAACAGAGGAGTGCTGCCGCCGTACTGTTCGGGCGAGAGGAGAAGAGCCTCCGGACGCGCCATCTGTCTGGCATGAATATTTTATCCGGCAGAAAGTATCGTTTACACCCGTTAATAGATGCTCGGCCGATCCGCGCGGGGTCTGTGTGGTATGACTTGACTTCGGCTTCAAAAAAAAAAGTGAGGATCTATGCATTTTTTTTTTTTTTTTTTTTTTTTTTTTGTCTTTAAGAGAGTTTTTATATGCGCGTTTTTTTTTTTTCTTTTTTTCTTTTTTTTTGAGAGGGAGAGGGAGAAGGATTATCAGAGCGGTAATATTTTTTATTTATGATTCTATTTTTTGTTTTTGTTCACTTTTTATGTTAACAACGCGTATGCTAATGGTGAAGACGTGGGGGAGGGGGGGGGGGGGGGGTCGACAGCGTATGGAGGTTCATATTGTTTCTTATTGTGATCCTAATGATGATGGTGAGCGCGGACTCTGACGATGATAAATGACCTCGTTAATTGCGTTATGTATTTCTGCTCGGGGGGGGGGATCTAGGGCCACGATAATTAGGTCAGTTTCAAACACCAAAGGCCTTGTGATTTTTTTTTTTTTCGTTTTTCTCTGTATCACATTGTGTGTCACTTATTCGGGTCCATTAGCTTGAACTTTGACCTCGGCTTTCCCTTGACCACAACCGCCACTTGACCTCGTAAGGCAGCTGTTGACCTCTTGTAATGTCAACAAGCTGTCATTTGTTATCGCCTATCCCTCCCTCTCCCTCTTTCCACCCACCCCCTTTCTTCCTCCTTTCCCATCTTCTCTCCTCCCTCCACCTCCCTACCTCCTCCTCCATCACCTCCAACCACTTCCCTCTCCCTCTCCCCCCCCCCATCCCTCTCTCTCTCTCTCTCTCTCTCTCTCTCTCTCTCTCTCTCTCTCTCTCTCTCTCTCTCTCTCTCTCTCTCTCTCTCTCTCTCTCTCTCTCTCTCTCTCTCTCTCTCCTTCCCATCCCCTTCTTTCAACAGCACTGTCCACCTCCCATTGTGACGTCAAAGCTCAACCTCGGCCACCTCCTGCGCGGGCGGTCGACACCTTTTCTCTCGCCGGTCGCTCTCCATCCCGGGCGGGGGGCGCGGCGGGCGGCGGCGGTCTCGATGACATGTTTTTGAGTCACTCTTTTTTTTTATGATGATGGTCTGTTCTGTTTTTGCTTCCCTTTTTTGAGGATTTTATTTTCAGTCAGAATTTCTTGTTTTCCATTTGTTATTCGCGAGATTAAGTGCATGTATGTGCGTACGTGCGTGTTCGTGCATTCCTTCAAACATCCATACATGAACCCGCGCATTCGTACACACGCTCATTCCCCACACATCCTCGCAGACATCCAGACACAGACCTTCACATAGAGAGTTAAAATACGGCTCCGGCAAGTAGTTCGAACGCGGGCAGTGGCTGACAAGGTTTCGGATCAGGTAACGGGGTCTGATGACTTCAAGATTTCCCGCCAAACAAGCGCGGGAACAAAGACGTTGGTTCTTCCCGCGACAGCCTCCGAGGGCGTGTGTTTGGGGTCATGGGTAATATATTTTTATTGCGGTTTTCCGAGTCTTGGATTCAAAACAAACCGAGTGTTGATGGGAAGCTGTCTTTTGTTTATATATATATATATATATATATATATATATATATATACTACATGTGTGTGTCTGTGTGTGCGCGTTCGTGTGTGCGCGCGTGTGTGTGTGTTTCGTAACGATTTGGTTCAGAGACTGAGAGAACAGATGGGTTTCAAGAGAACCCGATGTTTCCTCCAACTCCGCAGATGAAAACGATGTGCCTCGATATAATTCACCAGACATCAATACTCCATTGCAACTTCTTACGCCGACACAGATTGACTGCTGCGATATTAATCAATGGAAGTCGACGTGGCTTCGAATTATTCAAGGCAACCGAACTAACACCTTACGCCTTGAAACATTCAGCATTCAGTAGCGCCGAACCATTAATACATTTAGAAGAAAAACATTTCCTCGGAGATGCATACTGAACACGACTTTTCCTGTCAGTGACGAAACAGTCCCGCCATGATTCCAATTATTCTTCCTTTACCACACGCAGCCAACTGTACGTAAGAACGAGTAAGAATAATTAAAAAACAAATAAGAAAAATAGAAAAAAACTAATAATAGCATTTATTTAATGATAACGAGTAAGAGAAAGAACTGCTGATAAATTTTGACCCTGTGCAGACGGAGAGGCCAAAGCCCAGTGTAAATAAATAGCGAACACTTGTACAGATCCAATTAGACAGAGATTGACAGCAGAATGTGCTCTGCCCACTTGTCTGTAACACTCCCATCTTGCGGGTGGTCTCTCTCCCTCTCTCTCTCTCTCCTCGTCTGACTGGGAGTAAACAGAGAGAGAGAAAGATAATGAGTGCGATATTGGGAGATACAGTTCGAGAAGTGAGTGAGCGAAAAGTTTGTTTCTTTTGGGAGGGTTTAAAGGGAATGCTGTTTATGATATGGGTATGTTTTTTTTTTTTTTTTTTGTAGGGTGGAGGGGAAGGGTGAAGAGGGAGAGGTAAACCGTTTGTAGGTGAAAGAGGGGAATAGAAACGAAGAGAAAGGAAGAAAGGGAGAATGGCAAGAGGAAGGTGTATAAATAAATAAACGGGAAAAAAGTTTTCAGAGTAAACACGGCGTCGGTAAAATGATGCACCTCTCTCTCTCTCTCTCTCTCTCTCTCTCTCTCTCTCTCTCTCTCTCTCTCTCTCTCTTCTCTCTCTCTCTCTCTCTCTCTCTCTCTCTCTCTCTCTCTCTCTCTCTCTCTCTCTCTCTCTCTCTCTCTCTCTCTTTCTCTCCCTCCCTCCTCCCTCTCCTCCTCTCCTCCTCCCTCCCTCCCTTCCCTCTCTCCCTCTCCCTCTCTCTCCCTCACTCTCCCACTCTCCCTCTCTCCCTTCCCTACCTCCCTCCCCTCCTTCCCCCTCTCTCCTTCCCTTCCCTCTCCTCCCTCCTCCATCCCTACCCGCTCTACATTTATCTCAACCAGATTTATATATTAGATTCGAGTCTCTCCTCCGTCCGACTAACGCAATTGCAAGACACACACGCTAAAAAAAACATTCGCGTTAACAGTGATATCATTAGACATTTGGTCACATACTAGATCAAGTTTCAACGAATGTGATTTATGTTTGAATTCGGATTCTCGCTGGACAGGTCATCTGCTCCCGTTGGTCAGTATTGCCACGTCAGAGTCGTCCATCTAGCGAGGGTAATAGTACACGGCAGTCTAAAAAGAGAGAGAGAGAGAGAGAAATGCCCCTTCATATACGTGGAAATAACGGAAATAACCGTCATTTATCTCCAAGTTGAAGTTGTTGTTTTTAAATACGTCTGTCAAGAGAGATATAATTAAGTTTCGCAAAACGGAAGGGTTTTATTTCTCCTGCATTTTTTAGTTTTCACGGACTTGGATTTTCCCCGACGTTTGAAGCTCTTGGCAACACTGCGACCAACTTGTTACCACCACAATGGGCTTGTAAATAAACCCAATTACATGACATTTGGACACTCGGCCTAATTGCCTGCGTGAATGACAATATTTCTGCTGGCCTGGGACAATTTACATTAATTCTGGTTATGATTTCATTTAGCTATGTAGTTAATTGTCATAGACCGGCAGGAACTGAACGCCGATGCTTTTCTCTACGGACCGGTAAAATTGAATAACGAAAAATAAAAACTGGCACCTCGGGTCATTTATAACCCGGACCATAGCGGGCAGACGGGTCGACCCTTTTAAATCGGCCCGAAATCGGCGAGGAATCGGCTCAAAATCGAACAACAATAGTCAGCAATTGTCGGGAACGCACCGACACGTCGTTATCGGGGGGGGGGGGGGGGTACTCCGACCAGTGCGTTTGGCCGAGATGTTGTATGACAAGGGAAAAGCACCATAATGGCTGCTTTTTGGATATTTATTTGTATATTCAGGTGATTTAGGAGGACTGGTGCTTTTGTGAAGATAATATTCTGTCCCTTTTTTTATTATTATAATTTTTTTTATCACGATTCGCTTTCCCCCCCCCCCTTTCCTCCTACCCTATATATAGAGGGGGTTCTATTAGAGTGATCCATTCAAAATATCAGTCCATTGGTAATATCCAGCGGGCGGATTTAGGAGTTCCTATATTCAAGTTAGGAACGTACCCCCCGCTCAAAAAAAAAAAAAAAAAAAAAAAAAAAAAAAAAAAAAAAACATGCATATCTTCATTTTATTTCGGATGGATTTTCCCTCCGAATGCTACAGTAGGTTTAGATATTGGAATTTTTTTATGGGTAATTTGTCCGTTTGATATACCTATGACGCAATCACCGGATGTTTTTGATATTGAAGTGACTTCCGCCTCGGTTTCTTACGGGTGTGTGTGTATGACTGACATGCTTAGTATTTATTTATGTTTTTTATTATTATTATTAACCTTATCGTAATCATTGCAATGGTTGTTTGCTTTTTTTCCTTTCTTGCTATTATTTTTTTAATTATTTATTTTTATTATCTTTATTATCATTTCTTATTGGTATTTATTATTTTTTCCTTTTTTAATATTTTCACCGTAAATATTGCAATTTATTTTCTCCCGAGTTCGTTCTTCCCCGCTTCGTCTCTCACTCTTATTCTCTCTCCCCTTCCCCGCCTATCTCTCTATCTCTGTACCCCCTATACTTACTCCGCTACTTATTTTGTTCCCCCATTCATTTCCCTGTCCCTTCCCCTCCTTCCTTCCCCTCTACCTCCCTTCCCCTCTTCCCCCCCCCCCTGGACGCATTACACACAAAAGTTGCACATATGGACGATGGCTTCCCTTGAACTATCATCCTCCTTCCTGCTCTTTCTCCCCTCTTTTCCTTTCTCCCTCTCCCTTTTCTCTCCCCTTCCTCCCCTTTCCCTTTTTCTTTCTCTCTCCTTCCTTCCCTCTTCCTCTCTCTTCCCTTTCTCGTCTCTCCTCACCCTTCCTCCCCTCCCCCTTTCTCCCTCTCCCTTCTCCCCTCACCCTTTTCCCCTCTTCTTCTTTCCTCTCCCTCCCCTCCCCTTCCTTCTCCCCTCACCCTTCTCTCCCCTCATCCTCCTCACCTTCCTCCCATCTCCCTCACCCCTTCCTCCCCTCCCTTCTCCTTCTCTCTTCTCTCCCCTCACCCCTCACCCCTTCCTCCCACTCACCCCTTCCTCCCCTCTCCCCCTCTCCCCTCTCCCGCACACCCGACTCCGTAATCCCTCTCCAACGACCGCGGCTTTAAGTGCTTCTATTATACTGTACGCATATATGGAGCTGGAATCATTATGCAGTTTAAACTTGGTGTGAAACATTCCAAAGGCCTGAAAATACGGCAAATGGGGCATGGCAGCGCGGAGTTTGACGTGAAACCGGTTCGGCTAAACTAGATTTTTTTTTTTCGTTTTTTTTTCGTTTTTTTTTTTTCTCTCCTCCTAACCTGGGCTGTCCTAATGTGTCACTGAATGGATTGTCCTGTCTGTCGTATCTCTCTGTCTGTCTGTCTGATTCATCTGTCTGTCTATTTATGTGTCTGTCTATCTGCTTATATATGTCTGTCTCACTCATTCTCTTTCTCTCTCTATCTATTAATGTCTCTCTCTCTCTCTCTCTCTCTCTCTCTCTCTCTCTCTCTCTTCTCTCTCTTCTCTCTCTCTCTCTCTCTCTCTCTCTCTCTCTCTCTCTCTCTCTCTCTCTCTCTCTCTCTCTCTCTCTCTCTGCACATAACTCGGAACTCAACACTACGGACCAAATGTCCAAAGTTATAAAGATGTATATCACTTAATGAGGCATCCACTATACACGCTGATCTGGAGGAATAAGAACTCTAATTTCTAATGGATCTCGCTCTATCTCTTATCTAAATGGATACTTTCTTAATTAATTGAAGCGAGACAGCGTGGAACATAGTATGAGTTGTGTTGTTTTTTATTGCGGGTTGTAACACGACGGGGCGGGCGGGGGGGGGGGGGTGAGGAGGAGCGGGGGAGGAGAGAGATCTATTTTTTTTTATTGAAATCGTTGTGCGGGTAAGATACGGGTGGAGGAGATGGATTAGAAGATTGGGAGAGAGATTTGTGAGAGAGAAAGAGGAAGGCGTGTACGGTTAATAGTAGATTGGAATAAAGATGGAAGTAGGAAGAGCTAAAATGAATTACAAATAAAAAAAACGGTCAACAGAATTCAGAAAGAGACCAAAAGGACAACACAATTTGCAGAATAAGAAAGATAATAGTAAAACAACAATAACAACAAAAAGACGAACTGGACCACAAAAGAAAAAAAAATGAGCGAGATATAAAAAAAGGTTGAGCAAATACGCTGAGTGAAAATACGAGTTTGAAGCGATTGTTGTCAAAACACATCAATCTCTCGAGAGCGTGTTCGCATTTCGTCGTCTGTGGAAGTCATAAGAGCATAACACAACAGAGTATCGATCAATGATTAATGGTTCTATATAATTATATGATTGACTCGATCGCTTATATTGTTTGCCGCGCGGTGCAGCAGTCGGCGAAACGAGCGACTAATGGCGCTGTTTTTCCTGGAGTCGTAAATGTTTGTCAGTGATGTTTTCATACTCAATTTGGTATTTTAGCTTTAAGAGAACAGTAACCCGCCAATTTATGGATGGGATTCCAATTACATTTACCTTTATGTCGTGAGTAAGAGAGCTGCTTGTACTTAACATTGTTTGAGAGTCTGGGGGAATAATGTAGATAGATGTGCTCGTGTCCACACATTAAGCGCTAACATTAAGCGCAACTTTAGCGGAAAAGTCTGAAGGGGGCGGAGGAGGAGGAGGAGAGGAGGAGGAGGAGGAGGAGGAGGAGGAGGAGGAGGAGGAGGAGGAGGAGGAGGAGGAGGAGGAGGAGGAGGAGGAGGAGGAGGAGGAGGAGGAGGAGGAGGAGGAGGAGGAGGAGGAGGAGGAGGAGGAGGAGGAGGAGGGAGCGCAAGTATAAAGTGTTGTTTACCGAAGACCTGTAGTGCTAATATCGACATATGTACATTGTCATTAACTTTAAGTAAGATTCGCCATTTACATAAATATTTGAGTTATTGATTAAAACATTTCATAATCTACTTACCTCCGAAAACATTTTTGCGGGCTCGGAGCCAGTTCCTCCCGACCATAAAAATGACGAGTGTTATTTTACTGAGTGGGGCGAGTCACGTGATCACGGCGCAGTGCTACCAGATAAATGCGACTTCTTACCCTTCGGCTCGCAGTGTTACCAAAAGCGTACGGAGAGGTCTTGTCTTTCTTAGAATTAAAAAAAAAAGACAAAAGGTCGTAAGGTAGAAAATGTACAAATTCATTTATTTCGGCATCGCATCGGACATTCTCATTGATGACGTCATCCACTGCAATTAGATGACAGGAATGAGTTATGATAATGATGAATATTATTGCCGCTACAGTAACTAATGACGGGATAACTTTAATTATAGGTGCATTCGAAGTTGATTATGATAATGGTCAGATTGCATTTTTGATAATGAAGATTATTTTGATGGCTGTAATTACATTGTTGATAATTATTGTTACTGTTGCGGGTACAATTAGTGTTCTTATCTATGTAATTTCCTATTATCAGTGGTGACTTTTTTTGCGAATGACACAAAAATATGACTGATAATAAACAATAAACAAAGAAATATTCTCCCCATCACAAGGCAAATAAACAACAACAACCGAATCCCTATATAACACAAACGCACTTAGGAAGACGAAGAACAACCCTGCCATCACAACTCAGGCCCTTTTAATAACACGAACTCACGAACATGAACAGTAATCCCCGTCACCACAGTGTAAATAACCACAACAACACTCAACCACAACACGCACAACCACCACAACACTCAAAACCACAAAACCCAGCACAACCACTACACCTATAACTACCACAACACCCACCACAATACTCACAACCACAACATCCACCACAACAGTACCTATACCCACCACCACAAAGAACCACACTCACAACCACAACACCACCACACACATTTATATCCACCACAACACACACAATCACAACACCACCAAAGCGACACCTATAACCACCACAACACCCACTACAACCACAACCACGAAAGAATACCACCTCGATCCAAAATCCCCCACCCCCCACCCCCACCCCCGGTATCTGAATCTCCACGAGGTCAGCGCTTCCCCCCCCCCCACCCCCACCCCCCGATCTCCTCTGACGGACTAGCGATTCATTGCATCGTTGAAGCCGTTGACGAAATTGACAGTTGTCACGACGGCCGGCAACCTCAGTCACATCCATCGACCTGTATTAATGACGCGGGTAATGGGGGGTTAAGGGTTGTCTTGGAAAGGGGGGGAGGGAGAGGGAAGGGAGGAGGGGTTAAGGGTTGTCTTGGAATGGGGGGAGGGAGGGGAGGGGGGAGGGGTTAAGGGTTGGGAAAGGGGGGGAGGGAGGGAGAAGGGAAGGGAGGGGAGGGGAGGGTTAAGGGTTGTCTTGGAAAGGGGGGAGGGGGAGGGGAGGGAGATGGGGAGGGGAGGGGGAAGGGGTGAAATGGAGGGCTTGCGTGTACGTGTATGTCTTTGGTGGGTGCGTGTGTTTACGTGTGTTGGTGTGTGTGTGCGTTTTTTTTTTGGGGGGGGGGGGGGAGGGGGGAGGGAGGGTGTACGTGTGTATCTTGGGGGGTGTGTGTACGGCTCCGCGTGTTTGTGTGCGTGTATGTGTGTTTGTGCATGAGATTCATGTGCTATTCGCAAGTGCCCGTGCGTGTATGTTACAATTTGGGGTACGTATGTAATCGTGTTCTGGTGTGTGTGTGCGTGTATGTGTTTGTGTAGATAGGACAACACACTCCGCTGGACGAAAAGAAAAGGGAAAGAAAACGGGAAATAAGAGGGATAAATCAAGAAGATGAAGAAAATGAAGAGAATAAAAAGATCAGATACCGATTATAATAATCTCAAAGAAATCACAAGACGCTACGATAAGACGCCAAAAAATAGCAGTTTCTTAATATATATATTATATATATATATATATATATATATATATATATATATATATATAATTCATAATTATATTGGTAAGAAAAACAATCCTTAAGAATTTAAAAGAGGAGGCCATATCACAGATCGGATAGATGTTATCAGTGATTGAGGGAAATAAAATTGAGGGTTGAATTACTGTCTCAATTAAACGTTTATATCAGAGAAACGTTTGGTATATCTTACTTTTTTATATTGAAGTCTGGTTTATGTGTGTATGTGTGTTGTGTGTAGGTCTGTTCATATCTGTAGGTAGTCGATCGAGAGAGATAGATGATAGATAGATAGAGAGATAGATAGATAGAGAGGAAGAGAGAAAGAGAGGGTGAGAGGAAGAGAGAGTGAAAGAGAGGAAGAGAGAAAGAGAGCGAGAAAAAGAACGTGAAAGAGAGAAAGAGAAAGAGAGAGAAGAAAAGAAATTACCTTCCTTACGATTGTTAGTCATAGTATCATCCCCCTCCCCCTTTTCCTCCTCTTATCCTCCCCCCCCTTCCCCCCTCCCTTTTCCCTACAGGAAGATCGGCCAGGTGATGACACCAGATGGTCTCCTTGCCCTCGGACCCCCCTCCCCCTCTCCGTCTTCCCTTCCCCTCTTTCTCCCCTCCCCCTCTCCCCTCCATCTTCTCCCCTCCTCCCCCTCTCCCCCTCGTCCTTTCCCCCTTCCCCTTACGCCCTCTCCTCCTCCCTCCCCCTCTTCCCCCTCCTCCCTTCAACCACCACCTCACGCACGACGCCCGTGATGTACCTACCACGCCACGCGATCGTATTGATGTCGTCTCTACGCCCATCCTCGCCGCCCGTTGCTCTGAAGGCGTTTCGAAGTCTTTGCGAGTCTTTATGAAGTCACAGAAGTCTTAAAAAAAAAGTGTAGGTTGTATATTTTGTGATTTATCTGCGCGGTGTTTGGTATGCGGTGACATCTTCATTGTGAGACGTCGACCTCTTGGGTGAATCTTGGGGGGGAGGGGTCAGGTCAAGTTAGGTTAACTGGGTTGTGACTTGCGTGGACTCAGTTACTTGTGTACATCTATGGGGAACGTTTTTTTTTTCATTTCTTAGAACCCACAGTGCACAGCCATACAATACACGGACACACACACGTACCACATCACACACACACACACACACACACACACACCACACACACACACACACACACACACACACACACACACACACCACACACACACACACATGCACGCAACCCCCCCCTCCTCACGCAACCCCCACCACACACGCACGCCCCTCGCCCTCACCACCAGGTCCGGCGCCGCAGCAAGGGCCCCGCCACAGTAACTCATCCGGAAGAGCCATTGCGTAATAGGCAAGGATCCATCACAGAAGTATTATCAAACATGGTCATGCATCTGTTACCCTTGTGAGGCGCGTGTGTTCGTATAGAGGGAGGGAGGGAGGGAGGAGGGGAAGAGAATAGGGAGGGAGGGCGGAGGTAGGGAGGGGAAGTGAATAGGTAGAGAGGGAGAGGGAGGGAGGGAGAGAATAGGGAGGGAGGGCGGGAGGGAGGGAGGAAGAGAATAGGGAGGGAGGAGGAGGGCGAGGTAGGAAGGTAGGGTTTGAGAGGGGATAAGGAGAGAGGTGGGGGAGGGGAGGGGGGGAGAGGGACCGCCCGAAAACCTGGCCATATGGTGTCATCAGCGGGCTACGTCGTGCCAGTGGGTCGTCCTCCTCTTTTTTTTATGATGATTATGGCCCACCACACCCTCTGCCACCCTACCGCCCACCGCCCACCGCTCGCCACAGCCATATTGTCCACTTGTGAAGACCCTCTCCTGATGGCGGCCTCGAAAAAAGGCTTTATTCTCCGTGATGTTTTTTTTAGGGGCTTGGATTTATCTTTTAAAGGGACGTGGGAATAGCTATCGTTTTTTTTCGTCTTTTTAGGAATAATGTAAAGATACGTTCGCCTTAAAAAAAAAGAAGAATAAAAAAATAATAATAATAAGATATAGACGTTCGCATAAGAAATACCAACGAGACGAGGATAAAAAAGATAGATATATAAGACAGATAAAAATGAACAGGAGAGGCAGAGAGAGAAAGTGACAAGAGATATATAACAGAAGAGTCAGAGATAAAGACAAGAGATATAAGACAGAGGAGAAAGAGGGCTATAAAAAAACATCCCAGAAGACAGAGAAAGAAAAAAAGAAAAAGAAGACAAAAGAAAAGAAACCGACCAGCTGAGTAAGAGAGACAGAGAGAGAAAAGAAAAAGAAAAATGAAAAAAAATAGCAAGAGAAAAGAAACAGACTAGAAGAGTTAGAGAGAGAAAAAAAGAAAAACGAGACAGTAGAAAAGAAACGGACCAGAAGAGTTAGAGAGAGAGAGAAAAAAAAAAGAAAGACGAGACCCTACCACGAGCAAAGGGCAGGGAACCGAGGTCCTCGCTCCGTAGGGCTCCATCGATCGCCGACCCCGAGTGAATGCTACAATTAACAGGGACATAATAGTGCTCATCGGGGCCTGAAGAGCCGACCACATGCTACGCGGCACCAGCGCTAAAACAACAAGTGGCCCCGACCGCCGACTTCCGACCTGCTGCCGACCGCCCGCACGTGGCACTTCCCGGAAACAGAAGGCGTTGCTCGTGGCTCCCAGATGGCACCCGCGAAAGACGATGTTGCTATGGTGGGCGTGCTTGCCTGATTGCACGATGGCTCTCTTCTCTTCGGTGTGAAATTTTTATGCATTTTGGGGTTCTAAGTTTGTTTGTTTGTTTGTATTAGGATGACGGATGGTGTTGTATCGATTTTATGTGATAATGGATGAGATGATGATGATGATATATTTTGAATATATATTTTTTAATGAACATAGTTATCATTATTTCTATTTCTAAGTTTATCAGTTTCATTTTTATTCTTCATTCATATTCATTATCATTCGCTCTGTCTTGTTTTCTCCTTCCTCTTTTCGCAATATTTCAATTAATCTCTTTTCTAAGCAAAACATGATAATGACTTGGCTTAGCAGAAACACCTAAGATTATGTATGTTTTTCATGAAAAAGTGTCGAGTCATTTGTCGTCTGATTTGCACATGTCTTCAACCGGCTACTTCTACTTTCAAGATTTGTCGTTTGTTTAAAGTATCTATTTATTATCATCATTCTCTCTTTCTCTTGTTTCTATCATCTCTCTCGCTCTCTCTCTCTCTCTCTCTCTCTCTTCTCTCCTCCTCTCTCTCTCCTCTCTCTCTCTCTCTCTTCTCTCTCTCTCTCTCCTCTCTCTCTCTCTCTCTCTTCTCTCTCTCTCTCTCTCCTCCTCCTTCTCTCTCTCTCTCTCTTCTCTCTCTCTCTCTCTCTATTTGTTTATTATGTTACTGTATCTATCTCTCTCTGTGTGGCAGTTTCTTCTTATCTGCCCCTCCATCTCTCTATCTACATTGAACATCTATCGCCATTTTATATCATTTATCTAACTGCTGCTTAATCCATTTGTGCATATCTGCTTAATCCTTTCTGTTTATTGTGATCGGTCTCTTCCCTCTTACTTTATCTTTCTCTCTTCTCTCTCTCTCTCTCTGCTCTCTCTCTCTCTCTCTCTCTCTCTCTCTCTCTCTCTCTCTCTCTCTCTCTCTCTCTCTCTCTCTCTCTCTCTCTCTCTCTCTCTCTCTCTCTCTCTTTCTCTTCTCTCTCTCCTTTACACAGACGCATACACCTCCTCTTCCCCCTTTCCCTCTCCTTCTCTCCTTCCCCCTCTCCTCCCTTTTCCCCTCTCATTCCTTACACAAACCTCTTCTTTCCCCTCACCCTTCTCCCTCATACACATGCCCCCCCCCTCCCCCCCCCTCGCCACACTGGCCACGACCCTTCCCCCTTACAAAGCTTCCCGCCCCTTATCACAGCCCTCATCCCTTTAAATGCCCTTCATTGCTTTATCCACCCTTCCCTTTTGCCGGTCATTCGTCATGGCGCTACTCTTCTTTTTTTTCTGGTTCTTCCTTTCTTTCTTTGGTGTTTTTTTCGTTTCTTTTTCCTTTTTTTTATTTTGTTTGTGAGATTTTTTTTTCTTTTTTATAGTTTCTTTTTCATTGCTTTCTGTGAGAGGGAGAAGGAGAAAGAGGGAAAGAGAGAAAGAGAAAGAGAGAGAGAGAGAAAGAAAGAACAAGACAGACAGAGACAGAGACAGAAATAATAATCCCAACACTGGATATCATGATCCAAATTATATAAATTAAACCAAAAAGAAAAAAATACGTTAAAAATAGAAACGACGAACACGAAGCCAAAACACACGATGACAACTCAAAAAAAAAAACAAAAATAACAATTCAAACTAATCAAAGCATAATAACAAAAGAAGAAGCAAGACAAGAAGGAAAGAGTAAAGAAAAACAAAAACAAAAAAGAGTAAAGAATTAATAGGGGTCGTTTTTACAAGACGAAATTAGCAATGACAAAATGCACGACGGGGGGGGGGGGGGAAGGAGAGAGAGAGTAAGCAACAAGGACCAAGACCGTGTATGGCGAAATGTATATACGATCCATTAATGTTAAGAAACCAAGGGGATCAAAGGCTTAATGGCAGTCAGTGTTAGTGATTTTTCTTTTGGGGAGAATATAATGGTAAGAGTTTGCAACTGGGATGATGTAAGAAGAAAAGTACAGAGATAAAGATAATTATATATACATATATATGTGTGTGTGTGTGGTGAGTGGTTGTTGTGTTCCTATATCCCAAAATAAAATAGAACAAGGGGATAAAGGTTTAAAGATAAAACAATAAACAACATTTAGAAAAAAAAATACAAACCTACCACCAAAGAAGCACCCCTCCCCCCAAAAAAAAAAAATCAAACCCAAAAATAAACGAAATAAAAAAAAAACTAAAAAAAAACACACATACAAACAAACAAAACAACACATCCCCCAATTAAACCGACGACACAAAAGACACAAAAAAACACACACAGGAGCCACAAGTCTGAATCGAGGAAGCTTCCTTTCCTCCCAACAGCCGCGTGATCAGTCGATCTACCCACCGCAGCGAGATGGACAGGGAATGACACACGGATTGATGGATTGATTACCGCGCCTCTGCCTCTATCTGTGCGGGGTGGGGGAGGGAGGGGAGGGGAGGGTGGAGGAGTGGGTTGGAGGGGAGGGGAGGGGTGGGAGGGAAGAGGGAAAGGGGGGGAGGAGGGGGAGGGAGGGGGGGGGAGGTGGAGGGGAGGGAGGGGAGGGTGGAAAGGGGTGAGAGGGGGTGGAGGGAGGGGATAGGGAGGGGTGAGAGGGGGTGGAAGGGAGAGGGGATGGGGCGAGAGGGAAGGAGGGAGGGGGGAAGGAGTGAGAAGGAGATTTAATCGGTGGGATTTTATTGTTATGGTTGTTTTTGTATCATTTTTGTTTGTCTGTTCTGTTTTATTACGATCGTCGTTATCATTACGATATTATGATAAATATATCAAAAAATCATAATTACCATTCTTATCATCATGAACGCAACCGTCTTAATCATCCTTGCTCTCAATTATTATCACTTTCCCCACCACATCCTCTCCTCTCTCTCTCCTCTCTCTCTCTCTCTCTCTCTCTCTCTCTCTCTCCTTCGTCTCTTGTCAGTACTAATTTCCACATGCGTAGCTGTCTGCCTGAGACACAAAAAGCGCACTAAGAACCATCTTTACGTTCAAATCACACATCTCCAAAGTACTTCCATTTGACATATTCATTTTGGCAATGATTAATTCACTGTTTCCTCTGCATGCGAAGGAATAGCCATCTCCCTCTCATGTTGCACCGCATAAATTGCAATATCAATATTATCATTCAGATTATATTTTACTAGTGCAATTATGGCTTGTCTATTATGCAAATGAAGTCTTTTTAATTCAGCCCTTATCTACAAATCCTTTCTAATGGACGACGGTTCATATAGAGATAAGCGCTCTCTCTCTCTCTTTCTCTCTCTCTTTCTCTCTTCTCTCTCTCTCTCTCTCACTCTCTTTTTTTCTCTCTCTCCTTCTTTCTCTCTCTCTCTCTCTCTCTCCTCTCTCTTCTCTCTCTCTCTCTCTCTCTCTCTCTCTTCTCTCTCTCTCTCTCTCTCTCTCTCTCTCTCTCTCTCTCTCTCTTCTCTCTTCTCTCTCTCTCTCTCTCTCTCTCTCTCTCTTCTCTCTCTCTCTCTCTCTCTCTCTCTCTCTCTCTCTCTCTCTTCTCTCTCTCTCTCTCCTCTCTCTCACTCTCTTTTTCTCTCTCTCTTTCTTCTCTCTCTCTCTTTCGCTCTATCTTTCTTTCTTTCTTTCTTTCTTTCTTTCTTTCTTTCTCTCTTTCTCTCTCTCTCTCTCTCTCTCTCTCTCTCTCTCTCTCTCTCTCTCTCTCTCTCTCTCTCTCTCTCTCTCTCTCTCTCTCTCTCTCTCTCTCTCTCTCTCTCTCCTCTCCTCTCTCTTCTCCCTTCTCTCTTTTCTTTCCCCTCTTCGCCTTTCCTCTTCCCTTCCTTTCCCCTCTTCTTTTCATCGTTGTTTCCCCTCCCCCTCTTCCGTGTACTTTTTCCTTTCCCATTTCCCCTTCTCCGTTCCATTCCCCTCGGTTGTTGCCGCTTTTTTATCTTTCTCTTTATCATTTATCCTACTGCTTTGTCTTTTGCCTTCTTCGTCTTCTCTTCTCGTCGTCTTCTTTGTCTTATTTTTTTCTCTTTCTCTCCTTATTCTTGTTTTTATTCTCTCTCCTCTTTGTGTTCTACTTTTACTTCTTCCTTCTTCCTATTCTTCCTTTTCCCCTCCCCCCCTCCCTCCCCTCCCACCCCCTCCCCCCTCCCCCCCCGCCCACTTCACTCTCGTATGCGAGTCGAAGGCAATTCCGATCATCATGGCGATTACATTTCTATTCTGACGTCCTTACTGCGGTCGGCGTAATGGAGCGGAGCCACGCGAGCGGCCCGTGGGTGACACACGCCTCCCCCCCCCCCCCCCCCTTCTCTCTCCTTTAGTCTCCTTCTTCTTTATCTTCTTCTTTTTTCTTTCTTCGTTTTCTTTTTTTTTTTCTTCCTTTCTTCTTCTGCCTTTATCTTCTTTTCTTCGTTTTCTTCTTCATCGTCTTCTTTTTTTTCTTTTTTCTTTTCCTCCTCCTCCTCCTCTTCCTCCTGGCGACGCAGTACATCACTCCGACATTTCTCGGTTTGGAAGTCTTCGTTGCGTCGCCGTTGCTTGCTCTGCCGGCCTGCTCGCGTGCCTGCTGGTTGGCTGCTCCGGTCGCCTAATTAGCGAGCGATTCGCCAATCCAGCGACTGGGTTCAGATGGCCTGCGTTTCGACGTGAGTGACAAGGTGCGCGTGCTTGAGGCCTTGCACGTCGGCGCTTCGAGACTTCAGAATGCTCAGGCTCATTGGGCAAATACGCCGGCACATTATCAAAGGCTCGCCCAACACCTCGGGCAAACAGGTTTTATCGCCGCGGCAAATAATAGGCAATGTTTCACCTGGACGGATCCCCGGGTTATTGATTCCATGGCCTCTCACATTAGTAGTGTCAACACAGTATGTCTCATGTACACTTACTTACCGTCCACCAAACAACACGTATATCACGAGAAACTATATAAATCTAACATTAATGATTTTCTCCCTGTGGTTCGCTATCTGCAGATGTTTACCTAACAAACACAGCATTGGCTGCTCATAACTTATAAGGCGCTGGTGTCGAGCGAGGCCAACCACACGACCCGGCCAGCCAACCGCAAGGAGAGGAGGGGAAAAAAGCGACTAAGAGGGTCTTGTCTCGGTGCTTAAAGATTCTTTTAGTATCGTCTTTTCTTTTGTCCAAACATCTCGCGGCTTTCGGCTGGCGTTGCAGGCTTCCCGACGTTTACCGGCTGCAGAAGCCTCCTGTGTTGTGAGAGGGGACGAGCTAGAGGTGGGGGTGAGGGGGCGAGGAAAAGGGGATGGTACGAGGGGAAGGGTGCGAGGGGACGAGGGGAGGAGGGCACGGGGGCGAGGGGAAATATGACAATGTCCCTTATGTTCTCGACGTCCCCGCCTTATAAGGAAGGACCCGCGAGATAAGGCTCCGCCGGCCGATAACCAAAACATCTCAGTGAAGCGGTACAACAAGATCCCTTTTGAGTGTGACAAATCGTGGAGCAAACGTTATCCCGGCGAAGTGGGGTGCTGGTGCTTGTCCGGCCGGGGAGAGGGAGGGGGTGCCTGGGAGGAAGGGGAAGCGGAGGGCACGGCTGGAGAGCGTAGGGGGGGAGGGAGGGACCGAGTAAGCCAGAGCTGTTGCAAGATAGGCGGTGTTTTGTCAGTCCTCCTGCATGGTCTGGTGTCACCTCAAAGCTCCTTGCCGACGTGTGTTTTCGCTCCCCTCCTTCCACCCCCTACCCAACCCCTTGACCCTCCTCCTTCCTTTGACCCAAACATTTACCCCTCCTCCTCCCCTCCATAACCCTCCCTCCCCTCCCCATAACCCTCCCTAAACCCCACCCCTCCTCCACCCTCCCCCCCCCCCCCCCCCCTCCCTAACCCCCACCCCCCCCCCCTCCCTCCCCCTCCCCCCCTCCCACCCCTCCCTAAACCCCTTCCCCTTCCCCAACCCCTCTCCCCCCTCGGCCCTTACCCCCTCTGCCCCTGTCCTTCGCTACTCAGAGGGGCCCCTGGGACGATTTTGAGAGTGATGCCCCTGAAGTTTTCATTAACGGAGAAAGGTCGCTGATGGTATAAAGATGAGACTTGATGAATCCTTACGCCCGTCATCGTCCCCCGAAAGGCGTGGGCGGTGTTTATTGTTCTTGGCGGCTTTTGGTGTTGTCGTTCGCGCCGCGCCTATGTAAAGCTTTATTGCGTCTGTCAACAGGACAATGGGAGATCATTACCGGCGCGCATGTTTAGGGGATGAATTAGACATGCAGACAAACTTCGCGGTCAGGAAGTTTGTGTTTGCCCGTTCCCGGTTAGTATTGTTTCAGCACACATGTCGAAGCCTTTGCCCTCCTCCCCTCCCTCCCTCCCTTACCCCTCCTCCTCTCCTCCCTCCCTTACCCCTCCCTCCTCTCCTTCCTCCCTTCCTCCTCTCCTTCATCCACTGTCCTTCGGTCTCCCTTCTCTCATTTTCCTATCGCTATCCTCTCTTCCCTCTTTCTCTCATTTCCCCCTCTTTTCTCCTTCTTCCCCCTGTGTCCGTCTCTCCCCACCTCTCTCCCTTTCTCCCTTTCCCCTCTTCCCTTGTCTCTCCCCACTTCTTTCCCTTCCTTACCCTCTTCCTTCGTCTCTCCCCACCTCTCTGTCGTCTCTCCTTCCCCTCTTCCCTTGTCTCTCCCCACTTCTCTCTCTCCCCCTTCCCCCGTCTCTCCCCACCTCCCTCCCTGTCTCGACAAGCCACAATTAGGTACTACATATCCATCACGTCCACATGACCCTTCAGCTGGCATTATTTCCCTTAAGGATCACGTGACCTAACCTGACCTCCTCCGCCGTTATTTGACCCCGTGGCCCCTCCGTCGCGTCATTATGTGTGTCGTTACTTCCCTCCTGCCCGGCCATACGTCACGACCTGTCTCTGCCAATCAGCGCGCGATCTTCCCGAGAGCGAGAGAAGTTTTCGCGCCAAAAAAGGAAAACAAAAATCCCGCTCATTGAAAGAGGAGGGATACGAGTCCAATATATTTTAATTATCTTTTTCATTGAATCATTTCCTGTTTTAGTAGTTTTTTAGTGTTATTATTATTATTAAATGCCTGCGAACGCCCAGTAAATATTAACGATCGACTCTAGTTATAATTTTATTTGTATAATTTTCAGGAGTTTTTTTTTCATAAATACCTTAAGAGCGCATTTTCCTAGTAAATGAATGAACGGAAATTACGGGAAAAACAGACCATAAATAATCGAAACATCACCACGAACGTAAACACAATTCACTCATCTCGAAACACGTGTGAGACCTTTATTCTCTCTTGTGAGAATGTGGAGCTCCTGCCGCGCCCTCGGATACGTGCCCCAGGGACATGCCCAGGTCACCCGGATTCCTTGCCAGTCCCTGAGGGGCGAGGGGGTGGGGGGAGGGCTCCGGATGTAGGATGAGGGGCGTCATCGTTCTGGGAAGATTTTGATTTCATTTCTGAGAGAGTGGAAAAGAATACTTGGGGCGTTTACTGCGCTATTGGGTGTAATAACTGTCTCTCTCTCTCTCTCTCTTCTCTCTCTCTCTCTTTCTCTCTCCTTTCTCTCTCTCTCTCTCACAAACACACACAATACACAACACACACACACACACACACACACACATACAACACAAACAAACACACACACACAGTCAAACACACGCACACAATGATAATGGTGATAATAAACCAAGAAAACCAGAAGCAACGCCCACAGCCAACCCACTCGGCGCCAACGGAAACTCTCACGCATGAACAGGAAGTATCGACAAATGAGTTGAAAAACCTCTCATCCCGATGGAGTCTCCGGTTCTCGGGTTTTCCCACAGGTCCTTGCGGTGGGCGGCGGGGTGGGCGGATGTGCGAACCGCAACACGCCCGCGAAGCCGCCACAATACGCCCACCGCAACACCTTCAGCCGCCCGCAAGCCAGACCATAGATATATTTTTCACGCGTCGAAGGCAACATGGCGCAAGGTGCTGGCTGGCCACTTGTTCATTCTCTTTGTCGGCGATTCCGTGTTTTATTTTCGTCTTCCCGTCCAGACGTTCTTCTTCGGCTATTTCTCTGGTTGTCTGTCTTTGTTTTTGTTCCGTGAAGTGATGGTTTATTCTGTTTCTGATGAAAGTAGCGCCAAAAATATTTTTAAAAAGGCATATATCCTAGTAACAGTAATGATAGTAATAATGACAATGACTTTTTTATCATTGTGATGATGATTATAATTATTGATATTATCACTGTTATTATCACCATCATCATTATTATTATTATTATTATTATTATTGTTATCATTATTATTATAAGCATTATTATTAACATTATCATTATCATTATTACTCATTATGATAACTGAAATCATCCTTCTGAAATCAGTCCTTATTAAAATCACCAACACAATTTCCTTAAAAAAAGATAAAAAGATAAAAAGCATCAAATATGGCAACACTTTCTTTAGGTGCCAAGTACCCAATTTTGTTACACTGAACTCGCTCTCCGAACATCTCTGCAGTTCGTCCTTTTGCATTTTGTTCTCCTTCTCAGACTGAACAAATGAACACTCGAGAAAGACTTCTCTTGTGACGTAGAATATCTTGACATACTGGTATTTTTTCCACTGGACGCATTCACTCCCTTGCATGAGGCAGCTATGTGTGTCATTATCTCTCTCTCTCTCTCTCTCTCTCTCTCTCTCTCTCTCTCTCTCTCTCTCTCTCTCTCTCTCTCTCTCTCTCTCTCTCTCTCTCTCTCATTATATATATATATATATATATATATATATATATATATATATATATATTATATATATATATATATATCTGTGTGTGTGTGTGTGTGTGTGAGTATGTATGTGTATGTGTGTGTGTGTATGTGCATATAAATACACACACACCTATGTGTGCTATATATATATATATATATATATATATATATATATATATATATATATATATATATATATATATATATATATATATATATATATATATATATATATATATATATATATATATATATATAATACACATATACATATAACTCCCCACTGTAAATACATAAAACTAAGAAAAAGTGCGCGCGCGCAATGGAACAGTTGGGGTCGTATAGTAAGTCAGCATGAATATTTAAGCAGCAAGCAGGACATTCCTCACGGCGATCCTCAGACCCTACACGAGGAGGAGGTACAGCGACTATAGCGAGTGTCTTGCCTTTAGTAGTCGTTGCGCACGTTTAGCCACATAAATAACACAGGCGCCTTGGCTGTGGTAGACGGGGGAATGATGAGGGGGTTGGGGGGGGTTGTATGTTCGTGCGGGGGAGGGGTGGGGGGGGGAGGGTGGTGTATGGTGCTGGGATTACGGAGGGGGAGAGGGAGAGAGAGGGAGAGTAAGAGGAAGAGAGAGAGAGAGAGGTGGGAGGGAGAGGGGAAAGACAGAAAGAGAGGTGGGGGAGCGGGGGAAAGAGAGGGAGAGGGGTAAAGAGAGAAAGGGGGGAAAAGGGAGAGAGAGAGAGAGAGAGTGAGAAGGGCAACCAAGCGTAGTCAAAGACGGTTCGAGGCCCGTCTCTCAAGACGAAGGTACAAAGCGCAAACGAGGATGAAGAGGAGGAGAAGGAGGAGGAGGCGGAAGAGGGGAAAAGAAGAAAAGGATTAGGAGAAGAAAAAGAAGGACTGAGAGGGGAAGAAGGTGAACCAGGAGGAAAAGAAGGAGGAGGAGGAAGAAGGAAGGCCACGGCGTCGGCGGCGGCCCAGCAGCATCGGCCGCCCGCCCAGCATCCTCCCCGGCGAGCGCGCCCGCGACACTTGTTCGGGGGCGTCGCCTCTCATTAGAGTCTGAGACTAATTAGTTCGCAGTTCCTCTCGTCTCTCGGACTTTAAAAGGCTTTGTTGCCGAATAATGAGACATGAAACAGGACTCGTCTGAGATATTAGCGGGTTGTTTCTGCGAATAACAAGCATAACGGAAGGTATGGGTCGGGCGCGTGGCGTTGCGTGTCGACATGCGAGAACCGATTTTTTTTTTTTTTTTTATCTTTTTTATTTGTTATTTTTTTTATTTATGCATATATATTTTTTTCTATTCGTTTTCAGCGAGAACCGATATTCTTTTTCATTCTTGTATTTTCTTATTTATGCATATTTTTTTTTTTCACCCGTTTCCTATCGCTATAACAAAACCCATATCAACATACGAATAACACAAAAAAGAAAGAAAAAAAAGTGCTAAAATGCAATAAAGAAACTTTAAAAGAATAACACAAAGAGAGAAAAAAAGGCTAAAAGGCAATAAAAAAAGCTAAAAAAAAGAGAAGAAAAAAATAACACGACTTTGAGGAGCTCGCGTCCAGCCCCGCCGCCGCGCCGAGCTCCGAGCCACAAAGTCCTTCAGAAGCGCGCTGCCTCTCGTCGGGGTCGGGGCGTGAAATGCGAGCAGACACCCGCAAACTGCTGCTTTAAGAAACCCCCAGACTTATTTTCTGGGAATTACCGAGTAGATTGGCTTCTATCGGCCTGTTATTATTCCCGTTTTTTCATTGGCCTCTCTCCTCTCTTCTCTTTCTCTCTCTCTCTTCTCTCTCTCTTTCTTTCTCACTTCTCTTCTCTCTTTTCTCTTTCTCTTTTCTCTTTTCTCTCTTCTCTCTTTCTCTCTCTCTTCTTTCTGTATATTTGGTTGGTTAAGGAGGTTAAGGGTTGTGCGAATTGCCTAACGATTTGTTTGTTTTACAAGATGTGTCGTTTTTTCTTTTTTTTTCTTAATACGGACACGTGTAAGCGAAGAGGAGGAAAGAAAATCCGAGACAGGAAGGCCTAACCAAGGAAGAAATAAACAACTTTCTGCCGCCGGTATGAGACCTGTCACTACATATCAGGTCACATATAGTAACTGCTTGACCTCGCGTGCGCTCTGTCGCCTCCACAGCTGCCAACCAGGTGTCTCCGCTTTTCCCCCTCAAGTCGGAATTCTTACGGACCATCCTTCCTTTTCCCGTCTCCTTATTTCGTATCTTTCTCCACTCTCTGGCAAATAAAATCGATAAGTAATGAAAAAATAACTATCGACGTCACAAAGCGGCGGCGTTATATCTCTTGTTCTTTTAAAGTAATCGGAAACTCAGGGGGAAATTAGGCCCGCGCGCCGCCCGACGTTCATTTGTCAATCATGGTCTCGCGCGCAGAATCAACAGGGGCGCGTGGTTGGGGTGACAGCGCCGTCGTTTTTCCACTACGTTGTCAAGCTTGACGTCTTTGTAAACACGTCTGAGGGGAGTCGAATTCTGGTAAAAAAGGAAAGAAAGAAATATTTGAAGAAATAATACTAAAAGAAAAAGAAAAAGAGAGAGAGAGAGATACAAGACACCAAGACGTTCGCCATGATACAGACGACACAAACCGCGACGCGCCATTATGCACCAAGAACCAATTTCTCTTTTTTTCTTCTTCTAAACATTTCCTAGCCCTTGCATTAATCGACAGCGCGCGCACGGTAGCTAATTACGGGTCGGGGTTCAATACGCCATGAGACATTATCGGATCCAACGCCGGCCGCCCCGTGTAGCATTAGATTTGTAAGGCCCCTCGGATATTCCTCACGCCCGGCCCTGTAGTGGACGAGAGAGAACCCGAGAATGTCCGGGATTATGTTACGCGTTTGGCAATGAGGCCGCTGATTATATCATCGGGTCGTGTTTTGGTGTTAGGTGCGTTATGATCTCGGTTGGAGGGAACGAGGAATTATTTAGGCGACATTGGGAATGCTCCTTTGGCCTTTCTTTGGCTCGATGTTTATTTTCTTTTTTCTTTTTTTTTTTTCTTCGTCTTGTGATGAGAAAATAGGAGGGAGAGGTAGATACGAGAAGAGGAAAGTCAGGGAGAGAGAGAGAGAAAGACAAAAAAGAGAGAGACAGACAGAGTGAGAAACAGAGAAGAGAGAGAAAGAGAAAGAGAGTTAGAAAAGAGGGAGAAATATCTTTGCCTTTAACACATTTTCTTCGCTACATGATGCTCCTTTGCGAGTCATTTGTTATTCCGACTTTATCCAAGACCTGGACTTCCGCTTCACAGGAAATAACATTATACATTTCCCCCTTTTTTATATTTTTCCCCTCTCTCTTGAAAAAAAGAAGGATAATGGAAACCAAAATGACACGCATAATCTTACCTCTTCAAAATGATCCCACGCAAAAAAAAAGACGGACCCAAACAAAGAAAACTAAAAAAAAAAAAACATAAGGGGAAACTAAACTAAACAAAAAAAAAAAACGGAACTGCCTGCGTAACTTGAGACGGTGTTTTGGCCAACTAACGGACCCGAGCGTCTTACAAGGCGGACGGGCGTGCCAACGGGGGCTCAAGACGATCACCTTTTGTACCTGTCATTAGAGATCTCGACGAGTCTTTAGGATTTTGTACGGAGATATTGATAGATAGATGGATAGATAGATAGAGATGGGAGAAGGAGAGGGAGGGGGAAGGGAGAAAGAGAGAGAATGAGGGAGGGAAAGAGAGACAGAGAAAGAGAGAGTGAGTGGGAGTGGGCGTAGGAGTGAAGAAGGGAGAGAGAGGAGAAAGAAGAAGAGAGAGAGAGATTTAGTTATCATATCGTGGAGTAGATGATACTCTTTCTTTTTTTTCTGTCTTCTCGTTTCTATTTTATTTCCTCTTTTCAACTTTTTTTCCATATTCTTTTTTTTCTTCTCCTTTCTCCTTTTCTTTCCCTTTCTTCGTTACCCTTTCTCATTCCTTCTCTCATTTTCAGTCTAATGAGAAAGAGAAAAATAAACTAACTCTAATTTCCCTCTTCCTCTTCCCTTTCGTCTCAGCTCCTTCAATTTCCCACTTCTTCCCATCTTCATCATATTCCCTCTTCCCTTTTCTTTTCTTTTCTTCTCTTCTCTTTCTTTCGCTTTCGTCACCCCCTTCCTACCTCCTTGATTCTTGTTCTTTCGGATCCTGCTCTTGTTCTCCTCCTTTCTTTCTCCTCTTCGCTTCGCCTCCTCATCAATCTGTTTCCCAACCTCATGTCATTTCAACCCTTCTCCTCTCCTCCTTCCTCCTCCCCAACCTCCTTCTCGTTCTCCAAACCCCCTCTCCTCCTCCCCCACCCTCTTTTCCTCCCCCTCTCAAACTCCTCTTTATCTCTCTCTGCATTTTATATCTCCTGCTCCCCAATCTCTCTCTTCCTCTCTCTCTCTCTCGTCTCTCTCTCTCGTCCTCTCTCTCTCGTCTCTCTCTCTCTCCTCTCTCCCTCTCTTCTCTCTCTTCTCTCTCTCTCCTCTCCCTCTCTCTCCTCTACCTCTACCTCTAACTCTACCTCTACCTCTACCTCTCTACCTCTACTCTACCTCTACTCCCCTCTACCTCTCCCTTTTTCCCCCCTCTTTCTCCTTCCCTCCCTCCTCCCTCCCTCCCTCCTCCCTCCTCTCTCTTTTCCCCTTCCTCCCCTTTCCTCCCTCTTCTTCCTCCCTTTCTCTCCAAACTCTCCGTATCGCCCCGTTTCCTTCACTACAGAAGCTAATCCGATCTATAATGTCATTGCTTTATCAATTCAGTTGACGAGAGCCCCGTAGGTAGGGTGGGGGGGGGGGGGTGCGTGATGTAGTTTATGGTAGATACGGGCGTTTTTTTTCTTTTTTTGTCTATTCGTTTATTTATTCTGTGTGATTGTTGTTAATGTTGTTATCGTTTTTTTAGTGTTGGTTGGTTGGTTGGTTGGTTTGTTGTTGTGTCGTTTGTTCTTCGTTGTTGTTATTATTTATAATGTTAGCATCATCATCATCATCATCATCATCATCATCACCATCGTTATCATTATTACCACTGTAATTATCATCATTATCATCAATAATCCTAATCGCCACCTTACTTTTTCTTTTCTTAATCAACAATAATGATTCGTCTAACAATTATTTCCTTTCCTCCGCAGGTTCTTCCTCAAATTCTTCTTGAAGTGTAACCAGAACTGTCTCAAGAATGCAGGGAACCCCAGAGACATGAGGCGCTTCCAAGTGAGTATTATCTCTGCTATCTCTGTTCCTTAAGATACTAAATAAGGCCATAGGTTATACATACGTACATACGTATATGCATACGTACATACATACATGTATACATACGGACATAGTATATACGTGCATACATACATAGAGAGAGAGAGAGAGAGAGAGAGAGAGAGAGAGAGAGAGAGAGAGAGAGAGAGAAGGAGAGAGAGAGAGAGAGAGAGAGAGAGAGAGAGAGATTGATAGAAAGAAAGAGAGAGAGAGAGAGAAACCAACTAGAAATGAGAAACAGACCGAGAGACACAGGGCTCGCGAGACACGTAGAGGCGACCCGACATATCTACACACACATACACACTCCACGCTATGAATCAGCGGAGAGCCAGGGTTCCTCCTCCTCCTCCTCCTCCTGCTGCTGCTGTTAATTTGTCGGTTTTGTCATAACAGAAATATCGTATTGCCGGGGGGAGAGGGAGGGAGGGAGGGAAGAAGAGGAGGAGGAGGGGAAAGGGGGAGGGACGGTAGGAGAAGGAGGAGAGGAGGAGGAGGAAGGGGGAGGAGGAGAAGAGGAGGAGGAGGAGGGAGGTTAGGGGGAGTATCAAAGGAGGGGGCGGAGTTGAATTCGTCCGCCCTAAAAAAAAATCCTTGTTTCTTTTCTTCATTCTTGTTGTTGTTGTTAAGTTGTTGTTGTTTTTTATTACCAACATTATTAATATGCTGTATTACATGCTCTCTTTCATTTATCTTTATCAGTTCGTCGTATTTTTACTCTCTTTTCGCTGCGTGAGTTTTTCCTCATCATTTCTCCTTTATTTTCTCTTCCTTTCTCCTCTCCTTCATCTCACCTTCTTTCTCCACGCGAGGGTTACGAACGAAAGAGAGAGAAGGATCAAGGAAAGAAAAAACAAAAGAAAAATAAAAAAGGAAAAAAAATGAAAGAGAAGTAAAGAAAAAAGATAATAAAAGAGAAGCATAGAAAAGGGAGAAGACAAAAGCAACATAAAAGGCAAAGAAGAAACTCATCAACACTTTCCCCACGACCCGCCTGTGAAGATCGCCCGGGTTCAGAAAAAGGGTTCAAAAAAGGGTTCAAAAGCGTAAAAAGAGGTTCAGAAAGGGTTCAGAAAAGGAGTGGACCAAAATAATGGTTCATGAAGGGTACAAATAAACAGAAAAGAACGGGAAAAGGGGTTCAAGATTAGTTTAGAAAAAGGTTTAGGAAAGGAATCGATAAGAGTTCAACAAAGTATTGAGAAAGGTTCAGTAAAGGGTTCAAAAAGGGGAACTGCCAATAATATTCTAAAAAAGGGGGGTTCAATAAAGGTTCAAAACGCGGGGATGTCAATAGAGTCTTAAAAAAAAGGAAGCCTCAATAAAGAGTTTGGACAAGGAGGTTCAATAAAGGTTCAAAAAAAGGTTCCATAATCCGTAATCTTGAGAGAGTAAAGGAGCTCAAGTCTCGACCTTGATAAGGTAATGAGTGGGTGTGTGGAGGAGCGTCCCAGGGGAGGGCGAGAGGCACTGTCTGTGAGAGGCACTGTGCCACACTTGTTGTGCCAGTCCCTCCTGCTTGTCTCCCGACCTCAGCAACATCACTACCTCTTATCTCGTGGCGGCCTTATCAGGGCTTTTTTTTATGGATTTTTTTTCTTTTTTTTTTTCTTTTTTTCTGTTTTTTTTTTTCTTTTTTGTTTTTTCATGTTTTTTTTTCTCTTTAGGTTTAGGGATGATTATTACAATTATGATGAGTCAGTTTTATCGTGTTTGGTTTGGTTTTGTGTTTTTTTAAGGATTATTCTTTATAAAGCGAAAGGAAATGTCGCAAGAGATATTAAAATTAGGGAAAATAGTGTATACTTATATGATACGCAACAGGCCTATAGAAATTCGTTCATGATCAAATACTTTAGAGAGAAAAGAGCGAGAACGGCGTCTCTTGGAAGACATTTCGCACGGGCGGGAAAAGGCATTAACGCGTCACTCAAGAGTTTCCTGCGGGTACTCGTGTGACGCTCCGTTAATCTGGCAACTTTACATCATGCTCAGAGACATAAGATTTAATCTGCCTCTCCATCATTGTAACGTAAGTTAGGCAACTTGTTTAAACTTTGCCCGTATTTCATTATCAAATATAAACGACGGACAGGATAGACACCGGGTGCGGGGCGGGGCCTCACGCGAGCCTCGGGCGCGAGACGACTCCTTTTGGAGACTCGATCCGACTTTTTCTTGGGACTCAACCCGACTCGTTTTTGGGACTCGACCCGACTCGTTCTCGGGACTCGACCCGACTCGGCCGAGGCAGCGGCGACAGCGTGATCGAGCGCAGGGTCAGTAGCCCGCGCCGCAACCTTGTTGTAGCCCCAGCCTTCTCATTACTGCCGCGGGCTTGGCGGAAGTGAGGGCGTGAGGCTAGCCAGGCCCCGGGAAACAAGGGCGCCTCTCACCGCCCACAAGGAACTACCGAGCATGTCCAACCACGACACGGGCGGGACGGAACAACACAACAGTCTGGGCGTGCGACGTCTCACCCCACCCTCACCCCACCCTCAACCCACCCCTAACCTCTGCTAAACCAACCCCTCAACCCACTCTGAGCCCAACCATTCGGCCTCTGTCGCGAGCGGCCACAACCTCTGTCTCTTGTCCTTCCTCATCCCCTTCTCCGCCCTCCCCTCTCCCTCCCCCCCCATCCCGACCTGTCCTCCCCACCAGATTACGAGAGCGAAGTCGGGGCGGAGGAAAAAGCCTATCTTACACGGCGGCGAGGAGACACCCGCCCCCTTCTTCCTCCCTGTCTCCTCCTCCTCCTCCTTCTTTCCCCCTCTTTCCTATCTCCCCTCGTCCTCTCCCTGTCCTCCTCCTCTCCTCCCTGTCCTCCTCTCCTCCCTGTCCTCCTCCTCCTCCTCCTCCTCTCCTCCTCCCTGTCCTCCTCCTCCTCTCTCCCCTCCTTTCTTCCCTCTTCGGGCTTCTCAACCTCTTACCAGGACTGACCGCTGCCCGCCGCCCGCCGCCCGCCGCTCC
>NW_020872939.1:423097-440597 GCF_003789085.1 Penaeus vannamei
GGTGTCGCGCTCATAATTGTTTTCATTAGAGACGAAGCTTCGATCCAACATAAGGAAGCGGGTGTGACTTGTACCGAGGACACGAAGCAGACGTCGCAGTCAAAACAGAAGTTACGGACGACAGAGGGCGCCAGTGTTTGTGTTGGTGAGATTTATGCCACCAGATGGCAGGCCTGCGTCTTCCGCCCGACATGCCCGCGTTTGGCTCATTATCACTCTCTCCTCCTTCTACTCTTCGTGTTTATTTTATTTGGTTTCTCTGTGCTTACCGCAGTTATTAGGGCTTTTATATGTTTGTTTAAAAAAGAGAGAATGTTTAAACCGAGAATACCATTTAACACTATTACATAATTTTACGATACCACACCACCGCAACATTTTTTTTCTCTCGCTCTCCCTCTCACCTATCCAAAATTGCATTTAAATTTTAAAAAACAGCGCTACATAAAATCCCCAAGATCTCTACGACGGATGTCACGTGTTAGTTAGATTAATATTCTAAGGCAATATCAATTTGTCACCAAGCTGCGGCCGCCATCTACGATCTCCCAAGATGCGTTGCAAGAGATTTATAGCTCAGTATGTCTCTCGCGGTGTTACGGGGCACACTCTCTCCCTCTCGATCTATCGGTTCTGTCTCGATTTAGTATTCTACGTTAACATGTTTTATGTATTTTGCCAATCATGGAGGGATATAGCCGAAAAAGAAGGCAGATTGAGAGAGAGAGACAGGCAAACAGATGGATAAAGGAAATAAAAATAGATATATAAAAAAAAGAAATCAAATAATACAAGCCGGGAAAGAGACAAAAAAATAAAGAGAGTAGAGAGATGAGAGAAGAAGAGAGAGGAGAGAGAGAGAGAGTAGAGAGAAGGAGAGGAGAGAGAAGAGAGAGAAGAAGAGGAGAGAAGGAGAAGAGAGAGAGAGAAGAGAGAGGAGAGAGAGAGAGTATGAAAGAGGAAGAAGGAGAGGAGAGAGAGATGAGGAGAAGGGAGGGAAGGAGGAGAGAGAGAAGAGAACAAAAAAACACAAGAGAAAGGACGAGGAGCAGACGACGAAGGCGGGGGTTGAAAGAGTATGTATAAGGAAAGAAGGAGATACGAGAGAGTGTGTAAGTAGAGAGCTAAGAACCAGACATCGAAGACGCAGCTTCGGGATGGAGAGGAATGTAGGAAGAGTAGAGACGGAGAGGGAGTAAGCAGAGAGGGATGTTAGGAAGAGAGCAGAGAGGAGAGAGAGAAGAGAGAGAGACGCAGAGAGGAGAAGAGAACAAAACGAACGAGCAGAGATGAGATAGAGAGAGAGGAGAGAGAGGAGAAAAAGACCACTATGCCCCCAATTCACCTCCCTCCGCCTACTAACCTGCAGTCGGACAATTCGAGGAACGTAAAGAATCACACTGCCTTAATCAAGCGGTGCTCCAATTCGTGGCAGAGGAGGCGAGATTCGCATGTCCACTTCACCGCCGCAGTTTTCCGCACTCTCCCGCCTCCTCCTCACTCCCTTGATCTCGTCAAGCTTTATTTTGATTTTTTGTATCTCTAGTCCCTCCCTCAGCTTTATATCCCGTCTTCTCGTCGCTCGCTCTCTTTCTGATCGTCAACGTGACGATATTTACCGCCATTAATGATTCACCAAAATACGGTGTGGACTGTTTATCTTTCCCGCCATATCGTAACCGTCACTTATTGTGGAGTCCCTTCTCGCTGGGCCGATTGAGCTGTGTCCGAGTTTTCCTTGAGAGCCGATTGATATTGCATTAAATCAAAAAACGGGAAGACGTGGAATGCTGATATTTTTTTACGGGGTGTCTTATTCATATTAATCAATATAAGGTAAATTATTAATAATCAATGCGGATTAACAACGTGGAATGGGACAAGAATTCGCACCTACAGAGACACTGGATCTTCTCGGTTTGGATTCCGCACACCTCTCTATGGAGTGTGCGGTGGGCGTTATTAGGGCGGAATGAAGAGAGGAAAAAGCGGGGTTTAGGAACCGAACGGTGAGCTGGAGAGAGAGTGGAAAGATGGATGATACCAAAGTGCCCTCACCGAGAACGGCTGCTTAGCTCTCTCTCTCTGAGATCGGTCTCATCTTCGTCCTCATCTCTCTCATAGAGGGTCAGTGCCTATTAGTGGCCAAGGGTCTCATCTACGGCCAATTCATCATCTCTAGACAATCACATCTTCGTTTCTCGTCTCGTCCTCTCTTCCTCTCTACTCTACATCTCGCAGCCTCTCTCTCTATATCTCTTCTCTCTCTCACTCTCTCAATCTTTCTACTCTCTCTCTTAAGAATCTCCTTTTCACATCATAACTATCTACTTTTTTCATCGCTCCTCATCCATCTCATCATTACCTACATCTCTCCCTCTCTCTCACTCCTCTCTCCTCCGATTCATCCTCCTTGGCATTATTTCCATGCAAATGTTAGATAGTGTTAAGAAGCACAAGAATTAGCAAGATATCAGAGGTACATAATGAAGCTGCTCTCTAACATGAGCGGGGATACTCTGGATTCCGCTCAGGAGATCTCGAAGAGACAGAAGGCAGGAAATAAGGGCGTGTACCAGAGGGGACAGCTAGAGAATCGCAGCGTGTGGCTAATCAGGGGTGTAAGGATTCGAGGGAATGAAGCTACGAAAAATGCCACCTAAGAGATTCGGCAGGGAGGCGGGAACAGATGCTGCGGCCTCTCTCTCTCCTCATCGCTCTTCCGTTAAGAAGCTGGATACGGGCCTACCGCATCTCGCTTCTTAAGCCTCTCATCTCAATCTAATTATATATCTATCTAATCTATCTGTTCTTCTAATCATCAGATGACCATTTCTAAACGGAAAGATACCAAAAAGCGAGACAGAAATTAAAATAAGAAGCAACTGCGCTTGTTAAATATGTAAACGGTGTAAATGTGTGTTATTTACTGTCGTTCTGCACTACATACACATGGGTTTTACACCTCACACTTAAAGAAAACGCTGTCAATCTAAAAACGATATGATTACATTTCAGACATGCCTTAGTTATTAAGTGTCCATCTAGCTCCATCCCAACTCACCATCAACTATCCTTTCAACCACACGTCTGAACCTACCTACAACGCAGCCTGTAACCCTGAAACCCACTCAGACGGCTACCTCAGAAACCCTTCTTCAAGGCCTCACGACTCATAGAAACGGCACCGCACGCCATTAAGACCCCAGAATCCAGCACCACCCTCAAACCCCTACAGTCCACTTCTAGCCCCCTCACAACATGCAGCAAACTAGGTTCCACCCCCCTTATTTCAGCTACATCCACCCACCAGCGTCGACGAAACCAGGGCCCTTTTCAAAACCGTACCGAAATATGAACACCTAAAGCCTCGGCAACCGGGCTCACTTCAAGAGACCCTCGAAATCGCCAGTCAATACATAAGAATCAGAATTCAACTCCCTTCCGCGGTGGTCATCTCAAGGCAGGCAAGAGGTAGACGTCGCAGGCCCTCTGTTGGCGGTTTCAGACAACATGTTCGTTCACAACAACTCGAAGCACGGACGGCGGGCCAAGCGACTCGACCCGACTGAGGGCATGTTCGGTGAGTACTCGTATATTTAAGGTTGTTTTGATGTATTTATTTGTGTTTTAGTTGTATTCTGTATTTTTTTTTTTATGTGTGAGTTTGGGGATTTTTTTTTTTTTCGTCAGTGGAGAGTGTCATCGGGTTTTCATCCATTATGTTGTGGATACTTGTATTTAAGGAGGATGAAAACTATTTTCGTCCTACTTTCTTTCTCTTTCGTCTCTCTCTCTTCTCTCTCTCTCTCTCTCTCTCTCTCTCTCTCTCTCTCTCTCTCTCTCTCTCTCTCTCTCTCTCTCTCTCTCTCTCTCTCTCTCTCTCTTTCCCTCCCTCCTCCTCCTCTCCCTCCCTACCTACCTACTACCTCTCTCTCTCCCTCTCCCTCTCTCATTTACTCTTTTTTTAAATGTCATCAGAAATAGTCTTTTCTAAGGCATCTTTAAAAAAAAAACTTTATTCAAGAGCGAAATTTATCCTTACTTATCATACTTTTTGGAGGGGGAGCGAGAACCCTCTTGGAAAAAAATAACTTCCTCGACACAATGTTTCTCGAAAATTCCAATTGTAATAACTCTTAGGACTCCTTCACTCTTTTCGTGTCTTCTCTCTTCTTTTCTCTTCGTTTCTTTTTTCTGTTTTCTGTCTTCTGGTATTATAGTTTTTTTTTCCTTTTTTCTTTGTTCTTTTTTTTTTGTCTTCTTTTCACTCTTTTCTTTTTTTGTCGCGGCTTTTCCTTCTCTTCTTTCTCTCTCTCTCTCATTCTCTCACTCCCCTTCATTCTCCCTCATCTCTTCTCCTCTCATTCTCCCCATCTCCCTCCTCCTTCTCCCTTCCCCCCTGAATCTGATCGCGGCGTCTCTCTCCATAGCTTTTAAATCTCCCGTCGAGGTGGTGGTGGCGGGAGAGTTAGCTTACTGGTATGAACTATGTCTTTTACTAACTTTGGGAACCCCGGAGCGATCTTACGGTAAAAAGCAACAATAGTTTCTCATTTGTAAGTTGGTCTTAGACAATCCCCCGCGGGGCCATAGCTCCCCGCTGATTGGTTTATTCTCCCAGCGGGAACCAGCCTCGGCCGCTGATTGGTCCGAGAAGCCTCGTTGTTCACAAGACGTGGGAATGGCAATTCGGATTTTTATGTATGTGTTTTTGAGAACCTTGTCGCTGCGGGGAATCTTTGGGATATAAAGAATATATCGAAATCAGAACGATAAGCATCGGCCGCGTGTGACAAAGAGAGTAGGAGGAAGAGAGGATGCGTTTTGTTTGTTTATTATCGTTTACGGGAGGGTAATATCTTGTCATTTTCACCCCGCGAGGAAGGCCCGGCGATGTTTACGACGAGCCGAGTTGTCGCTTATAAGAATTCCGTTGTCCCTCCCACCTCTTCCATCTCCTTACTTCTCCCCCATCCTTGTTCTCCCTTCTTTCTCCTCTTCTTTATAATCCCCCATAAATCACCTCGCGGAATATACAAAAATCCAGAATCGAAAGGAAATGATAGCAAGCGAGACCACGTGACCATTTTGTGATCCCGTAGAATCGCGCGCCAGTGTTGCCATCCGAGGCCGCGTTCGAATGTGACGTTACGCTCACACCGCGGCGGCCGGCGAGCGAACGCATCGGGAATCAATAAATATTTCGCCGGGCCTGGAATTATGAGCATATTATCTCTCAATGGCTCTAACTTAGTTTATTCGTGCGTCGGGGTGGGCGGGAGCACTTTTAAACCGATATCAGACCCTCTTCAGGTTATTAGGGACGCCGTTAGAATATCCTAATTAGGAAAAGATACAGTTTTTTTTTTAAATTCATCTTTCATTTTTTTCTTTGAGTATAATTGCTTAGTTTTGTGTAGATTAGTAACATAATTCTAATAGATTATTTTCAAGTTGAAATAAAAGACAAAAGATTAAGAAAAATATAAATTCAATAATAATAATAATAATCGTAATGTTATTAACGGCATTGCAGTGATGAGAAGAACAGTAATTCTAATAATAGAAATAGTGATAAACAGTATAAAAATGTGATGATAATGCTAATAATGATGTTGATAATTATGATGGTAATAATAATAACAATAATAATAAAAAAATAACGATAACAACAAAAATAACTATAACCACACCTATAAAACAAACAACAGCAGTAATCACAACACAAAATACCCGACAAAGAACAGACAGACAGACATCAAAAGCGAAAGCGAGAGAAAGAGAAAGAGAGAGAGAAAACGCGACACGAATGGCTCCGTCGCCGATGAATCATGGATCAGTCACTCGGCCTAATCTCTCGGTGGAATCAAGGTAGGCCTATGACGCAAGAGCGGGCCGGGGATTCCCCTTCGCTTGACCGCTGTGATGATTAGGGCCAGAGATCAGTCAAAGGCCGGGGAGAAGGGGGGGGGAGGGGGGGGGGGGAGGAGGGGAATGGGGAGGGGGTGTAAGGGATGAGGGAAGGGAGGGAAAGATCTTTGATGTTTTTTTTTTTTTTGGGGGGGGGGGAGGAGGGATGTATTTTACCCTTTTCTTCTTTTTGTTTATATTTCTTAACTTCATATATAAGTATATATATATATATATATATATATATATATATATATATATATATATATGTGTGTGTGTGTGTGTGTGTGTGTGTGTGTGTGTGTGTGTGTGTGTGTGTGTGTGTGTGTGTGTCTTCTGCTTATTCATCCTAATTTTGCATCTTCTCCACCATCATCTTTTTCCTTTTCTTCTTCTTTCACTCCTTCTCCTTCTTTACACTTTCCCACTTTTCTTGATATTTCCCTTAAATGAAGCTTATTCCCTCATATTTTCTCCTTTCTTGTATATTTTCTTACGCTCTCATTCTTGAATTTAGATTTTCTTCAGTTAAAACGTATTTTACGGTCAAACTACGACTTGGTTACAAACTTGAAACACTATTTATATTTTCAAGTCTAAGTCATGTTGTATATTCTTTATATTCTTTTTTTGGGGGGACTTATTATTGTTGTTATTCATTTTTTTATTCTATTTTTGTTTTTATTTTTTCATTCTATTTTTGTTTTTATTTTTTTATTTTATTTTTTTTCTTTCTTTCTTTTTGTTCATTTTTGGGGAAAACTCTACGGATCGACATTTTCTTGTTTCATTTTATTTTTTCTTTCTCTTTCTCCCCTTTTCGTTCCTTCGTATCGATTTTCTGTATGTTTTAAATCTCTCGTTTCTTTTGTTTCTATGTCTTCACCATTTCATATTTTGTACTCTCTTTCTTCTCTTCTTTGTTTTTTCCTCCATTATCGTATTTTGCTTCTTCCACTTTTCTTCCTTTCTTTCTTCTGCACCACCATTTCCCCCCCTTTTTCTATTTCTTTTACTATCTCGTTCTCCTTCCACCATCTTCATTCCCACCTCTTCCTATCATCTTTTTTTCCTCTCCTCATCTATTTTTTTCTCCTCTTCTATCTCCCACCATCTTCTCCTCCTCTTCTATCTCCCACCATCTTCTCCTCCTCTTCTATCTCCCACCTCTTTCTCCCCCTCTTCCACCTCCCCCCTTTTCCCCCTTTCCACCTCCCTTCTATCCCCCTCTTCCACCTCCCCCTTTATCCCCCTCTTCTTCCACCTCCCCTTTACCCCCCCCACCCCCCAATCCTCTTTCCCACCCAATCGCCCGTCCTCGCGCAGGATAGGATAGGCATAACGATCAATCCTTATTCCCGGTCCCTAATTCCATCCCGACTTGTTCCTCCTTCGCCCGACCCATCGCCGACCGCCTCCGCCGCCGTAGATCTCAATTACCCGGCGCTTTCTTAGTCGGGCCGACGACGGAGGGGAGGAAAGGCCGGATGGGGTAATTCTTAAGACTGTCGGGGGGGGGGGGGGGGAAGGAAGGAGGGGGGGAGGGGAAGGGGAAGGTAAGAGGATGGAAGGGTTGGGGGGGAATGGGGAGAGGAGTGGGGTAGGGGAAAGGGAAGGAAGGAGGGGTGGGAGGGGAAGGGGAAGGTAAGAGGGATGGAAGGGTATGGGGTGGGAATGGGGGAGGGAGTGGGGTAGGGGGAAGGGGAAAGGGAAGGAAGGAGGGGTGGGAGGGGAAGGGAAGGTAAGAGGGATGGAAGGGTATGGGGTGGGAATGGGGAGAGGTAGTGGGGTAAGGGGAAAAAGGAAGGAAGGAGGGTGGGAGGGGAAGGGGAAGGTAAGAGGGATGGAAGGGTATGGGGGTGGGAATGGGGAGAGGGAGTGGGGTAAGGGGAAGGGGAAAGGGAAAGAAGGAGGGGTGGAGGGGAAGGGGAAGGTAAGAGGGATGGAAGGGTATGGGGTGGGAATGGGGAGAGGGTGTGGGAATGGGGGGAGAGAGAATGGAAATGGGGGAGAGAGAGAGTGGGAATTGGGAGAGAGAGAGTGGGGATGTGGGAGCGACAGTGGGAATAGGGAGAAAGGATGGGGATGTGAAGGAAGGAGAGAGGAAAAGGGAAGAACGGAAGGGTTGGGGAAAGATAGAGGGAAAAAGGGAGGGGAATTGGGAAAAGAGAACGTGAAGGGTTTAAGGTAGGATGAGGGTGCGAAAGGGCAGAGGAAGGAAGGGAGGGAAGAAAGATGGAGCTGGAGGAAGGGGGGATGAAAAGGTGCGAGATTAAGGGAAGATCGAGATGGGGAGAGTGAAGGGTTAGGAGGAATAACAAAAATAACCCTTTCATTAAAAAAAGTAATAAAAATAACGAAACCAGACAACCAAAAGACGAAAAAGAAAAGACGAAACCAAGAGAATAAATAACTCTACGAGAGAAGGCACAATAAAGGACACATTATTAAGACTTGGGATGTCCGAGTTAGTTCTTGGACGCTTTCCCCCCGGGTAATTTCCCACGTGGAAAATAAACCTCACTTATTTGATTCTTACCTCAGGGCGATCGCTTTCTCTCTCTCTCGGTCTCGCCTCTCTCTCTCTCTCTCTCTGTCTCTCTCTCTCAGGGTCGTTCGTTCTCTCGTTCTCTCTCTGTCTCCTTTCGTTGTCTTGATCTTTCTGTAGGTCTGTTGTTCTTTTTCTGTTTTTTTTTCTGATTCGTGCGCTCTATCTCTTTCTTTCTCTCTCGGTCTCTCTCTCTCTCTCTCTCTCTCTCTCTCTCTCTCTCTCTCTCTCTCTCTCATCTCTCTCTCTTCTCTCTCTCTCTCTCTCTCTCTCTCTCTCTCTCTCTCTCTCTCTCTCTCTCTCTCTCTTCTCTCTCTCTCCTCTCTCTCTCTCTCTCTCTTCTCTCTCTCTCTCTCTCCTCTCTCTCTCTCTCTCTCTCTCTCTCTCTCTCTCTCTCCCTCCCTCCCTCTCCTCCCTCCCTCTCCCTCCCCTCCCTCCCTCCCTCCCTCCCTCTTCCTCTCTCCCTCTCTCCCTCTCTCCTCCCTCTCTCCCCTCCCTCCTCCCTCCCTCTCTCCCTCCCTCTCAGTCCTCACAGCCAAGTGAATCATTGATCATCACTCACAGAAAGTCCATATCGTGAGACAGGTTGCCGTCAACATTACAGGAAAGGCATTACATCAAGAGTAAAACATTTTTTTCTCTTCTCTCTCGGTCTTCTCTCTCTCTCCCTCTCTCCTCTTCTCTCTCTCTCTCTCTCTCTCTCTCTCTCTCTCTCCTCTCTCTCTCTCTCTTCTCTCTCTCTCTCTCTTCTCTCCTCTCTCTCTCTCTCTCTTCTCTTCTCTTGTCTCTCTGTCTCTTCGGTCTCTCTCTCTCTCTCTCTCTCTCTCTCTCTCTCTCTCTCTCTCTCTCTCTCTCTCTCTCTCTCTCTCTCTCTCTCTCTCTCTCTCTCTCTCTCTCTCTCTCTCTCTCTCTCTCTCTCTCTCTCTCTCGTACCTGTCTGCTAATCGAATCAAGCTCAAGTTTACCATTTCCGATAATTTTTTTTTTGGGGGGGGAGGAGAGATGGGAGGGGGGGGGGGTAGATAAGATATAAGAAAGAGGGGGAAAAGAAATGGGAGTTTAGGGGGGAAAAAGAGGGTGGTTAGGTAAGGAGGAGGGGGGGGGGAGGTAGAGAGAAAGAGAAGAAGAAGAGGGAAGAAGGAAGGAAGGGAAGAAAAGGAAAAAAAGGGGATACGAATAGAAGGAGATAGATGAAAATGATGGCAAAAGAATGACTTATGAAAGGCTGAAGAAGGTAGAGGAAGAAGAAGAGAGGAAAAGGAAAGAAGAAGAAGAAGAAGAAATACGAGTGAACGAAAGATTGAAATAGCAGCGGGGCTTGTCTTGGATTGCTCTTGTCAGATATGGAAGATCACCGCTAAGAAATATTTACAGCTCCCGTCCCCTCGCTCTCTGTCTGTGTATGTGTGTGTGTGTGTGTATACATACATACATATATATATGTATATATATATATATATATATATATATATATATATATATATATATATATATATATATATATATATATATATATATATATGTATATGTATACACACACACACACATATGCACATGTATGTGTGTGTGTATATATATATGCATGTATGTATGTATATATTTATGTATATATATTATTTAACATATTTACCTATTTTTCTATTTTTATTTATTTATTTGTATGAGAGAAGCGTACACGCTGCTGATTACGTGATTACCTGCGCGGATAAAATTCCCATAAAAAAGCCTCGGCTGTGCCCCCGACTCGCTGACTGGGGGGCAGGGGGGGGGGAGAGACACCTAGGGGGGGGAGAGAAATCTGGGGAGGGGGAGGGGAGGGGAGAGGGGGAAGGGGGGAAGGGGAGAAGATCTGTATGCAAATGCTTCAAGTGCGTCGCGCTGTGATCCGGACCGCAGCGGAGGTAGTGAGTAAACACAAAAATAAAAAAAGGAAAAATATAGATATATGTATACTGCATCTCGAAGATTTTTAAGCGACCGAAGCTATTTGTTTTTTTGTTTGTTTTTTGTGAGAAAGAGTGAGAGGAATGGTTTTTTCTTTCGAGATTTGAACCTTAATTTCAATCAGGAAAAAGATATATGTGTACACAAAATGGGCAACGTGTATGTATCTATGTATGTATCTTGTTTTTGTGTGCGTGTGTTTGTGTGTGTGTGTGTGTGTGTGTGTTTGCGTGCATGTACGTATATAATCTATGTATGTTTCTTTTCTCTTCGAAAACGAAATTATTCCAAATCTTCCCGGGACTGAAAATTGGCGGGAAAAAGTCACCGGAAAGTAACAGACCAATAAAAGAAAAAAAGAAAAAAAAAATGATATGACAGCTTCTTTGCCAAACAGATTTTGTTGTCGTGAAAAAAGCTTTCGTAGTCAGTTTTTGAAGGAAGTGGGCGGGAGGGGGGAGGGGGTAGTTAGGGTGAGAGTGGGTTAGTGGGTGGCGTGTGTTTGGGGGGGTGGGGGGGGGAGCGGATGGTGTCTCGGACGAGGAGGAGGAGGAGGGGGCGGAGATGGGGAGGGTGGGAGGGGGAGATAGATGAAGAATTTTTAACTTTCTTTGCCGTGGGCCTAAGTCCCCCCCCTCACCCCCAGCACCCTCTCCCCCATCCACGCCTCACCCCCTTCTCTCTTCCTTCTCCGACACCCCTCTCCCCAACACCCCCTCCCCCTCTCCCCCGTCCGACAGTAAAATTAATGGCAAGTATTACGAGTAGTACGTGGCGGCTTGGGAAAATGTTGTATATATTTTTTCCAGCCATCTACCAACTATTTCCCTACTCCCCCCCCCCCTCCTCCTCCTCCTCCCTCACTCTCTACCCTCCCCTCCCTCACACTGGGCCGTCTCTCACTCTACATCTCACCAACCCCCCTCCTTTCTTCTCTTCTCTCTCTCTCTCTCTCTCTCTCTCTCTCTCTCTCTCTCTCTCTCTCTCTCTCTCTCTCTCTCTCTCTCTCTCTCTCTCTCTCTCTCTCTCTCTCCTCATCTCTCCCTTTTCCTTCTCCTTCCCCCTACTTTTCTCTTCCTCTCTTTCTCTCACCTTTCTCCTCACTTCAGCCTCTCCTTATTTTCTCTCCTCTTGCCTCTCTTCTCTCCTTTCATCCTCTTTTCCTCTCCTCACCTCTCCCTTCATCTCCCGCCCCCATCTCTTTCTTTCTCCCTGTCTCTCTTCCTCTCCTCTTCTCTTCCTTATTTATCGTTTTTTATTTCGTCCTTTTGGTATAGTCGATGACACTCTCCGTCTTATATTTTTAATTTGTTTGTTTGTTTTTCGTTATTGTGTGTTTGTCATATTTGTTTTTATATATATTTTTGTGTGTGTTCATATACATCTCTTTTTGTTGGCCTTCTCATTTATTTCCAAAATATTTTCCAAAAATAGTGTAATTAGTCCTATAATTACGTATTTGTGGAATTTGGAAGCAAATAAACACCCATCCGTAGTCTTCATCATTAGCATCATCAGCATCATCAGCATTATCATCATCTTAACTAGGATGTTTACAGGCCGCGTCCCTGTTGTTCACTCTTCACCTCTGCTGTTTACATCCTTGTCACTTCTCACTTCTCTCTCTTTTTTACTTTTTTTTTCTCCACTGCACTTCATTCCGTTTCGATCTGTCTCGGTCTTCTGGTTGACTGTCTAGCTCCTTCGCGATCTGTTTGTCTCTATTGTTTTTTTTTTCTCTCTCTGTCTCATTCTTTCCCTCTCTTGTTTTCTCTGTCTCAGTCTCTCTCTCTCTCTCTCTCTCTCTCTCTCTCTCTCTCTCTCTCTCTCTCTCTCTCTCTCTCTCTCTCTCTCTCTCTCTCTCTCTCTCTCTCTCTCGCATTCTTATCTACCTGTCTGTCAACCCATCTATCTATATCTGTCTCAGCCTCTCTCACGCTATCTCTCCCTATCGTTTCCCCTAGGTCCCTCCCTTCTCCCCTCTCCTCCACCCCCTTTCTTCATCCTCCCTCCCCCTCCTTCTCCTCCTCTCCTCTCCATCCCCCTTCCTCCTCCTCCCTCCCCCTCCTTCTCCCCCTTCCTCCCCCCCCCTCCCCCCTCGGCGGCAGTAAGTGCTTCAGCATCGGCCTTCTCTCGAATCACCTCGTTCTGACCTCGTTAACTGACCTCGCATCCCCTCCTCCTTCCCCCCTTGCCTGCAGGTATGCACGCCCCAGATACTGACCTCGTTCGCCCCTCAGGTCTGTACCCTCCGCTCCCGGCCACGCCCTGCATCAAGGCCATCTCCCCCTCGGAGGGCTGGACCACCGGGGGCGCCACCGTCATCATCATCGGCGATAACTTCTTCGACGGTCTGCAAGTCGTCTTCGGGACCATGCTCGTCTGGAGCGAGGTGAGTGAAGAGGTTTCGGATTCCCTCTCCGATTCGTGCGTCTGTTGTCTTTTGTCTTTTTTGTTGAGTGCGTTTATTGTGATATTTTCTCTTTAAAGGTTTGGAATCTGTTGATGTTCATTTCGATGCGATTCTAAATGGAGTTTCGTTGTTGATTTGTATTTTGTGAATCCGATTATCTTTACAAAATTTAAGACTCTTTAGAATCGTAACTTCAAAGTGAATTAGATGCTTCTATAAGACATTATGGAATAGAAATCTCACGCACCTCCTGTCCCCTTCCAGCTGGTGACGTCACACGCCATCCGGGTCCAGACGCCGCCTCGCCACATCCCCGGCGTGGTCGAAGTGACGCTCTCCTACAAGTCGAAACAGTTCTGCAAGGGCGCTCCCGGCAGATTCGTCTATGTCTGTAAGTATCCTGTAGTTACCATTAGTTTATTATTATCATTATCATTACTACTATTACCATCATCATTATTATTTTTTGAAAGGCGAAAAAAATAAGTCGCCCTTTCTTAGCGTTTGCTCAAGATCTTACCCCGCTCGCCCCCGCAGCCCTGACGGAGCCCACCATCGACTACGGTTTCCAGCGGCTGCAGAAGCTGATCCCGCGGCACCCCGGCGACCCCGAGAAGCTCCCGAAGGAGATCATCCTGAAGCGCGCGGCGGACCTGGCGGAGGCGCTGTACTCGATGCCCAGGAACAACCAGCTCGCTCTGCCTGCGCCGCGCTCGCCCGCCATGAACCAGACCTCCGCCATGACCGGCTTCAACACCTACACCGGCCAGCTCGCCGTCAGCGTCCAGGACACGGCCAACACGCAGTGGGGCGAAGGTAAGGCGCGCCCGCCCTTCCGCAGTACTGAGGAAATGGTATCGTGGAGATATGTGACATTCTGAGATATTCTTAGCTTCCTGCACACCCCTTTCTTCCTTTCTTTCCCCTCTTCCCCCCTTTGTATTATGGTCGTTCTGATTTTGCATGACTCGGGCATCCTCCGGTCCCTCTCTCCTCCCTTCCTTCTTCTCCCTGTCAACCCATCCCTCGTAGTCCGTAGTGAGGCTCGTAGAGTGCGCATAGCGTCGCTTTCCTTCGGTTCCTGTGTCGCCCTCCGCCGCCCCCGCCGCGGCCGGAGGCTGGAATAACTTTTAGAGTGTAGTCGTGAGCCTTCTCAACCCTTGTACTGACGCCCTGGTTGTTCTCACTTGTAGGTTTTTTCTTCTAGACGACTACACCCGCGCTCAGGGCCCCGGAGTAAGCATATCCTCGCCTCGGGGGGGCTTCGGGTCCAACGCCTCCACTCCTCACTCCTCCTCCACCGGCTCCTCCTCCTCCACGTACGGCGCCTCCCTCAACGCCGCCGGATACTCGTCGCCCTCGAACCTCGCCAACATGACCACGTCGCCCAGCCTCTTCAACAGCACCACAAGTAGGTCCTTCGCTCGCCTTGTCACGATGCATTTTATCATTATTATTTTCCCATTATATTTATTTCTCTGATTATTATCATTATTCATCTTCCTTTTTTTCTACCTTTGCACCAGTTTTACGTAGATGCATTTTCACTGTAATTTCCTCTTGCCTTGATAACTTCGCTTCGTTGATCAGTCTTTTGAGTTGTGGCGAAGGAACCCGCAAAACGAGGGTCCGCTTCTACCACGCTTTTTGCCTGGCTATTTTCATTTATATTTTCTGCTTAAATATTTTCTTTCTCACTGTAAAGTACTGCTATAATTTTAGATTCTTAGTGTCATTTATTTATTTCACGTATGCTCTTGATTTAAAAAAAGAAACACGATTTTAAAACAGTTTATTTTTTTCAAAGTAATATTCTTAACTATAAATGACTTAGAGTCGTCACAAGAACGATGTACGCAGTAGCTTGTCATAAAGAAAGGTGTCCCTTGATGGCCCTTGCCCGAAACTGTTGACGAAACGTGTCGTAGAGTTGCGTGGCCGCCCACTTACGCTCCCTCCTCCTCCTCCTCCTTGGTCGTGTAGCAGCGGGCGGCTATGGCGGCCACCACGGGTCCTGGGGCACCTCCTCCTCCTGCGCCTCCTCCTCCGCCGCCCTCCTCTCCCAGTTCACGGCGGGGATGGGCGTGGCCGGAAATAATAAGCAGCGTAGTGCCTTCGCTCCAGTCATCCCCGGCCTCCCCGCCACGCCGCCCCTCACGCCCATCGCGCCCATGGGCGGCTCCTCTGTGGCGTCCTCCATGAACCCCAACGGCGCCGCAGTGGCCGTGGCGCCCTGGCAGCAGCTCTTGTCTTAGTGTTAGTTTCTTCACGGCTTCCTCGCTTGCATGGCGGCTTCTCGCATCTCTGTGCTTTTAGTTGGTAAAGCCTCTTCATCTAGGCCTCTCCTCTCCTTTTCTCTTTTTTTTTTCTTTTTGTTTATTTTGCGACTGACTGTAGAAGTGATGGAATGTTGACATACAGTGCGATACTCAAAGTCGCTCCGCCCGCAGCCGCCTAACCCGCTCCCTCTCTCCCGCAGGAATGGGCGGCTTCATGTCGTCCGCCTTCACCTCGATGGGCCACTTCCTGCCCCCGTGCGGCTCGCAGCCCTACGGGCCGGCGCTCGTGCACTCCGCCGCCACCAAGTGATAGTGGGCGTACGAGTCGTCACGACCCAGCGCCCACGCCTTCCCCGGACACTTCGCCCGGCCGACGGATCGCGGCCGCCCGCAGGAGCTCGTGGTGGCCGCACACTGTTGCGAGCCGCCGCCGCCCGCACGGACGCTGACGAGCCTGTGACTGAGGCCCTTCCCGAGCGGGTCGTGGGCGCCGGGGCTGCTGCGACGACCAGACGACGGCGGTGACGATGACCGACGACGCGACGCGACGAGCGAGAGGGAGAAGAAGAAAGAAACCAACCCGCCTCACGCCCATCCCGAGGACGTCCCTCTCAGGCGCATCGAGTGAGACTTCCCCCGCATACATATCTTTCTAAATCGTAGGCATTACTCCGGGAGTCGCTCTTCGGGGCGAGTTCGGCGAGGGAAAGGACGGTCCGCTCGCGAGACACACACACACACCAGTAACCGCGTCTACTCGACGGGGGTATGGCGATCCCTCGGTCCTTGTACCCGAAACCCTAAGTAGATGACATTGCCGGCCAGCGCCACCAAGCTCAGCCGGCCGTGGGGCTTCCTCATTATATAAGTCTCAGCTGCCATACCTATATCAGCTGCATCATTCCAAAAAAGAAAGAAAAAATATATATATCTACAGGTGTCCTTCTGTGTGGACGAGAAGTGGTGTTTTCAGGAGGCTTTGGACCCTTAGAGCTCCCCCCTTCAATCCCCCCATTCCTCATTCCTATCCCCCCCCCCCATCGCACCTTTCATACGAGCGTAAAAAAAGGAACACTTAGGAATGCATAAAATACATTTCCTATTATTTCAGTCACGGGTCTAATGTCAGTTCATCTTCTTTCCTTTTGTATTTGGCGGTTTTGCGTTAACCAATCAGAGTGCAGTATTTCGTATTTCTGCCGACCAATCACAGCTTTAGTTTCCGGGTCTTGACTCTTGTGCATTTGGCGCGAGAAAATGAGCTTTAAAATAGTCTTCAGTTTCTTCAGACAAATTGTATAGCATAGTTTTCCACTGTTTTTTTCTTATAATTGCAGATTGTGCGTTTTTTGTATATATTTTTTCCACCTTTATAACAGACACGTCAATCTCATTTGACTTCGGTCCATTTTGTAAATCAACAATCACAATGTAAAAAAATAGAAAAAAGAGAGATTTATAACATTTACAATATTTCAATATCAATGCTTCCTACGAGTACATTAAAGGCGTGGTGAGACTTTTTTGTTATTTAATAAACAGTAATTAGAATGATCACATAGAGCCCCATTTTGAGAAATCAAAGGTGGTTTTATTAACTACTGTCCTCATTCAGCATACGAAAGACTGAAACACTGACCCCCACATAGCATAATAGTGTTGACAATGATAACCCAATTCAGCCTCTATGGCACTTTGAAAAAAGCCTTGTAAATTATGTTTTGTAAATATATGTACATTTTTTTAAAGAAGAGAAAAAAACAACTGGAAACGAATAACTTTGATAAGTTATTTGATGGTTATATCTTTTTTTTAGGTAGATGTTAACGATTATGTACATTATTAGCTGATATTTTGTTGATATTTTGTATTTCTTTTCTCTCTTGTGTTTCTTAGTTCTGCATTAAAAAAAATAACGCAGGATGTTCTCATAAAGGCAGGACCATATTCCCATTTTCTGTGTCTTCTTCGACGACATCCGTTTTCTATGTCTCGGGCGGCTGAAGTACCAAAAAAAAAAAGAAAAAAATGTTTCTTGGCAAAATGAATAGCTCATCGGGCCATGTTTTCCCTACAACGAGTTTTATAAGAGGTACATAAGTGGCACTTCAGCCGCCCTCCGAATTTAAGATATTTTTCTGGCAATTCAAAAAAAAAAGATCAATAAAAGAATTTCGATGGACAATAAGATTTCCACACTAAGCTTTTCTATTGTACCTGTAAATACTCGTAACATATCATTTACAAATACTCAGATTATATGGACTTGTGGTAATATAATGGACACCACGTATGATGTGCAATATGCTACGGATTTTATCATTTAGTTATGACTGAATGATCTTGAAATGTAAAGAAGAAATAAAAGAATATATATCTTCTGAGGTCACATCTCGACATTGT
>NW_020872939.1:450597-480597 GCF_003789085.1 Penaeus vannamei
ATATTATTACTATTATTACCATCATCATCATCTTTATCATTATTATCATTATTACTGTTATCATTAAGATTATTACATTTATCATCCTGAGTACTACTATTGTTACTATTACTATCATCCCCATGATCATTAATAATTTTGCTAGCATCATTATTATTATAATTGTTGGTATGATTATCTCATCAACATAATCATCAATACTTTTTATCATTAGTAATATCATTGTTATAATTATATATTATTTCAATTTTCTTTATCTTTATCATTGTTATTGCCATTATCATCATTATCGTTGTTATCATTATTTCTCTCATTCTTATAATCTTTATTGCTATGATTATTATTAGTTTATCATTACCATTATCATTATTGTTGTTTTATCATTACTATTATCAATATTGTTAGCATTCTTTTTATTATATTATTACTTATTGTTATTAAGTTATGATTATTTTTTTATTACTATTATTTTATTACACTATCATGATGTTTGTGCATATCAATGTGTTCTTACCTGAAGATTTACATTTTGTTTTTGTTCTTTGTGTAGTTCAACATGTGATTGTATGAATCTATGTTAAGAGATATCTATTTCTGTGTGTGTGTGTGTGTGTGTGTGTGTGTGTGTGTGTGTGTGTGTGTGTGTGTGTGTGTGTGTGTTGTGTGTGTGTGTGTGTGTGTGTGTGTGTGTGTATGTGTGTGGTGTGTGTGGTGTGTGTGTGTGTGTGTGGTGTGTGTGTGTGTGTGTGTGTGTTGTGTGTGTGTGTGTGTGTGTGTGTGTGTTGTGTATGTGTATGTGTGTGTGTGTGTGTGTGTGTGTGTGTGTGTGTGTGTGTGTGTGTGTGTGTGTGTGTGTGCGTCGCACGTGAGCGCATGCATACCATACAAGAAATATATCCATCTCAACCTCAAACCACAGTACCACGAATAAAGGGGAAGAAGCAGGGGAGTGAAAAATAAGACAGCATGGGCGTTGTATTACCAGCAAAGCCACAGGTCGTTACGTCATTTAGAGACCGAGCATTCCAGTGTGAAGACGGATCTATGCCTGTGTGGTTAGGCCTCCTCGTTATGGCCTGTCGACGGAGTGGTTTATGGTAAGAGGTGTTTTTACCCGTTTTTATAACGCTTATTCAGCAACAGCGTCCCATAAATAGGTCGTCTGCTTGTCATACTGTTATTGGTAGCCACAGGAGCAGGAGTAGTAGCAACGGTAGGAGTTTCATCATCATTATAAGGATCGATATGGCGAGGGTATGACTGTTCTCTTAAGTATAATTTCCATGATTATCATAATCATTAGGAATGGCATTACCATTATTCTTATCATTATTGTTATTGTCATCAATATAGGAATTATAGCAACCATGCAATCGCCACTGTTATTATCTTTTATGATGATAATTGTTATTTCATTATTGGAATATCGCCATTATCATTGTCATCATCATTTACTATCATTATCCGTGTAATCACCATTATCATCATTTATTTTTCATGTTACATATAGATTATTATTATTTACATCAACTTGTTTATATTTATATTTGTATCATAATCATATTTCATATTATTAATGTTGCTACTATTATCTTTATTATTATATCATCATTTCCATTCCTGTTATTGCCATTAATTATCATTATTACTATCGTTATTTCTGCCATCAATATGATTATCATCAATATAATCATTATTATTGGTGTTATTACTATCAGTAGCATTATTATCATTATATTTAGTATTATTATTATCATTATCAGTATTATTCTTACTGGTTGCTATCATCATCATCATTATCGTAATCATTAAACTATATCATTATCATTACTATTACCGTATTAGGCCATTATCCTAGTATTTATCGTTACTTTGATCTCTACAATGATCAGTACTCTTATTTTTCCTAATGTCATTAACATTGATATTATCATTGTTACTATCATTGCTAATATCATCATTATCATTATTGTCATTACCATTATTACTATCATTATCATATATCATCATTCAATTATTCTTATTGTTATTATTATTAATATTGTTTATCATTATCATTGTTATCTTATTATAATTAGTATTAGCATTAACATTATTATTATCATTATCATTGTTAATGTTTTTGTTGTTATTATTATAGTCCTTATCCTTGTTACTAATTTTTATTATTATTCTTATCATGATCATTAGGGGCATTATTATTTCCGTTATTATCATGATCATCAATAGTGTTAATATAATCATTGCGATTATCATCATTATCATTATTACGTTTATCATTATCATTTTACTTATCATTATCATTGTTTGTTATCAATTATCATTATTAAGGTTTATCAATTATTATTATCATTATCATTATTAATCATCAATCATTATCATTATCATTTTATCATCATCATCACTGTTATTATTTTTTCATCATTATCATTTTTATTGTTATGCTTGTTGACATTATCATTATTGTTGTTTAATATTATTGATACATATGTTATCATGCCATCAAAATCATTACCCTTATCTTAATTATTATCATTATTATTATTATCATTATCATTATTGTTACGATCATCATTATTATTGTTAACATTACTATCATTATTATCATCATTATTATCATTATCATTATTATTGTTATTATTAATTATCTCTTATTTTGTTATTCATAATTATCATTATTATTAATTTATTATTAATTATTATTTATTATCATTATATCATCATTATTATTATTGTCATTTTATTATCATTATTATTATTATCATTACCAATAATCATCATCATCATTTTTATCATTATCATCATCATTATTATTTTCATTATTATTGTTATTATTACTTTATAATTATTGTCATTACTATTATTATTATTATTATTATTATTATTATTATTATCAATCATTGTTATCACTATCATTATCATTATCATTATTGTTAGCATTATTATCACTAATGTTAATATTATCATCATTATCATTATTATTGCTGTTGTTGTTATCATTATCATTATTATCATTATTATTGCTGTTGTTATTATTATTATATCATATCATTTTTATTATTATTATCATTATTTTATGATTATCATTATTACTTCATAATTATTATCATTACTATCATTAATATTATTATTTATCATGGTTATTACCATTATCATTGTAATATTATTATCACTGCTATTATCAATATCATCATTATCTTTATCATTCACATCATCATATTATCATCTTCCCCCACTATCATTATCATCATCATTATTAATGTTATTAGCAGTAGTAGTAGTATATCATCATTATATATCATGATCCTATGATTACCATTATAATTATCAATTACCATTATAATTATCATGATTATTATATATCATTATTATCATCATTATTGCTGTTGCTTTTGTTATCATCACTATCATCATCTTTTTCTCCATCAACAGTATCATCATCATTATCACCATCGTTAAGTTGTCATTATCCACTAGCTTGTCATTATTAACTAGCGTAACGTGCTAGTTCGTTACGTAAATGTGGATCCTTATTATCATAATTATTGTTATCTTTATTGTTATTACCTCCCGCTGAGGTTGTGTCTTTTGTAGCGTTGGTTAGTTTGTTGGTTAGTAGGAACACAGACAGTTATGAGCCTTTTATTTTTTTATTTTTTTATTTTTTTATTTATTATATTATTTTTATTATTATTATTATTATTTTTTTTTTTTTTTTTTTTTTTTTTTTTTTTTTAAGAGGTGTGTCTTTGTCCAACTTAGATGGCCATTAAATTTTTGGTGAATGATCGGGATCGTGATCTGGATCCAGGAACCTCTTAAAAGATTCGTTGCCATTGCGAGTAGCATTGCATCAGTGACCCTATTGGCTTGGCGGAGATAGGCGCTCTCTGAGTGATTCTAGTTATTGTTTTTTCATTGTTATTGTTGTTATCTTTAATATTGTGGTTGTTGTTATCATTATTATTACTATTATTATCATTGCTATTATTACTATTATTATACCTATTATTATTATTTTTTTTCATTATCACTATCATCATTCTTATCATTATTGATATTATCATCATTCTCATTATTATCACTACCACTATCATTGACAGTGAATTACCGAATAAGTGAATGAATGAAGGAATGCGTGAACGAGTGAGTAAGCGAGCGAGTGAATGAACGAGAGAAGGTTTACTCACAACAACTTGCATGAACGAGAGTCGAAGGTACCTGGCTTGAGTACGAGACTTCGGGTGATATTCAACAAATCTCAGGGGGTGAATTGTGTTTAGTGTATCGCCAGTACTTGGGATATGAATTATCACGTACGTTATATTGCAGTCAACAGCCGTAAACCATGACAAGTATATGTAATAAGAACATGAAATAGTGACTTGAAGTAAATTGTGTAGCCAAGACTCCATTCCATTTGTTTTTTTCTTGTTGACTATTTTCCTTTTTACCTTTGTCTTTCTCTGCCTTTAAAAAATCTACATTCTATCTAACCATCTTAACTCTATATTTTGTCTATCTATCTGTCTATCCATCTATGTTTATATCTCTGTCTATATATTAATCTATCTGTTTATCTATATCTATATCTACATATCTATATATACATATATATGTACATATATACATATATATATATACATATATAAACAAGCGCGCGCGCGCGCGCGTGTGTGTGTGTGTGCTTATATATATATGGATTTTCGAACCCACGCTGCCACCAGCTGTGAACATATATATACATATATGTATGTGTATATATATATATTATATATATATATATATATATATATATATATATATATACATATGTGTGTGTGTTGTGTGTAATATATTTATGATTATATATATGAAAATATATATGTCCACTGTAGCGTGTCTGCTTCTCCTTTCTAATCTCTCTATCTCTTTATCTTCCCCGTCTTACCCTGCCCCCCTTCCTCCCGCCCAGCCCAGCGTCTCCCAAGGGCCCAAGTCCGGATGACCAGCTGTGCCGCCGGGAGCGAGTCACTTGCTCGTGTTCAAGTCTTCGCCTCGTGAAGTGGGGGGGAGGAGGGCGAAGAGGTGGGGAGGGTGTTGGGGAAGGAGCTGTGGGGGGGAGGGGGAAGAGAAAAGGTCGGGGGGAACTCGTAGAGAGTAGGAAGGCGGAGGGGGGAGGGGGGAGAAGAGCGGAGGATGGAAGGAAGCTAAAGAGAAGGGGGGAGGGAGCTGGGGTGATGGAGAGGGGGTGGGGAGGGCGAGCTGGCCGGGGGGGAGGGGGGAGGAGGGGGGATAACCAAAGGGGGAAAAAGAGATTCCATTTTTCATTTATTTCATCTCTTTCTTTCTCTCTCCGCGCATGATATCCTGTTCGTTTGTTTTTTTTTCTGTTTTCATCTCCGTTTATCTGTCTTTGCTTCTCACTCATTCTTATAGCTGCCATCCCTCACACTTTTTACGCACATGTACAAACAGATAGACGCGCACTCTTAAACACACACTAACATATATCCATTACGCGCGTGTGTGTATAGACCACACACAAACACGCAAACACACTAATACATCACACAAATACCATATATTGGTTTAATGNTCAGGAAGGGGGAAAGAAGGAGGGTACGGAGAAGGAAAAGAAGGAAATGAAGAGTGAAGGGAAGGAGAGAGAGGGAAAATCAGAAAAGACGAAAGATAAAAGAGAAGAAACAAAAAAAGGAGCAGAGGAAGAAGGGAAAGAAGATAAGGCAGAAGTAAAAAAAAAAAAAAGACGAAAGGGAGAGAGACGAAGGAAGAGAAAGGAGTAGAAGAGGGGAAGAGAGGACAGGCGAACCCCAAGAACCCCCTGAGAACCCCCTGCACCCTCGCTCGGACCTGAGGGGAGCTACACGTCCCTCCACGGACCCTGAGGGGAGAGAGAGCAGGCATCGTGAGCGCTTGACTCGTTGTCTCGCTTTGTTCGCCCATTGATTCTCGCACTTCAGGGACGAGCACACTCAGGAGGCGTGTTTTTTTTTTTTTTTTTTTTTTTTTTTTTTTTTTTTTTTTTTTTTTGGACGGGGGGTTAATTTTGTTGTTTCTTTTACGATCTTCTGAGTTTTTTTCTCTCTATGTATGTTTGTTTAGTTTTTTTTTTTTAACCGTCTGGTTTTAGTGATAATGATAATGATGATGGATGATGATATAATAATGATAATAATGAGAAATGATAAATTAACGTATAAATGATAATAATAAGGCTAATTGTAATAACATTGATCATGATAATGGATAATTGAAAGATTTTAATGATGAAAAAAAGGATAATGATAGTGATGATGATAGTAATAATATAATAGTAGTAATGATAATGATGATAATATATTTAATGACAATAATGATATTAATGATAATTGAAAATGATAATAATGATACTGATAATTGACATTAATAGCGATAATAATTATATTGAAGATAATAGTAACAGTAGCAATAATAATAGTGATAATGATTAGAATGATAATAGTAATAGTAGAAAACAATTACAAATGATAATAATGGGAATGAAAATAATACGAATAATGATTGTAATGACAATGATAATGATTATAATGATTTTGATCTTGATAATGACAATTATAATAATGATAATGATGATAATGGCAATGGAAAATGATGATAATGATAATCATAATGAAAACTATAAATGATTATAATGTAATAATAAGGATAATTATATAGTAATGAATGATGATGGTGATAATGATAATGATAATGATGATAATGACAATGATGGTTATAAAATAATATGTATAACAGTCATAACAAAACCAATGATCTGATGCATGTAGTTACAATAGTTACTGACTAATCCGATAGTTTCTCCTTCCTGTTAAATCATCTATTTCAATTTTTCATCGTTTTTGTCTTATCACATTGCCCCTCTATTCTATATTTTCATCATTCTACTCCTTCCCCTTTTTTCCTTACTGTTTATTTCAACAATTCTCCTTTCAAATTGATTTCTTTTCGATCTCTCATTGCCAGCCGATCCGCCAAATCCGGTCGGGAATCAGAAATAGCGTCGTTGAATTCCCGAATGATTCCACTTGCCAAGCCACGCCGCCGGTCAAGTTAAAACAGATATAGTAATACCTAATTTCGTGTTATTTCATCTTGCTGCAAAAATAAGTCCGATGCTAATGACTACCTTTCGGACTTGGCAATCTAATTATGATCGTATTAGCATATACTTTCCGTCGCGGCGTGTGCTTGCGTGCGTGCGCCTCTCTCCCTCTCGTTCTCTCTCTCTCTCTCTCTCTGTCTATTTCGTTTTCTGTCGTTCTTTATTTGTCGGTCTCTCTTTCTTGCTGTCTTTCTTTGTTTATCGCTTTATCAGTTACTCTCTTCATTCTCTCTCTCTCTCTCCTCTCCTCTCTCTCTCTCTCTCTTTCTTTCTCGTTTTCTGTCGTTCCTTATTTGTCGGTCTTTCTTTCTTCCTTCTCTGTTTTTCACTTTATTAATTACTCTTTCTCTCTTTCTTTTCTTATCTATCCCACTCTTTCGTTTCCATTTTTTTCTCTCTCGTTCTATATATCTCTGTCTTTCTAGGCGTTCGAAGGCTGTTTGGAAATGTGATATATGTATTTTTTTCAACCGAGAGATCCAATGCATGTGTTTGCGAGTGAAAGGCAGAGCGAAAGAAATTATACGAGAAAATGTTTTGCCTTTTGGATAAACACACAATCTATCGTTGCGCTTTTGTTTCGATCCTGCCACTGCGCATTTTCATTTTTTTTCCACTTTTAATTTTTTCATTACCTTTTTTCCCCTTGTCGCGTTTTTATGCACGTGGTAGGGTAAATAATTTTCTCTTTTATTTAATCATTTACATGTTTGCCATTACCCAATAAAACACGCGAAAAAAATCACGTATTACCCCTCCCCCCCTCCCCCCACCCGTCTCCCTGACCCTCCCCTAACCTAACTCTGCAACGCCCTCCCTCCCCTCCCTCCCCTGTCTCTCTCCCCTCCCCCCCTTTCTCTCTCCCCTCCTTATCCTCCCCTCAGTCAACTCTTCTAGAATAATGAAATATATACACATTTTTTCCCCTTTCTTTTTTCTTCCTCTTCTCCGGAGGTTGTGGGGAGGAGGGTGTGGATGAGGGGAAAGGTTGATGGAGGGAGGAAGGGATAAAGGAGAGAAAAGAAGAGAGAGAGGTGGAAGTGGAGGAGTGGAGGTGGAGTGGTGGTGGTGGTGGTGGTGGAGCTGGTGGAGGAGGAAGAGGAGGAGGAGAGGGAAGTGGAAGTGGAGGAGGAGGAGGAGGTGGAAGTGGAGGAAGGGCGAGAGCAGTAGTAACAGGAGCAGGAAAAGAGAATTAGGGGGGGGGGTAGTGCAGGAACGGGAGGATGGAAGAGGAATTAGAAGAGAGTAGGAAGGGAAGGTAGGACGGGAGATAGGGGAATGAGAGAGAGAGAAAGAGAATGAAAGAAAGGGTTTAGAAAAGGAGAGAAGGGGAGAGGGAAAAGGCTGGAGTAAGAAGCTAAAAGGGTGTTAGAGGAAGAAGCAAAAGGATGAGTAAGCATAGGGAAAGAAGAGAATGGTGGGAGGGTAAGCGAGGGAGGAAAGGAAGGAAGGCGGAAAGAAGAGAATTAGGGGAGAAAGGGAAAGAAATAGGGGAAGAACAGGGAAAAGTTAGATAAAGATGGTAAAGAGACGGATAGGGTTAGGGGAAGAAACAGGAAAGGGTGAGAGGAAAAACGAGAGGAGAGAGAGAGAGAGAGAGAGAGAGAGAGAGAGAGAGAGAGAGAGAGAGAGAGAGAGAGAGAGAGAGAGAGAGAGAGAGAGAGAGAGAGAGGGGGGAAGATGAAAGGAGAGAAGAAGAAAGAAGGGAAAGGTTAGCGAAAGAAGGGGACGGAGGAGAATACTAAATGAGGAAGGGAAAGAGAGGGAGAGAAGCTGAGAGGGGACACGGAAGAAAAGAGGAGGTTCCGAGAGAGAAATGGAAAAGGGAAGAAGGTAGAGAGGAAGAGAAGAAGGGTAAAAAGGTGAGAGAGGAAGAGGATGTGAGAGAGAAATAGAAAAGGGAAGAAGGTAAAGAGAGGAAGAGAAGAAGGGTAAAAAGGTGAGAGAGAAGAGAGAGAGAAATGGAAAGGCAAAGAGGGTGCGAGAGAGAAATGGGAAAGGAAAGAGGGTAAAGAGAGGAAGAGAAGGGTAAAGAGGGGAGACGGGAAGGGAAAGGGAGAGGGGAGGAGGGTGCGAGAGGCGGCTCCCCCCCCCCCCTCCCCCCCTTCCAACGAATCCTCCCGCCGTCGCGTTCCATCCTTTCGAACTGTTTTGCTTTCTTGTGGGTAAGCAAAATTTTAATCAAGATGATCCTTGTAAGAAAGCGGCAATTTTGGCGAATAAAGACACTGCGGGAATGTGGCTGCCGATGAAGTTTCCGATTCGTCGTTTTTGGAAAAGGAAATAAAAATATGTATTTAACTTCTCTTCTTTCTTTGTTTCGTCTTGTCTCACTCCGCCGCGCTTATCTCTCCGTGCGTTTGTTTTGATATCAAAATATATTTAATGTTGCTTTTTTTTTTTTTTTTTTTTACTTATTCTGCTCTGACTTTTCCAGCTTGCTACGTGTCTCCCAAAAATGCGTTTAGAGAGGGATGAAAGAGAAAATGAATGATAAAACAACGCTTCCCGCACCTCACTTGTCCCCGCAGGTCTGAGCGTTTGCAAAGTTCGCATTGTTTAGACAAGAATTTTCCGCCCCTTCTTGTTCCTTTATCCATTCATATCCTTGATCACAGAGCAATATAATATTTTCCCATCCACACCACGCAGGAACAAAAGGAATAACAAATGGTTAAAGAAACGTTTGCGTTATTTTCACCGGCATAAAGAAAAAAAAACGGGTCTTAAAACAACTGGAAGATACGTTGAAAACGCGCGGGAAAAGTCGCTTCAAGAAAAATTTCTCTGTAAACATTAATTTCGTCTTTTTCACACACCATGCTACGAGTTTTCATCAAGCGGGGGAAACAAAACAATTCTCCATCTGCGCATTAATTAGGAAAGAATGGAAAAATTCTCGCAGCTGTTTTTTGGCGGGGGAATTTACATTTGTTTAAATAAAGATCATACCCCGCGGTTCTGATTATGCATCCTAGTGTGGACCGCTAATCAATACCTTGTTCCGCACTGTTTGTTTACTTTGCTCAAACTTTCCCCCCTTTAATTTTTTGATTAAAGATTCATTTGACTATGTATCACCATTGGGTCCGAAATATGCCGATGTCTCATGGGTGGGGGGGGGGAGGGGCAGGGGGGGGGTGGAAGAGAAGGAGGAGAAGGAGTAAGAGGAAGAATGAGAAGAGGGGTTTGGTGGTGGGCGAAGAGAGGGGGGAGGTAGGATGAGGGGAAAGAAGAAGGAGATGAGGTACGGATACGATAAGAAGGAGAGAATGAGGATGGGAGGAGGAGGTTGGACATGGCGTCTCTTTTGGTTGGGGCGTGGGAGGGGAGGGATGGGGAGGGGGGAGGTTGAGAAGAAGAGACAAGTCTAATCTTCCCACGGTGATAGTGAGACATTAATTAAATCACATTTCCCTCGCAAGTTTCATTAATGACGTACACACTTTCGTCAAAGTCTCTTATGTGTCTCGACATTTTTGCGGGGAATTCTCTCGTCTTTTTTTCCCTCTCTCTCTCTCTCTCTCTTCTTCTTTTATAGAAAGGTTTCCATTACGCCAAGTCGCCGGAGAAGGTTTCGCACGGGTCTATTTTTGCCTCCGCGTCTGTATTGCCTTTGAGTCGCTGGTTTGTAAAAGGCAAAGTAATTAAAAGCGGAAGGACGGTTTAAGCATAATGGCGGAACAAGTGCCGTCTGACAGGGAGTCTTTGAAGTAGGTACGTATCCTTCGGTCTTTCCCTCTCCTTGTAGGATCCCGCGAGTCCTTGGAAGAGTACAGAAGCTTTTCTTTAGGGTCTGAGGGAGTTTGGGTCGTGATTGCCTTTACGTTGATTTCGTTATACCGGTATTTTGGGGTTAGCTGTTGTATGAATGTCGTTATGCATATTGAGTCCTGTATAGACTATTGGGGCCTTTTATTACGTATGTCTTGTCACAGTATGGTGCGATATCCTGGGATCGTCTGTACTTTGGATCGAGGTCTTGTAATTATAGACTTTGATTAGGATTTCCTCGTCTGATGTTTGTGTCTTAGGTATGCTCACGAATTAATTTACTTCGGATTTCTTTGTGTTTGTATTAGGTATTACTTCTGAATCTTTTTCCAATCTCTTCCGTATTGTCTGAATTGTTGTCTCCTTGGCTTCTCGTCAACCGCGTCACGCCGTCTGAGATTCATCTTCGAAAAATCAGGGGTTCAAAATTTGTTTTTATGTCTTCTTTCTTTCTTTCTTTCTTCTAAAAATACTCGTTTTATTATTCCTGAACTCCCGCATCCCTCTTGTTCTGCTAAGAATCCTGTCACACATTTCCTCCATTCTTTCACGGAGATTTCATACATATATATATCTTTTTTTTGTTGTTGTCTCGCCGTATTCCTTAGAGAAATATCTTTCTTTCGGGTCCGCTTCTGCCACTAAGGATCATCTTCTGCTCTGTTGTTGAAGATAATCCCGCAGTGTATTTTGTAGATATGCAAATGCTAAACTCAAGTCGGTGGAGATTAGGGTTATCTTCATCGACTCTCGCTGTTATCTCACTTCGGTCTTTGTGCTGTGTGTCAAAGCGTGTGTTTTTTTTTTGTGTGTCTTCTTTTTTGAGTGTGTGTTTGTGTGTTTTGTTTGTTTGTTTGTGTGTTTTGTGTGTGTGTGGTGTGTGTGTGTGTGTGTGTGTGTGTGTGTGTGTGTGTGTGTGTGTGTGTGTGTGTGTGTGTGTGTGTGTTGTGTTTTGTGGTGTTTGTGTTATTGTTTCTTTTTTGATTTGTATTTATTATTATCATTATATTATAATAATTAATAATAATAATTATTATTATTATATCATTATATTATATTATTATATATTATATAATAATATCATTATCATTGTCAGTGTTATTTATTATGTTAGTTATTATCATTATTTATTATTATTATCATTGTATTATTATTGCTATTTGGTTATCATTATTGTTAACATTATTTTTTTATTGTTTTATCATTTATATTATTATTGTTATTTTTTTTTTATTGTTATTGTTGTATATTATATTATTATTGTTATTATTATTATTTATTATTTTATCATTATTATTGTATTCATTAGTATCAACACTATCATTATGATAATTATCATGATTGTTACTGTTATTATTGTTATTATCATTAATTAATTATTATCATGCTATTATTATACATTATCATCATCGTTATCATTATATTGTCATCATAGTTTTTGACATTATTATCGTTATCGTAATCATCGTTGTTCTCATTATCTTGATCAACTTCAGCATCATAATTAATAACAACAACAATAGTAATGATAACCATAAGGCCGATGACACTGCAAAGGATGATAATGATAACCATGGTAATCATGATGACAAGAACAATATCAATCATGTCAGTAACACACGAGAAAATAATGTGAAATATACAATGGTATACTAAATCCGACATAAAAAAAACCAGTTCTATCTATCGTAATCGCATAAAAAGAAGAGTTTTCACAACATATAATGAGGCGATTTTTTTGTACATACTTTGAAATAAAAGGAAAGACTTACCCCCTCCTCTCCTCCCTCCCCCCTCTCCCTTCCCTTCCCCCCTTCCCCCCCCCCCTTCCCTCGTGGTCGATGCGAGTAGAAGTGAATAAAAAATATATGGCATAATACTCCAAGTGAATTTGTGATATGTGATATATAGTTGAATCTGTAGTGGATTAAAAAGATATATAGGGTCTAGTTCGGGTGAATATAGTGTGAGTGGATACAAAAAAAAAATTGTTACAGCGGTACAAAATGTATGGTATGTGTGACACCTAAATAAAAATGTATAGTAGGATGAATGAGGGCTGTTTGGTGTACAGTACGAGTGGAGGGTGAACATTCTTGGAATTTAGTAGGAATGAATGATGTATACATAATTGCATACACACACGCGCAATCAGACTCACTCACACACATTCACACACACACACACACGCACACGCACACACACACACACACACGCACATTCATTCACACACTCAAACACACACACACACTCACACACTATATATGTGTGTGTGTTTGTTTGTGTGTGTGTGTGTTTGTCTGTGTGTGTGTGTGTGTGTGTGTGCTTGTAAGTATGTATATATATTTGTATATGACATGAATGATAATACAGAATGTGTATAATGCAGTTGAATTTATGTGTGTATTTTTTGTGAATTAATATAAAATACATATGAGATATAGCACCATTGAAAAAAATAATCATGATATATAATACAATATATAAACAAAACAAAACCAAAAATATATAATGAATAGCACGACTGAATGAATAATATATGACCTTTAATGTAGGCTTTTATTCACTTTTTTTCATTCAGATTTTTCCCCTTTCCTGTTTACACTATCCCTCCCCTTCCCCTTCCCCTTCCCCCCCTCCACCTCAAAAAAATGAGAGGAAAGAAGGAAAAAAGAAAAAGACCTCATTGTGGTGTGTATTTGTGTTTTGTTTTAATCTTTGACTTTTATTATGGATCAGCGTAGATGAATAAATTTGGAAAGATAAAAACAAACAGAGCGACTTCTTTGAGAGAGAGAAAGATGATGTGAGAGAGAGAGAGAGAGAGGGGAGGGGGAAGGTGGGGGGTAGGAGTGGGTGTTAGGGAAGGAGTGGTGGAGAGAGAGGGAGGGAGAGGGAGAGTGAAAGAGATGGAATGGGAGGGCGTGAGAGAGAGAGAGAGAGAGAGAGAGAGAGAGAGAGAGAGAGAGAGAGAGAGAGAGAGAGAGAGAGAGAGAGAGAGAGAGAGAGGAGGGGGGGGGGGAGAAGAAAAAAAATGCACAAGAGAGAGAGAAATAAAGAGAGAGCGAAAGGACTAAGAAGAAAGGAAAAGAGAGAGAAAAACAGGGGAGAAGAAAGAGAAAAGGGAAAGGGGAGGGAGGCAGGGAGCGAGAGAAAACGAACGGAAAGGAAGGAAGACAAAGGAAAGCGAGGGAAAGGGTAGGAGAGAGGGAGATAGAAATAGTGACAGAGACAGAAACAGAACTGTATAAACCCAAAAGAAAGAGAGAAGTGTTAATTGAAATAAGAGATCGACAGTTTTGAAGAAAAAACTTTAATAACAGTAATATAAATTTTTAAAAATCCATCTTTCAAATATGAAGACGTGAACATACCAAGAAAGAAAGGAGAACAGTCGAGAATAAGAAAAAAGAGAACAACCGAGAATAAAGATGAAAACAAAACAGAGCGAGAAATGTAACAAAATAGGGAGTGAAGACCCCGGCGCTAACCCATCCGACGAGAACTCTCCTCCCCTTGAAGGTAGGCCGGGGTAGCAACACGGCCGCCCTTTTAATAATTCCGACGTAGGCCTAAATGCCAATAATTGTTACGCCGGCATATAAACCGCGACGGGGAGCCTCTGCTGCCGCGGTATAGGTTTGGCTTTTCGCTCTTCATTCCGGTTCGGTTCGGTTCATAAACTTGCTTCTAACTGCTCAGGCGTGGAGGTCTGGCTCTCGGGCTGGGTCGTGTTGCAGGGGTGACGTCATTACATTGCAGATCCGGGGTATAGCACAACATATTTTTTAGTAAATTAAAGTTCGTTGTATCTCACCATATTTACCGTGTATACACATAATATGTGTATATATATATATATATATATATATATATATATATATATAATATATAATATAAGTAAATATAAATATATGAATATATGAATATATAGATATATAGATATATAAATGTATAAATATATATATATATGTATATATGTAATATATGATATATGAATATATAAATATAAAATATAAGTATATAAATATATAATATATAAATATATAAATATATATAATATATGAATATGTGAATATATGAATATATAAATGTATGCATCTATATGTATGTTTATATATATATATATATATATATATATTATATATATATATATATATATATATATATACACACATATAGGTATTTGTGTGTGTTTATGTACCTGTATGCGTGCAGACTTCTCCTCCTTCCTTCGAAATAAGTCTTCTAAGCTCATGAATGTTTATTACATAGAACATTCTACCCATAACAAAATCACACACATTCTCAAAAAGGGGGAGGGTAGGGCACGGGCGAAGGCGAAAGGGCTGATGCACAAACACTCCGCTTAGAAGGTCTTGTAAGGAGTGTCACGTCGCCTTGACTAATTGGAAGATGTTTGTTGCCCTTCGCTTCCAACTACCGCTATTTTCGTTAAGAATTTGGGATTTAGAAGATGGTCATATTTGACTCCATGAAACGGGAGGAAGAGAAAGTGGGAAGGGGTGTGTATTTGTAGATTCGTTTATCTATCTCTCTTTATGTATAAGTATTTGTTATATGCATACACATATATGTATGTATATGTGTTTATGAATATATGTAAATATATATATATATATATATATATATATATATATATATATATATATATATATATATATATATGTATGTGTGTATGTGTGTGTGTGTGTGTGTGTGTGTGTGTGTGTGTGTGTGTGTGTGTGTGTGTGTGTGTTGTGTGTGTGTGTGCGTGTGTGTGCGTGTGTTGTGTGTGTGTGTGTGTGTGTGTGTGTGTGTGTGTGTGTGTGTGTGTGTGTGTGTATATATATAGACATATATTTATACATAAACACATGTATATGTATATGTATATATATGTAGATACATATATATACACATATATACACATATACATATGTATACATATATATATATATATATATATATATATATATATATATATATATATATATATATATATATATATATATGTATGTATTATATGTGTGTGTGTTATATATATATATATATATATAATATATATATATATATATATATGTATGTATATATATGTGGTGGTATATATATATATATATATATATATATATATATATATATATATATATATATGTATGTATATATATGTGTATATATTTATATATATATATATATATATATATATATATATATATATATATATGTATATGTATTATATATAATATATATATATATATATATAATATATATATATGTTTATATATATATATATATATATATATATATATATATATATATATTATATATATATATGTATGTATGTATGTATGTATGAATGTATATATTCACATATATATCTTTATACATATATATACATAGATATTTAGATGTCTATCCTGTAATAACTCGTTAATGATAGATGAGCCATCCAAAATTTAAGATGAAGACTATGCCTCTTCGTTGGATGTCCCAAAACTACTCTTTATTCTCCCTCTTTCTCTTATTCTCTCTGGCTCTTCGTTCCTTCAGAGACACACAAGCCAAGAGCACGTGCATTATGAAGTGTAGCCCCGTAACCCCAAATATCACGGATACACGACACGGAATTAAGGAACGTCCATATTAAAAGCGAACACCTGCGCTCTCTCTTTCTCTCTCTCTTGCTCCTTCTCTCTCTCTCTTTCGCTCTCTTTCTCTCTCTCTCTCTCTCTTGGTTCTTTCTCTTATTTTCAGTTTTTTTTCTTTATCTCTACTCTCTCTATCTTTCTCCTCCTTCCTTTTTTTCTCTTTTATTTCCTTTTCTCTCTCTCTCGTTCTACCTCTCCCTCTTCTGCCTCTCTCGCTCTATCTCTTTGTTTCCTCTCTATCTCTTTCCTCTCCAAGGAGAGAGAGAGAGAGAGAGAGAGAGAGAGAGAGAGAGAGAGAGAGAGAGAGAGAGAGAGAGAGAGAGAGAGAGAGAGAGAGAGAGGAGAAAAGAGGAGAGGAAGAGGAGAGAGAGAGAGAGAGGGAGAGGGACGAAAGAAAGGGGGAGCGCGAGGGGGAGACCGCTTAATAATTCCAATTTACAAAATGTAGAGCAATGGTCGGCGGTTAATCTTTGATCGCGATCCATCTAAGAAGCACCGAATACGTCTTGGATTGTACTAAATTATCCATCCCGCCGCTGGTCGCCGGGCTTTTACATATCCATAATCGGGGAAGACGGCGATGTATATGTCATGGCGGGGGGTAGGGGGGCGGGGGGGGGGAAAAGGTGGGATTGTGGTGCGAGTGTCTGTGTGTGTACACATACACACACACATACACATATGTGTGTGTGTGTGTGTGTGTGTGTGTGTGTTGTGTGTGTTGTTGATGATGGTGATAATGATATTGATAGTAATGATGAAAGTTATTATGATAATGATCATAAGTGATATTAATGATCGATCGTAAGGCTAATGCTAGTGATGATGTTAATAGTAATAAGGATTATAATAACAGTAATAATAATGATTATATTAGTAATAGTAATAGCAACGATAGAAAACTTGAAAATAATGACGATGATTAAAGTGATGATGATAATGATAGTAATAATGATAATAGTAATGAGAATGATAATGATAGGCAAAGTAATAATGATGATAACAGCAATTATACTATTAATGATTATAGTAGTAATGATGATAGTAATAATAATAGTAATGATAATGATTATGATAATAATAATGATTATCATTATCGTTAATATAATTCCAATAATTATAATAAGAATAGTAACAATGATAATATTAAATTTAATGATGATATTGATAATAATGCTGCTGCTGATGATAGTATTTATATTAATGATAATAGTAATGCTGATAATCAAAATGATAAGAATTAAAATTATAAAGGTAATAGTAATAATAGTGATAATGAAAATCGAAATAATGACAATAGTAACTGTAGTACTAATGATGATAGTAGCCATAGTAACGGCAGTGATAGTAGTAATATTGTTATAGTTGCTATAATCCAATATTATCGATAATAGTAACGAAATGATAATAATGACCATAATGATAGCAAATACAGTATGTAATAATCATGGTAATAACGGTAATATTGATTATCATGATCGTAATGCTGTCAAAGTAAAGCACAGACACTGTTATAGACAATCCAGCATCTCAGAATCTGTAGTTGTTTAAAAGCGAATAAATTAAGTTTTTTTTCTTCAGAATAAAGGAGTACTTTTTTCTTTTCTTTTTGTGTCTTGTCTCGCCTATCCCCTTTGCCTTTACCTCAGTGCACTCTTTCTTTTCGCCCCCCTCCCTCCCTCCTCCTCTCCGCCCCCTTCCCCTTTCCTTCCCTCCTACCCTCACTCTCCCTCTCTCCCCCCCCCCCTTCCATCGCCCCTCAACCTCCACAGAATGAAGAAGAAGGTAATGCTCATCTCATCCCTTTAATCATACAATCTCCCCTCCTTCTCCCCTCCTCCCTCCCCTCCTCCTCCTCCTCTCCTTCGCCTTCCCTCGTCACCCTCGCCCCCCTCCCCCCCTCCTCCCCTCTTCCCTCTACTCCCCCTCCGTCTCGTCTCTCCTCTGTCCTCCCCTTCCCCTCTCGCCCCCATCCCCCTTTCGTTCTCCTTCTCCCCACCCACGTTCCTTCTTCCTACCCCCTACCCCCCCCCTCCATTTACGCCTCCTGCCCCAGTATTCCCCTCCGTTACCCCTTTCACCCCCCTCCCCCTTCCCCTCTCCCTGCCGCCCCCCCCCCCATTCGACTCCATTTTTTCAATTTCTTAATCAGACGCATCTACCAGAAAGGCATTTGAGTTGCAAAGGAAGCTAGAGATGGTGCGGCAAGGAAGGGGGGGAGGGGGGTTGATGGGGAAATGGAAAGGGGGGGGAGGGTCAGGAAAGAGGGTAAGGGGCAAGAAGGGAAGGGGGAAGGGTGAAGGAGAAGGGAGGGGTTAATAAGGGGAAAGGGAGGGTTGGCTTCGGCTAAGGGAATTAACAGGGCGGGGGGAGGGGGGGAGGGAGAGAGAGACTACAAAGCAACTCCCATTCTTTCTTCCCTAAACCCTTTTTTTCATCCTCTTTCTACGCGTGTCTTTTGTGTTATTCCTTAATCTTCCGTCTTTTCTTCCCAGTCTGCAACTTTCTCTATTCCTACCTCAGCCTTCTTTCTCCCTCACTTCCACCGGCCTGTTGTCCCCCACCTCTTCTTTCCTTCGTCACCTCCCCTGTTCCTCTTTCCTCGCCCCTTCTCCCCTTCCAACACCAGATCCACACCTCCCCCTCTCCATTACCACATTTCTCCTCATTTTTTCCACATTCCTCCACCCCTCCTTCCCCTCCCCTCTAACGCCACCTCCATATCTTCCACCGACATCACCCCTCTTTCTGCCCTCTGCATCCCCTCTTCTTCTACCTCCTCTTTCTCGCCTCCTCCCTCCCTCCTCCTTTGCTTTTTCCCCCCCTCCCTTCCCTCCCTCCCTTTTCCCTTCCCTTCCCTCCCTCCTTCCCTTCCTTCCCCTTTCCCCTCCCCCCCCCCTATTCCACCACATTTCGTCCTCTCCTCCCAATACACAAGGGAATAATGGCGTGCAGTAATTACCTTTGGAACACACACAACAATCACTCGCACACACACACACACACACACACACACACACACACACACACACACACACACACACACACACACACACACACACACACACACACACAACACACACACACACAACACACACACACACACACACACACACACGTGCACTTACACAGACTAACGTGCAACTTTTGGCCAATTAACGTGTTCAAAACCCAGTTCATTTACAGCGATACGGAATCCTATTACTAACATCCCGTCAAAAAAATAATGAAAAAAATAACTGAGGTACAGAGAAGAGAGAGAGAGAGAGAGAGAGAGAGAGAGAGAGAGAGAGAGAGAGAGAGAGAGAGAGAGAGAGAGAGAGAGAGAGAGAGAGAGAGGAAAGACAAGAGAGACAGGAGAGAGAAAGAGAGAGAGCAGCTAGCAAGAGAATCACCGAAACACACACACACACACCACACACGCAAGGATTCTTTAAGGCCAATTACCACACAGCCACGGGGATCTGGAATGAGAAGCAAACAGCTTTATGGACATTAACCTCCGTTGTGTGTATTTGTGGTCGGAACCGGTCAGTGTATTGTGTAAATGGAACCACGGCAGAGAAATATGGATGGGGGTGAGGGGGTAGGGGTGGGGTGTGGGTGGGGGGGTGAAGACATTGTTTGTGTGAGCTAGTAGATTCCGCTGAATTGATTAAGGATTGAGGGTGTGGGAGTGAGAGGGGGAAGGGGGAGATGGAGGTGGGAGAGGGAAGGGAGATGGTAAGAGGGGGAAGATGGAGGAAGGGGGGAAGGGAGGTGGGAGAAGGGGGGGGAGGGGAGGGAAGGGGGGGGGAGATGGAGGTGGGGAGGGGGAAGATGGAAGTGAGGGGGAGGGAGTGGGAGAGGGGAAGAGAGATGTGAGGTGGTGTAGGGTGGGGTAGGGTAGGGTGGGTGGTGTAAGGGTTGGTTTAGGGGAGGGGTGGTTAGGGATGTGTGGGTTGTAAGGGGGAAGGTAAGGGGGTCTAAGAGTGTTATGGGGGATGTTGTGGATGTGGGGAGAGGAACAGGACTGGATTGGGAGGGAGGTAGACTGAAAGGGGTGATTGAGGATAATTTAGGGGGGGGAAATGGGTAGGTGTAACTATGTGTGGTGTGTGTGGGGGGGGGGATAAATGGGATATTTGAGAAGGGGGAGTTTTTGAGGGGGAGGGATGAAGAGGAGGGGAAGAGGCGGATGGAGATGATGGTGAAGGGAAAAAATATGGGGAATAAAGGAGGGGGTGGCAAGGAGAGGACAGGGGAGGGGGGTAGTAGAGAGGGGAGAGGGAATTCGTCGCCTTTGTACTGCTTGTTTGTTTGTTTGTATACTTGATTAATTTAATTGCTTATTATTATTTATTTACTTGAAAAGTCTTGTTTAATTAGGATATATTTCTTTATGAATTTATGAATTTAGATATGTATTCAACTATTGATCTTATATCTTTATTTGCATATCCACTTATGTATTCATTCATTGAATCATATATTCAGATTATTATTATTATTTATAACTTATAATTTCCAGAGATCTATTATGTAAATTACCTATTAACCTTATATTGATATGCCACCTCTCTTATTTATTTATCTTGTATTTTTTTATGTATCTATTTTTATCACCTCTTTTGATCTAGTATTTCTAGTCTATAAGGAAGACAAATGAATGAATGGTATTTTGGGTATTTCGATTTTGATCCACGAAGAAATAATATAATATTTAATAATAATGATATTTAGTCTGTTTGATAATGTTTAGTCTTTTACACACACAAACACTCACGCCTATACAGACCCTGACACATGCTACCCCCTACACCTGGCGTACACACGAATGCCTCCGGAATCCCCCCCCCATACACACACACACACACGCACACAACTACCATAACGCAACATAAGCAACTGCCTCCCCCATCTCCATCCATTTGCTCCCTCTTATAAATGCTCTATGTTCTCACTCCAAACCTCTTCCTCTCACTCCTCATACCCTTGCTTCTCCCACATCACCCTTCTCCTTCACATCCTCCTCCACCCTCCCACATCATCTCATCCACATACCCCAACTCCTCATCATCCTGCTTCCCCTTCCACATCACCCTTCTCCCTTCCAGATCACCTCTCCTTCCTTAACCCCATCACATACACGCCTATCACCTCCTCCCTTCCATCACCCTTCTCCCATCACCCTCCCTCCCACTCACCCATCCACATACCCTAACTCCTCAACACCCTGCCTCCCTTCACATCACCTTCTCCCTTCCACAATACCGTCTCCCTTCCCACATCACCCCATCCACATACCCCAACTCCTCAACACCCTGCCTTTCCTTCCACATCACCCTTCCTCGCCCCCTCCCCATCCACACGTACGCCTTCCGAAGTTGCCATCGCGAATAACAATAATAATGATAAGAGTGAAAATAGATTTATTTCCAGGCGCGCCCGGTGTCTATCTATTTAGCCGGCAGTGATAACGGGTACAAACGATTCATAAAGCGGCTCCCATCTGAACAATTAAGAATGAAATGTCTCAAAAGTTGTCACGCTAATAGAGTTACGGGGATTCGGTAAGCACGGAGACTCGGCGCCATTTTCGAGACGGAAATTGGAGTTCCGAAAAGCCTTATTGCTGTTCCGCTGTTTTCGTTATTTCGACTTAAAATGGCTCTCGGATCCGCGCGGGTGTTTATGGGGCGGGTGTCCTCCTCCCCTTCCTCCTTGTTCATCCTTTTCCTCTTCCTTGTTCTTCCTCTTCTTCCTCTTTGATCTTAATTATTGTCCAGCTCTTACTACTGCTACTCTAATTCGTATTTCTCTTCTTCCTCCTCCTCCTCACTCCTACTGCTACTACTGTTACTACTACTACTACTACTACTACTACTACTACTACTACTACTACTACTACTACTACTACTACTACTACTATACTACTATTACTATTACTACTACTACTACTACTACTACTGCCACCACCACTACCGCTATTGACTACTGTTACTACTACTCCTGCTACTAATACTTCCCCTCCTCTTCCCACTTCCAATTCCCCCCTCCCCTTTCCTTTAATTCTGCTGCTGCTCCTCTTCATCTTCATCATCATCATCATCATCATCATCATCATCATCATCATCATCCATCATCATTCATCATATATCATCATCTTAATAATAATATATCCCTCCTCCTCCTCTCTCTATTCCTCATCTTTCTTTTTTGCTTCTCCTTTCGGTTATTTTCCCTACTAATTGTCTTTACTGTTGAAACTGGACGCTATGTTTGTTGGTACAGGGGAGGGGCAGGTAGGGTGGGGAGGGGGGCGGAGGGGGGATGTGTTAATAGGATATCTCCGTTGTGTGTTGTAGTGCGTGTGTGTGTTCTGTTCAAATGTACCTTTCTCATTATGTAAGTTGCGTGCAAATGCAGTATGCTGAGGTCACATATCCAAACACGCGGATGCACACATATATAAGAAATGTTTTACATTTTGCACGCACACAACATACACACAAGTACACACAAATACACACAATACACGCACACGCACACACACACACACACACACACGCACACGCACACGCACACACACACACACACACACACACACACACACACACACACACACACACACACACACACACACCACACCACACACACACACACACACACACAACATATATATGTATATATACATGCTGGGTGGTCGGCAGTGCCCATTTCATACCCATCGACCTGTCGCTGACATGTTTTGTGACCCGTACCCGGATTCATGTAGAAGTTTCTGACCCGTGAGTTGGCAGGTCAGCGGGTAATTTCGTGGGTATGGGAGAGCCGTAATACTTATGTTATAATCAAGCTGTAATGTACGGATGCACATGTTCTGTGACATGAATACGAATATATGAATCTGTCTATATATATATATATATAATATATATATATATATATATATATATATATATATATATATATCGTACATATATATATATAAACATTTATCTCTCTGTCTATCTATCTATCTATCTATCTATCTATCTATCTATCTATCTATCTATCTATACACACACATATATAATATATATATATATATATATATATATATATATATATATATATATATATATATTGTGTGTGTGTGAGAGAGAGAAAGAAAGACAGACAGACAGACAGACAGAAAGCGGGCGAGACTGATTTCTTCTTCCTAGGTCTTTGCTTAGAGGGACGACGCTAATACAATGACTTGATGATAGAGATAATGAAACGAATCTTCTGAAGAAATGTCAAAACTTGTATTAGAGACAAATATATATCAGTAAAAAAAATATGAAATGGTTAGTAATAAATTGAATTCCAACCCGCATATCAGCCTCAAATGTCATGTTGATCATCTCTGTTCATCTTTGATAAATGAACACATGACGCCACCATGATCTATTTAGACTGCATTTGCGCTGACATATCCGTCAATTTGTATGGAATCTTTTAAAACAGAAAAGCTGCATATTTCAGGCTAAGAGAGATTGCCTTCAGTGATGACTTATTCATCTCAATCATCTTCGGGTATTGCTAGATTTCTTTAAGGCTCTGTATATCGTCTTAGATTGGCACGTTGCGAGATTCGGGAAGGTTATTTAGAGCTTTCAGTTTTTGCAAAGAATAGTTGTCTTATCGGAGGTGAAAATGCTGGTAAGAAATAGAAAAAAATTGTTATAAAAAAGAAAAATCCAAGAGATAGATGATATACAAAAAAAAATAAATAAATGAATAAATAAAATAACACAAAAACACACACGCCTTAAGAGGAGAAATGGCCTGAAAGTCCTTGGATGTATTGAGCGCCATACGGGTATAGGGTAATAAGATGCAATACGCATGAATGCAGTTATGTATTAATTATATATATACTCCAGAATACAGACTAATGTAATCAACTTTTACATCCTGTCACCTGGTCCCTTATATTTGTCCTCTATCCCCTTACTCTATCCCCCCCCCCCCAAAGAAGAAGGTGATGCATATAGAATCTTGCTCATACGTACAATTTTGACAAGTGAGTGCAGTATGAAGGAGGGGGGGGCCGCACAGCGTAAGCAATAATTGAAAGAACGAGGACAGCTGATCTATTCACACAAACACTTGAACACAAATGTGCGCACGTACACGCATGCACTTACACATGTACGTGCACATATACACAGACTTTTAGACACTTAGACATGGACATGCGCATATGCATATAAGTATTCATGTGCGCGTACACACGCACATGTATACACACATAATCTCATTCACCTACCATCCACACGCCGACACAATCATTCACACACTCACCTTACCCACACAAACATCTCCCCCTTCACCACCCCACAACCCCCCTCACACATAAGCGCATCCCTCCCCATCCCTCCTTCCGGCCATCCCCACATATAAGATTACAACCCCCTTCCCTTCTTCTTCCCCACTACCCCAACACCTCTCTCTTCTTCCTCCTCTAACGTTAACAGTATCCTCCTCTCTCTCTTCCTCTAACCTCCCCTCTCCCCACAACAACCCCATCTTCCCTAACTCCCACCACCCCCCACACCAACCACCTCCCTCCTCCTCCCTCGAACGCCCCCCCAACCCCATCATTCCCCTAACACCCCCTCCCCGCCTCCCTCCTTATGACAAAACCTGACAGAGCCTTGCAAGATGCATGCAACCTCCCTCAGATATCTGGGAACTTTGAATGAGAAATGCACGCGGAGACAGCCAGCAGCGGGAATCGCGTCTCGAGGCCCACCCGCGAGCCGTCTTGCAAGGGATGAAGAGATATTGAAGGCTCAATATTGCAACGCCCTGTTCTCCGGCGGCAATTAATGCTTGATGAGAGAGTATGAATTGGTGAAGGCGACGAGGCCGGCGGCTTCGGGGGAGGGAAGAAAAAGAAACGACGGAGTGAAAGACGTCATAGATGAGCGAGACTTTCTGTCGGAGTGTTTTCGTTGTTACGGTTGTTCTTTTTCATTGTTGTTCTTGTTGTTATTGTTATTAGCTTTGGCAGTTTTTATTGTCATGATCCCAGAGAGGATGCCATGTCTTTATCATTATCATTATTGTTTTAGATTTCGTTATCATCTTTATTACTGCTGCTTATTGTTCATCATTGTGGATATCATTGTTACTATTATTATTATTAGCAGTAGTATCATTACCATTATCATTATTATTATTGTTGTTGTTTTGTTATGATGATGACGATTATTATTATCTTTATCCTTGTCATCATCATTGTTATTATCATTATTATTATTGTTATTGTTACTATTATCATTATTATTATTCAAAGAACACTAAAATATATTATTATTATTACTATCATTATTATCAGTATTACTAGTTATTTATATTTGTTGTTGCAGTAATAGCAGTAATATCATTACCATTGCCATTATAATTATCATTATCATCATCATATCATATTATTATTTATTATTGTTGTTGTTGTTGCTATCATCATAATTGTTATTATCAATGTAATCATTATCATTATCGTTATTATTGATATTATAATTTTCATTATTCTCATTATTATTGTTCTTTTATCACCATCATTATCATTATTATTACCATTAACATTGCCAATATTTTTTTATTATTATTATGATCATTATCATTATTATTATTGTTATTATTATTATTATTATTATTATTATTATTATTATATTGTGATGATGGTAGTAATAATGATGATGATAATAATAGTATTGAAGATAATAATAATAGTAATGATAATAATGATAATAATAATAATAATAATAATATGGATTATTGTCATTGTTATTATGATCATTATTATTATGATCATCATTATTATTTTATCATTATTATTATTACATTATTATTATTATATTTTATTATTTTATCATTATTATTATTTTATTATCATATCATTTTATTATTCATTTTAATTATTATCAGTAGTTTATTATCATCATCATTCTTTTTTGTCAGTATCAGTATATTATGATTTTTAGTATTATTATCATTACCCTTAGTATTGTTATTATTATCATTACTGCAGTTATTATTATTATTGTTATTATTGCTATTATTATTACCTATTATTATTATTATTATTATTATTATTATTATCATTATTATTATTATCGTCATTATTATTATTATCATCATCATTAACCATCATTAACCATCATCATTATCGCTCGTCATCGTCCACATACCCTGCTCGGTGGAAGGTGGTTGCCAAGGTGTTCGAATGCGTGCCCTATCGGCAATCTCTGGGCGGTGTAGAGGGTGGGGGTGGGGGTGGGGTTAGTTGGAGGCTGTTTTATTGGGGGGAAGGTGGGGGGGGGTGGAAGTGAGAAATTGTGCGAATATTTTTATTTTTTTCGGATTTTAGAATGTCGTTTGCGCTCTCTCTGTCTTTCTCTTTCTTTTTTCTCTTCTCTCTTCTCTCTCTCTCCCACACCTCTCCTCCCTCTCATCTCTCTTCTCTCTCTCTCCCCCTCCTCCCTCCTTCCTTCCTCCCTCCCTCCCTCCTCCATCTCTCTCTCTCTCTCTCTCTGTCTCTCTCTCTCTCTCTTCTCTCTCTCTCTCTCTCTCTCTCTCTCTCTCTCTCTCTCTCTTCTCTCTCTCTCTCTCTCTCTCTCTCTCTCTCTCTCTCTCTCTCTCTCTCTCTCTTTCTCCCTCTCTCTCTCTCTTCTCTCTCTCTCTCTCTCATTTCTCTACCCTTCCATCTCAGCCATTCTCTCTCCTTAATGAAAATATTCTGATACAAATAATAAATATATTTTCTCACTTCGTTCATCAAAATCATATTGGTTTCGCATGATGATATTATCTTTATAGTTGATCGTTTATCGAAAAAAATATCAACTTGTTTTTTTTTTTAACAAACCTATGCTCATATTTTTTAGGACAAAATGAAAACAGGAAAATAGAGTCATTAATAAAAAAAATCATACATGAGGGAAACAAAACAAAAATAATACTGAAAATAAAACAAAGTGTACTTTAATTACTTGATAATCAAAATAGGATATCAAATATTTTCCATGAATTGATTCTAACGTAATGCTTTTCTCTCACGGCGGTACTATCATCAGCAAAAATATCTACTTCAGTTAAGCATTTTCTCTAAAAGCGCTTCTTTTATTATCTCCTGTCTGGTTGTATGTCTTTTTGGCTGTTTGTATCTTTATACTCGGTCTCCCTCCTCCCTCCCTCCTCCCTCTTCTCTCTCCTCTCTCTCTCTCTCTTCTCTCTCTCTTCTCTCTCTTCTCTCTCTCTCTCTCTCTCTCTCTCTCTTCTCTCTCTTCTCTCTCTCTCTTCTCTCTCTCTCTCTCTCTCTCTCTCTCTCTCTCTCTCTCCCTCCTTATTTGGTCGCTGAACATCTTCGACAATCACCCAGACATGTCTCAAAGCATCGTTCCATCATGTTGTAATGATATTCATCTTGGTTCGCTCGCTCTCTATATTTCTTATTATTATTTCTTCCTCTTTTCCTTCTTCTTCTTCTTCCTCTACTTCTTTTTCTTCTTCCTCTACTTCTTATTCTTTTTATTCTTCTTCTATTATAACTTATTTCTTCTTCACCGTCATCTTTTCTTCATTTTGTTCTTGTTTCTTTTTTTTTCTTCTTCTACCCTTTCAGCTTCTCCTCGTTCTCCTTCTCCTTCTTCTTCTTTTTTCTTGTCTTTCGTGTCAAAACAGCATCTTATTCGGATAAATATCTCTCCGTAATTTTTGAGGTTTGTTTTCTTGGAAGGAGAGAGAGAGAGAGAGAGAGAGAGAGAGAGAGAGAGAGAGAGAGAGAGAGAGAGAGAGAGAGAGAGAGAGAGAGAGAGAGAGAGAGAGAGAGAGAGAGAGAGAGAGAGAGATTGGAAGAGAGATGGGAATGAACTAAAGAGAGGGAGAAAGAGAGACGGAGCCAGAGATAGAGATATAGAAAATGGGGGGAGAGAGAGAAAGAGGAAGGGAGGGAGAGAGGTAAAGAGTTTAGAGTTTAGCTCTAAGGAAAGATAGGTGTAGAAAGATGAAAATAAAGGGAGATGATAAGAGGAAGAGAGAAGGGGGAAGTGAAAGAGTAGCAAGAACAAGAGGTAAAGGATGAAATAGAAGTGAAAGGGGAGAGGAAGGTGGAGGCACAGGTTGGTGAAGAAGTGGAAGCGGAGGCGAGAGATGGAAGCGGAAGAGGAAGAGGAGGAATGGGGGAAATTCGGAATAAAGGAAGGGAGAAGGAAGAAAGAACACTTCCAACTGAACCCAGCACACATTAATCGCGGAAATTCCACCTCCCAAATAAACCAACTCGATATCTTGATACGCCGAAACAAAGAACCAGCGTCCCTCCTTCCCCTCCTCCCTCCCTCCCTCCCTCACACCCTCCCTCTCTTGCTTTTGCCTTTCTCCTCCTCTTCCCTTCCTTCCACCTTCCCATTCCTTCTTCTCTCCCTACCCTCCTCTCCTCCTCCCCTCATCCCCTTCACTCCTCCGTCCCCTTCTCTCCCTCTTCCCCCACCTTCCACGCCTCCTCCTCTTCCCTCTCCTTCCTTCTCTTCCCTCCCCTCGTCTCCCTCCGTCCCTCCCTCCTCTCCCTCCCCCCACCTTCCACGCCTCCCTCCTCTTCCTTCCTTCCTCCTTCCCTCTCCTTCTCTCCCTCCGTCCCCTCCTCCTCTCCCTCTTCCCCCCACCTTCCTCTTCCCTTCCTTCCACCTTCCCTCTCCTTCTTCCCTCCTCCCCCTCCTCCTCTCCCTCCCCCTCCTCCCCCTCTCCCCCCCTTCCACGCCGCGCGGAACCCACAACTGTATAAAAGGCTAATAGCCCGGCGCGAAGCCTGGGGTTCGTAAAATATTATACCTTTGTTTTATCATTTATAATTTGCCTATTCAACAATACATCACCAAGCAAAGAAGAAGGAGGAGGAGGAGGGAGGAGGAGGTGTGGTGGGTGGTGGTGGTGGAGGGTGGCGGTGGGGTGGGTGTGTTGTGTTGGAGGAGGTGGTGGTGCTGGTGTTGATGGTTGGAGATGGGGTGGTAGTGGTGGAGGTGGCGGAGGGGCGGAAGGAGGAGGCAGGAGATGGGCGGGTGAGGAGGGAAGGGAGGGACGGAGGGAAGAGTGGGAGGAGGGTACATTCATAGAAATTTGATGCTGGCTTGAATTTTTAATGCCTACACAATATTTCCTTGCTCCTAGATCTAGCTTGGCTATTAACCTGGGGAAGTGCATATATATTTTTTTTCTAAGTTCAGCCACAATGGAATTATTGCTGGTTAGACGAAGAGGGGGGAGGGGGTGTAAGGTGGGGATAGGGCACGAAAAAAGAGAAAGAAAAAAAAAAAAAACATTAATCTAATCTACATATCCAAACAAAATGAGTAAACACAAGAAATAGATTAGTGACTGACTGCTTTTTTTTCTAAGTCTCCCCTCCCCCTCCCCCCTCCCCTT
>NW_020872939.1:485597-490597 GCF_003789085.1 Penaeus vannamei
CCCTCCCCATCCCCCACTTTCGCCCTACCTCCCCTCCCCACACCATCCCCTCACTTTCCTCCCTCCCCCTCCCCATCCCCTTTCCTCATCCATCCTCCTCCCCCATCCCCACTTTCCTCCGCCTCATCCCACTTTCCCTCCCCTCCCTCACTTCCTCCCCTCCCCCCCCTCCATCCCCCTCCCCGCTCCTCCCCATCCGTCATCCCCCTCACTTTCCTCCCCTCCCCCCTTTCCTCATCATCTTGTAAGGTGCAGGAAGTCCCAGGAGGCGGCTGACCAGACAAGCGCCGCCTTTCCGTCATGGCCGTCACTTCCCCGCTTCTCCCTTGTGTTGTGAAAGGGGGGAGGGGGCTGGCTCTCCCTGTCGGTGGGCTCGGGATCCTCTGTTGCTGTCTGTCTCTCTGTCTCTGTCTTTGTATCTTCTTCTTTTCTTTCTTCTCTCTTCTCTTTCTCTCTCTCTCTCTCTCTCTCTCTCTCTCTCTCTCTCTCTCTCTTCTCTCTCTCTCTCTCTCTCTCTCTCTCTCTCCTCTTCTCTCTCTATCTCTCTCCTCTGTCTGTCACTCTCGCTTTCTCTCACTCTCTCTTTCTTCTTCTCCTCGTCTTCTCTTCATCTTCTACTGCTCCTTCTCCTCCTCTTGTTGATTTATTTTCTGTTGTTTTTAGGTCCAAGTGTCTCAGCCTTTCCTTTTCTCTATTTTATCACCGTCATCACATCATAAATCGTCACATTATCATTATTATCATTAATAGTAGCAGTAGATGTTGTTGTAACAGTATCATTATCATTGCAATAACCATTACCGTCATCGTCATCATTACCGTTTGCTTTAATCATTATCATTATTGCTATTTTATCACAAGGATGATTATGTCGTCATTATCACTTATGATCATCAACCAACCATCACTCACATACGCATACGCACATCCTTCTTTACCCCATTCCCTTCCCCAGCAACCCCTCCTTCCCCTCCTATTTCCCTACTTCCCCTACTACCTTTCCCCATTATCTTAGAAGAAGTCCCCAACGCGGCCCTCTCTTTCCCACACTCCCATGGACACTTCTGCCCCTACTTTACCCACCACACCTTAGAAAATTCCCATCCCCCCGCCTCACCCCCTCTCCCCTACCGGCCCCAGGAAACCCTTCCTACTATCCACCTTAAAGAAGCATCTCCCTCCCCCCCCCATCCACCTTACCCGTCGAAATGTCCGTCGAGAGCAGGTGGAGGGCGAGCGAGCGAGCGGGCGAGAGGCGGGCCGGGCAACTCGGGTAGACACCGAAGGCCGAGAGAGCGAGAGAGAGAGGAGAGAGCAGCCGCGTCGTCTTTGTACACCGCTGTCCATTAGTTGAAATGAAGTTGATTTTTGATAGCGCGTCGTGGAGTGGCCAGCACGGACGGCGGCCTTTGTCAGATGCGCCAACAATGGACATTTGCAGAATTATTTCGCCCCGTGCCTCCCCTCCCCCGTCGGCTACCCCTTTCCCCTCCCTCCTTTCTCCTCCCCTCTTTCTTCTTCCTCCCTACCCTTTCCCCTCCTTGTCCTTCTCCTTCCTTTCCCCCCCCCCCGGCCCTTTAACGCAGCCTTCTATTTATGCTACAAAGGAAAAATAGAAACGCGAGAAGAGAAGAGAGATGAGGAGAGAAGGGGAGGGGAGGGGAGGGAAGGGGAGTGTGATAGGGTGTGAGGGGAAGGAGTAGGGAAAAGGGGGTCAAATGAGATAAAAAGGGATCTTCCTAATAATAGTAATGGATAGTTTACATATCTGTGGATTTCTAAGATGCCGTCTTTAGGAGTAATTGGCAGGTGTCTTTGTAGTTCCCCGCCTGTGACAAAAAGCTGGAGGGGGGGGGGTAAGGGGGAAAGGGTGGAGGAGGGGGGGAGGAGAAAGGAGGAGAGGGATGGATGGATGGAGAGAGGGAAATTTGGAGGAAAGAAAGGTAGAAAAAAATCTCATAGTAGTTTGTCTGAATCACCCCCCCCTCCCCCCACCTTTTGACAAAAAAGGGGGGCGGGGAAATGAAACTTTGAATTCTGGAACAGAAAGGAGTGGTCAGATGTGGAGAATAAAGGCTTTTTTAATGTTTATTCCAACAAAGAAAATGCCTCTTTCAGAAACGCTAAGATCTCGTTCACAAAGAAGGAAGAGAAGAGAAAAATCACTCACGCACCACATTACATTCTTGGGTCTAAATTCACGTACGTTCTCGCTTACGTACACACTAGAGACACACACACATGCACATGCGTGTATACGAGCACAGCCATATATGCACAAAGACATATAATACGTTTATTACAGTAGGTATTAGTAAACAACTTGTAGATAGATCACACGCCACGCACACGCACACACACACACACACACACACACACACACACACACACACACACACACACAACACACACACACACACACACACACACACACACACACACACAAACACAACACACACACACACACACACACACTCACACCATCACTCACTCTCACTCACTCACTCACTCACACACACACACACATCACACACACACACACACACACACACACACACACACACACACACCACACACACACCACACACACACACACACACACACACACACCACACACACACACACACACACACACACACACACACACATCAACACACACACACACACCCCACATTTCACCACACACCCTTCGCATCCACACACACACACATACCCCTTCCCCCCCCCTCCGTACACAAATACATGCAGAAATATCATAATTAATAACACCAGGAAAGACTCACGCCTCAATACAAAGCAACAAGCCACGATCGTTAATCAGACACCTCGTGATCGACTTTCTTTATACTCTGAGGGCGCTCTAGCGATTAAATGCCACTAGGACCTCTTTTTCGCTTTTTTTCTATTTCTTAAGGAGGCTGTTGGAGGCGGAGAGGTTGAGTGGGGGGGGGGGGATGGAAGGAGGGAGGGTAGGAGAGGGAAGGAGGGAGGGGAGGGATGGAAGGTAGGAGGGAAGGGAGGGAGGGAGGGAGGGAGGGAAGGAGGGGGGAAGGGAAGGAAGGACGGGGTATAAGGAGGTAGAGAGACAGATGGATAGATTGATAAGTAAATGACAAGATTGATAGATAGATATATAGTTAGACAGACAGATGGATAAGAATAGAGAGAAAGGAGAGGGAGGGAGGGAAGGAGGGAGAGAGGGAGAGGAGTGAGGGAAGGAAGGAGGGAGAGAGAGAGGGGAGAGTGAGGGAAGGAAAGAGGGAGAGAGAGTGAGGGAGGAGAGGGAGAGAGAAGAGAGAGAGAGAGAGAGGAGGGACGGAGAGAAGACGAGAGGAAAGAGAAGAGAAAGAGAGAGAGCGAGACGCGAGAGAAGAAGAGAGTGAGAGAAAGAAAGAGAGAGCGAGAGAAAGAAGAGAGAGAGAGAGAGAGAGGAGAGAGGAGGGGGGGCAGAGACGAAACAGAGAGTACTGGGACAAACAGTTAAAACACAGACATACAGAGAGTGAAAGAGGGACGAAAGAGAAAAGAAACTAAAATAAAGGCAAATAAAAAGGACAGACCGACAAACATTTCATAATCATAAGGATATCAAAATAATTATAAGAAAAAAAGAGAGAAATAGGAACAGAAAGACTAATAGAATAAAGAAAAGAAGAATATAAACAAAACAAACACATGCTGAAGAACAGAACGCCAATTCCCCCACCCCCAGTGTTCAGCCACCCCCCCTCCCCTGCCCCCTAGAGATGACTGATTGGGCACGGACGAGTCTCCCCTCAACTCACACCCTCGTCAACTCTTCCACGATCTTACTCGAATGAGGGGAATATAGCGAGAAATAGTGATAACTGATAGTCTTGATACAATGTGATGGTGAATGGAAGGGAATGGTAGTTCTGGGTAATTACAGTGAAGTGGATGACAGTCAGAACAAGGTGGAGAAGAATGGTGGTTTATGATTGGGAATGGTGTAACGATCATTAAAGATTAATTAAGAATATGGACCAGTGATTGAGAATGTTGTGACGATGGTTACAGATTAAGAATAGTGTGATAATTGATGATTAAGAATGATTTGGCAGTGGACATTATAACATTGCGGATGTTATTCGGGAATCCTTATTGAATTATCTTATTTAGGAGGTAAAAGTAAGAATTAATTGATGATGTATTTTTCTTAATGAAATTGAAAGTGAGATATTGTCCATTTTTTTTCTTCGACGAGATAGTTCACAATTCACATAGGACGATAAATGCAACGGAATAATAATCAATGTGGCAAGAATTTCGTAATGTGTAATGATTTCAGGATGATTATGAATGGCTATCGCTGTACAGTAGTAAATGAAGGCATTAATGATGATACAGAAGTGGTAGAAGTAGTAGTGGTAGAATTCTATATATTGGTAAACATATTTTTAGGGGTCAAAATGTTCATAATGATAGAAGTATATGTAGTGGTAGAAATGTTTATATTGAAATATAATTAGTGTTAGGAATGTTTGCTGTGGAAGACTGTGGCAGTGATCGCTTTCTATTTGTGGTCTTTGTGGTGAGTGGTCGTTACAGAGAAGTCATGGCAGGCTGTCATGGGTGGATTTAATTGTCGTGATAAAGGTAATGTATACAGGGGAGATAATGTAAGTGTTGGCATTGTAGCAGTGTATGTGTAACTGTTAGTAATGTTGGTCTCTCTCTCTCTCTCTCTCTCTCTCTCTCTCTCTCTCTCTCTCTCTCTCTCTCTCTCTCTCTCTCTCTCTCTCTTCTCTCTCTCTCTCTCTCTCTCTCTCCTCTCTCTCTCTCTCTCTCTCTCTCTCTCTCTCTCTCTCCTCTCTCTCATCTCTCTCTCTCTCTCTCTCTCTCTCTCTCTCATCTCTCTCTCTCTCTCTCTCTCTCTCTCTCCTCTCTCTCTCTCTCTCTCTCTCTCTCCTCTCTCTTCTCTCTCTCGCTCTCTCTCTCTCTCTCTCCCTCTCCTCTCTCTCTCTCTCTCTCCTCCTCTC
>NW_020872939.1:508097-510597 GCF_003789085.1 Penaeus vannamei
GAATTAATCGAGGAACTAAGCAATGTTTGTAATCAATGTTTTATATATACAAAGGCCTGTATACAATGGCTAACACATGTATATGAAATATCGCCCATGTTACAACCCCCGCCGCACAGTGTATAAGACTTCTACGAAGACCAGCTCCTTCTGGAGGAAACAGTAAAAAAGAAGAGTGAAATCCTTCCTGAGAAAGTCATTTTCTCTTGTTGGCCTAAAAGGATTAAATGGTGAGACTCCCTGACTGCGGCCCACCTGGGTGCCGCCACGGAATGACAATGTCTGCTTTGGTGAAGTTGGACGGAATCCCGCCGATTAGTCTGCCACGTCGTTGTCGAAGTCGGCCGAGAATATTCTCGGGAGGAATCGGCGAGCGAGAGTGAAGAGCCGACAGGGGAACCGAGGCCAATCTTCGTGCGAGGACGGAACCTTGAAGAAGGAGAGAATCACATCAAAGTACATTTATCGGTGCGTCAGTTACAGAGTGGAAACGATTGAATGTTACAAAACTGTGCATTTGCACACTGCTACGAAACACACACGTACATATATGGAATTTAACAATATTGGAACAGTAACCAGGGAGTTTTTTCCCGCCTCAAAATGATAATGGTGACCTCATGATTGACGCTAAAATTGTGGAAAGTCTACGGAGTCAAGAAGCCCAATTTCGTTGTATTCTACTTGTACATTATATCTCAGAGTGCCATGTAATACAGCCTTTCAGACCACATAGCATGAGATATGGAGAACTATGTAACTACTTCATATCATCTGATGTCTTGGAAGATATACTTATGTTGTATCCTAAACTTGGAATGTAGTATCACATGACCAATATCAAAATGTTACATTGCCTTTCCACGCCCAAGCCGTATGCCGGCTTGATAGATGAGTAGATAAATTACTGATTATTCTTTTCTTTTAAATGATATATATTAGACCGTAACAATTTTATGATCTAGATTTACACTGTAATACTATTATATAATGCTTTGGCCATACATCAAATGCACCACATTTTGCCCACGCCTGTGCAGTTAGCCAGGGTGGTAAATAAAGGACTAAACTAAATTCTGTCATCGGGCACCTACAGCAAGTAGTGGTTGAAGTGACCATATTACGCTCCTTTGAGCTCTTTATGCGTTTTGGGCGGCACAACTGGGCTTCCGTCTGTCTGTTGGTCTGATTATCGCTTTCTGTTCAGTTCATCTGTGTAACCATTAATTAATTAAACTATAAACACTCAGAACAAAAGTATTGAAATTAGCTACGCCTTGAAAGGACACGAAAAATTTGGTCTCAGGAAAAATAAAAATAAAAATCGGCATCTCATCAGCACAAGAACCTTGTGGTCAACAAATAAAAGTACGAGGTTTAATCCATGTTCGCCTTGAGGAGTTCCGGATCTCCTGTGTGCTCTCCGGAACTGATACAGATTTGTGCATTTAGTCTTTATTTCTTTATTTCTTTGCTTCCTTTTTTCATCCTATTTCTCCATCAACTGTATTGCGCCAGTTGGAGTATCATCTTGTTTATTTCCTGTTACTAACATATATGTAACAACACTAAAGACATATTACAGATATGCTTAAGGCTTAGTTGATTAAAATATAATGATTCATGTTGTGAAGAGTAAAGCAAAGGTGAAAACTGTATCACAATATTTTTTCAACTTCTGTATAGTTGTGAAGACCTGTAGTATCTTCCCAGAGCTTACTAGAATCCCCCTAGTTGACATTCATTTCAAAAGCTGCATACAACTGTATACAAGATAATCGCCTTTTATACTCCAATTTCTATACACAACGTATTTAGGACATATTACGCAATATCATTAAAGTGGAGCCAGTGTGACTCCCTCTTATATTTATACCTATACATGTAAGTATATGTAGGAATACATATATACATATATATTGTGTCCATATCTCTCGAGCTGTACATCTACCTATGTATCCATATATGCAAATATATAAATGTATATATACATACATATATACATACTTACATACACACACACACACACACACATACATATATATATATATATATATATATATATATATATATATATATATATATATATATATATATATATATGTTTATATATATGTATATATATATATATATATATATATATATATATATATATATATATATATATATATATATATATATATATTGCGTAACCTAACGATTTTAAGGCCCGGGGTCGTGGGGATAAATGTATTCCTCTGTTGAGTGTGAGCCAAATATTATAACGGTCATAGAAACATCTTTAACCATTAATATGTTATTCAGTAAATAAATTATAATGAACAGGTGGCACATCATCATGTAAATCTTAGCAATGATTATAATAATTGAAATAAGAAATATTCTCAACTTAATTCATATCTAAGACTAACTCTATACTTTCGCTTTTCCTGCTAATAATAAATCAAAGACTCATTTTAATAAATAAAATGAAACTATACATGAGACGGAATCGAGACCC
>NW_020872939.1:575597-578097 GCF_003789085.1 Penaeus vannamei
AGTGTCCAAGAAAGGGAGCTTGTCGTCAACATCCCATTCCACCTTGAAGCGGATGGACGGAGAGAGAGAATTCAGCTGCGACAGGAAATCAGGAAACAGGGCAGGGTCATGGGGCCAGAGAGCGAAGACGTCGTCGACATATCTCAGCCACATGGAAGGACGAGGGGAGATGGAAGGGAGGAGCTCCGACTCGAAGAACTCCATGTACAGGTTAGCCAGAACCGGGGAGGAGAGCCCATGGCAACACCGAACGTCTGTGAGTAGAAACGACCCTCAAAGGAGAAGGAATTCGACTCCACACCCAGACGAATCAGCTGGAGGAAGATTTCGGTGGGAAGAGGAAGACGAGGATCCTCGACAGGGAGCTTCCTCTGAAGGAAAGCGAGGACGTCATCAAGCGGGACCTTGGTGAACAGGGAGTCGACATCTAGGCTCAGCATGGACACCGGCGAGACACCGCGGACACGGGAGATGAAGTCCTGTGAATGGCGAAGGTGAGCAGGAGAGAAGGTTCCGAGAAGGGGAGTGAGAGACTTAGCCAGCCAAGCCGCCAGAGGATGCGTCACCGATCCCCGGGAGGAGATGATGGGGCGTAGAGGCACGGCCGGCTTATGGGTTTTAGGAAGCCCATAGAAATGAGGGAGGCGAGGGTTAACGACCTTGAACCTCTGGTAAATGTTCGCCTCCGGGCAACAGGCTGCAAGCTCTCTCAGACGACGGTGGAAAGTGGCAGCAATGCGTTCCCGAGGGTCACTGGTCAGGGGGCATAGGTGGAGGCGTCACCTAACAGGTCCTGGGCCTTCTGCAGGTAGGAGGCTCGGTCGAGGACCACCACCGAGTTACCTTTGTCAGAAGGCAAAATGGTGACATCCTCCCTGCGCAGGCTGTGAAGGGCCTCACGGTAACGCCTGGAGATGGAAGGGTTAGGGTGAAGGAGGGACTCGAGGGCCGGAAGGAAGGCCCCACGAAGGAGGGACACATCAGGCAAGGAGTTCCTATGAGCGGAGATGAACCGGTCAAAGGAAGAAATGATAATAGAGGTAAGGGGAAGAGGGCGGAAAGCAAAGGAAAGACCGAAGCCAAGGAGTTGTAGTTGGTGAGGGGTCAAGGACAGGGAGGAAAGGTTGGTAACCGCGTCGGTGAGGGAGAAGCGGGACCAGGGACTACGGGAGGTGAGGTTAGAGAGTTTCTGGGAGAGGGAGTGGGCATAGGTAGTTGAGAGGAACCGGGAAGAATCGTGGGCCATGTCAGCTAGGAGCTGGAAGACATGGCCGGGGAGTCGTTCCTTCAGGAGGTCAGAACGAACCCGCGAGCAGAAGTAGGAAAGCTCGACATCCCTCTTACCAGCACGGATCCGTTCAAGGAGGAGGAAACGAGCATAATCAGGAAAAGGAGATCCTCCATCCGAGTGCTTCAAGAGGTTGCCGATCGAGGAAGGGAGCACCTGCTCCTCAAGGCAGTCTCGGAGGAAACGCAGTTGATTCTTCCGTCGGGCCGTGGCGATGAAGGAATCCTCAAAAGCGCGAAAGGCAGGAACCAAGTCGGGGAAGGAGGCAAACAGGAACGAGAGAAGATTTCGTTTAACCGTGGGGTCCATGATGCAATGAAAAACACAATACCCTGTTGATAATATGGAAGAAAAACCCACAATGCACAAACCAGATTTATTGATGAAAGTGAGACAACAGTTTCGGAATCGTCCTCGATTCCATCTTCGGGTCTGAAGTGGCAAGGATAAGGATAAGGATAAGTCCGATATGCGAAGCTGAGCCTCGCCCGGGCTATGGGGGAGCCCTGCCTGTGCCGACTAATGTCGACTCGATCAACGTGTGTCAGCGAGTGCTGACGCGACTGAGCTTAGTCCTTACCCACCGTGGTGCCCAGCCACAGCAGTAACCTCCGAGCGACAATTGCAACTTCTCGCGCCTGGGCGGGGCGCGAACCGCCGACCCCTCGGATGAGAGGCCGACACGTTACCACTGTACTAGCCTGGAGGCTAAGTGGCAAGGGAGAGTAAGCGGTATAAGAGGGAAAGGAGGAGAAGCACTCGGGAACCACGGGGCAGGTGAGGACAGGAGAACGGAAGCGAAGGGAGGTAAGATCAGGTCGAAGGATCAGGCGGTCTATGTGACAGGTGGCCGGCATGAGGGAGAAGACGAAGGATGTGGGAAGCGAGGAGGCTGTCGGCAGGAGAGAAACCGCTGTTCAAGTTGAAATTGGGCAGCAGCTTAATCAGAGAAGATTCCACCAGTCTGCGGGCATGGACTTCAGCGGAAGGGAAGGGAATGCGTGCTGCTTTCCAGTCCATCTGATGGCCAGTGTCCCACTGATGGCAGAAGAGGGCGTTGTTGTTATGTCCCCTGGATACAGCGTACTTATGCTGAGACAGACGCTTAGTAAGACTGGCGCCTGTTTCACCAAAATACTGCTTATCACAGGAGGCACATGGAACAGCATAGATGCCACTTTCCACCGTCGTCTGAGAGAGCTTGCAACCTGT
>NW_020872939.1:590597-595597 GCF_003789085.1 Penaeus vannamei
TGGGAATGGAAAGTGTTGCGGAGGGATTCGAGATGTTACGTAAACGTCACCTCTAACTCGGGGATTAGACATGGTTTTGAATAACGGTACTTTGCTTTTATTATGAACATGACTACCCCCAGTATGTCTTCCTTTTCTACATTTATTACTATTTTTCTTTGAAAAAAAAAAAAATACACCATATTAAAATATCCAAAATTGATAAGCATTCCCATTTCAATCGATTCTTTGAAACCCCACCTTCTAAGAAGAGAAAAAAAGGGGTGGGGGGTCAAAATGTGTATGAAACATAAAACTTGTCAAAGTAAAGTGTGAAACAACTTTGGTTCTTTCCCACCCAACACATAAAGACGTCGATGAGGCATCGCGTAATTACCCCATCCCTACCACGGTTTTACGTTCAGTTAATATTCTAAAATGGTTATACTGTAGCATATTTTCTCTTCATTGAATCCGTGTTTGGATCTGACGAAGAAAATGTTCGTCACATTAGCAGTTTCCATTCATATCAAGATAATATATAAGAACTATGCCAATTTTATCTACACATGCGCATAAATTGTAAACAGACGTGTATCGACAAAATTATGTAAAATATAAACTACATATATGACAAATAAATGAACTACCCATTTCAACAGAACGAAAAAGATTTTTTTTTTTTATGTCATACACCACAGGTATTGGGAGTCGGTTCTTAGACCTGCTATTCTCCCTCCTTGGAACCACCTAGCTGAAACAATCATGTACGTTCTCGCTTAGCTGTTCGGATGTGGATGCGTGTCCTTATAGAAATGCAGAAAAGACTTTCGGAATAATAATAGTAATCTGCATGATCAAATTTTAACACAAGATAAGACATTCAGATTAACTGAAACAAATTATACATATTGTTTCATAACTCGTCACCAATTATTGACTTCGTATTTCCATAAACGCTACACTCACTCACTTTTGGATTGCAGATGAAGATATATTCGAAACTGATCAAATATACCTCTTGTATTGTGAAGATATTAATATTCTTTCATAGCATTTCTACCTTTGTCAACATGAATACGGTTCACTAATAACACATCATTCATTGTAGCCTCACTGCAATTTTGTTTTTAGTAAATGTTCTGTAATGAAGAATATAATGTAGCATGGTTTCAGTTTATTGAATAAGTATTTGGCTCTGATTGTAATACCCTTATTGGTTATCTATATTAGACCAACCACACTCTTTGTTACAAACTACCTAGGGTCTTAGCCTCATTCATAAAACTACTATTAACACTATGTTTACTTTAAGTGATTGACAGATACACCAAAGTAGGGCAGAGTAAGTATATTGAAATATAATTCCGCAACTGTACATATATATATATATATATATATATATATATAATATATATATATATTATATATATATATAATATATATATATATACACACCACACACACACAACCCAAAATTGCCTCAGAAAACCCCTGGGCACAAACCCCCTCCCTCAACCTGGAGGATCCTTCAATCAGTGCTAACGAGGATGTAGCTGATTTCCTTTGCTGCATTACTTGCTTTGTTGTACCACGTCCAACGATGTGGATCAGAGCGCTAGTATCAAGAGCCAGAAGTTCCGGGAAAGGATGCTATTCATGCTGCAATCACCTGCTCCCGAACCATGAGGACCGACAGATTGATAGTTAGATGCTTCATTGAAGAACAATATGAAGATCTCGCCGAGGACAACTGTCCGACACAGATGCACGTTTACAAACATCGGTAGGAGAGGAGAGTTTGTGTCAATACCATTATGAGTTTATCAACCGGAGTAACCTGAGGGCTGAAGTCTGCTAAAGATGGTTATGACTACTCCCTGAAGATGGTGACCATCACTTCTGCCTGACCAGTAATAGATATAGCCACTCACACTGATTGTCTTCTCCCGTCCAAGAGAGCAACCACCTCAGTTCCATCAGCCGCCTCTGCAGTGGCAACCGATCATCCTGTCGTAAAGAGCGGACATTCCAAGCCTTCATCCTGACGTCCCGCCTGAGGTTAAGCCTCGAGAGGTGACTTCAGGTCGACGTCAACTCTGCCACCCTTCCCTACGATGCCTCATAAGTGAGGGGTGGCTGACTGCAGGTCCCATAATCCACCTATGGGGTCCTGTGAGCTTTGCCCCACACGCCTCTTGCCAGGTTGGCAGATGGGACGGGTAACCCCCAGCTCCCAGTGGTCGCCAACCCAGGACATAAAGCTTGCCTTACTTGATGACTGGGAGGGATGTTTGTCTCCCCCCCCCACCCCAGGACCAATACCTATATGAAACACTGCCAGTTTGGGTTCTTTCAGGATGGCGGACTGGCAAGACCTGCCTCCCCACAGGGGGCAAGGGGACGGGAGTTAGTACAAAGCCAATGTGTCAACAAGCTGGCGACCAAGCCTCTGTACCTTTAGTGGGGCCTCCTGATACTGCAAGAGGCTCCTCAGTTAAGCCAAGGACAACAAGGTGCCTAGTTTCCATGGGCGACCACAAAGAGGGACTGCATATATATATATATATATATAATATATATATATATATATATATATATATTATTATATTATATATATATATATATGTACACACACACACACACACACACACACACACACACACACAACACACACACACACACACACACACACACACACACAACACACACACACACTATATATATATATATATATATATATATATATAATATATATACACACACATACACATATATTATATTACATGATATACATATATACATACTAATCACGTATGCATACGTTAATGTTTCTATAACTGTATGCGCTAGCGTGTGTTTATATGTGTGTATAATGTGATTACAATTATGAACAATATTTGTATTAGGAATGTTCATTATAGTACTACTAATCATGATAACGAAAGTGATGAAATAATCATTAATACTAGCGATTTTATAGTAATGATAATGACAATTATAAGCCTCATAATTACAGTTAATGAAAGAGAAAAAGCGATACCCGTAATAACGAACAAAGAAACAAGTAAAGTAAGAGACATTATGGAAGCCGCAGAAAAAAAGACATTTACATATCTGACCGATTCATCGTTTGTGACAATAATCCCCCCCCCACACCACAGATTTCATACCTTGTAGATAATAATAGTTTTGAATAATTTAGAGCCTGCGTGTAGTTTTATCAAATTTCAGATTGTCATAAAACCGTGCATGTTTTAACGTTACATTATTGAATTAAATACAATTTGCTCACATTCACACTATCCAAATCGCTGTAAATATACTGACATCCACACAAATAGGTTGCAAAAGTTTCTCCCATATATGTTTTGCTTTTGCATACTTTCAGTATATTTGATTTCTCATCCTTTCTGAATTCCACTCCCCCATCATTCACGTTCTGTGATTTATTTAGCTTCATTCATTTCTCTAAATGAATTTCTATCTTGTCTGTGATTATTGAAATGTACACATTTTCCGTGTGTATGATATTAAAGGAAATCATATATGAAATAAAATCACACACACACACACACAAACACCCATACACACACACACACACACACACATACATACAATCATCATCATCATCATCATCAGGAGCTAACGCCGACAGGGGTGCATAGCCGCGTTCACCTTTTGGGATCCCTCATGGCAAGCCGCCAGGCAGGGACTCGGCCCATCTCGAGCTCTTCCCGACAGGTTTGATCGATCTGCCCAAACCACGACCTCCTAGGTCGTCCCACAGGCCTCCTCCATCCAGGGTTGTCTCTTACAGAGACAACCTGATGAGCAGGATCAGCCTGTGGAAAGCGAGCCAGGTGGCCATATAGCCTGAGTTGGCGATCCCGGATTGTGCAGGTAGCAGGTTCTGCGCCAGTCTCACGGTACAGCCGTTGGTTAGACACATGGTCCCGCCAACAGTACCGCAAGTTCCGGCGCAAGGACCTATTACAAAAGGCATGAAGACGAGACTCCAGGGCACTGGATAATGTCCAGGTTTTACTACCGTAGAGCAAAACTGGCATTATCAGGGCCCTGAAAACCCATAGCTTGGTCTTTCGGCACAGGTACCGGTACCTCCAAATACTCTTGTTGAGAGAGTTCATGACCCCTGCTGCCAGGCCAATCCGTCTACTGACTTCTTGGTCTGACAGCCCAGAGTTATGAACTGCACTACCAAAGTATGTAAAGCTCTCTGTAACTTCAATGTCCTTGCCGCAAGCAAGTACCAACTGAACCAAGTCCCCAAAGTCCTGGATCTTGGTCTTGGTCCAGGAGACCTTTAGACCCAAGGGCTTCGCTTCATTTCTAAATGTATCGAGAGCCACGACTAGGGTTTCCAAAGACTCATATAGAATAGTAACATAATTGGTAAAGTCAAGGTCTGTAACCTTAATATTACCTAGTGTTGCTCCACAATGACTTTAAACAGTAGCTCTGCCTAGTATTCAGTCCATGCAAGTGTTGAAAAGTGTTGGTACAAGAACACAGCCTTGCCTCACTCCTGAACTGACAGGAAAGAAGCTCGACAGGCAGGTTTGCTATTAGTTCAATAATTCTTGTTGGAATTCCTCTCAGTCTCAGGATCTCCCAGAGTGATTCCCGATGCACTGTATCGAACGCCTTCTTGAGGTCGATGTAGGCTGCAAGCAGCCCACGTCCGAACTCACGACGGCACTCTACAATGACTCGGAGCGCAAGGATATGGTCTATTGTGGACTTACCAGGAGTGAATCCAGATTGCTCTGGCCTCTGACGCCTGAGTAGATGGTCTCTAATATGCCTCAGAAGGATGCGGGCAAGAACCTTGCTTGGTACACTGAGCAGTGTGATGCCGTGATGATTGCTGCAGTCCCATCGGTCCCCCTTCCCCTTCCAGTGAGGGATGACCACACCCCTCAATAGGCCAGGGGGAACGGAACCGGACTGCCAGATGGCAGCTAGGACAGCATGCAGTCCCCGCGCCATAGGTTCAC
>NW_020872939.1:600597-603097 GCF_003789085.1 Penaeus vannamei
TATATATATATATATATATATATATAATATATATATATGTATGTATGTATATTTATTTACATATATGCATATATATACTATATATATATATATATATATATATATATATATATATATATATATATATATATATATATATGTATATATATATATATATATATATATATATATATATATATATATATATATATATTATATATATATGTATATATATTGTTAACACGATTAGATTAAGGTTGGCTATTAAATATTAGTGACAGTAATACGAGTTATTATAGTATTTCTACTATATTTCACTTTTGAAGTAGAAAGTAATATCTAGTTAACTGTAATAATTCAGAAAGCTAAATTTACAGATATAGTAACAGTCATACTTTCTAATTAAAGTGTAATAACACTGATGGTGATGACCAGAATTTTTTTCAACATTTTCTAAAATAATGAGAGAAACATGTCAGAAAAAAAACTTGACGTCGTATATTCTCATCCCCACATTCTATTTTTTTTTTCTCCTGCTTTATGACCATCGGTACTCATATGTATTTCAACTTGACGTTATATAACAGAAGCAGATTATAAGATATCTTTAATTCCATCACAGTCATAAAATTTACTTATATTTTTTATCTTTTTATTTTATTTTCATCTTTTGTGTGTGTGTGTAATTTTATTTTACTATTAAGATTGGTGGTAGAATTGTGAGATACCTCACTCTTAATCTTAACCTCTAATGTCTGTTGATATCTTAAAAAGTGTGTGTGTGTGTAAGGTTTATATTTTATTTAAAGTTTTCATTCTTACTGCTACATTTATTCTTACGCGACCTAAAATGATAGGGATTACTTTAAGGAAATGAATGTATATTTTTCATATATCTTTCAAATCCGGGGGAAAAACATACTGAATATATGTAGTGTACTATAAAACGACCACGTACACATATTGAATAATAACACAGGCAAGCATCAGATGACCGATAGCCTTGATCTACAGGTAGGTCGCCACTTTCTTCTGGGAAAAGCATGGCCTTCTCTCAACACCAGAGAGGCTCTCATTCTCAAGCACTAGAACGGAGCACACGTGTCTTAAGCAACGGAGCCAAGGTGTATTATTATAAAGAATCCTAAAATACGATTACTGTATTGGCATTATCATCCCGTTAATATTATTATTGATTTGGTGGCAGTGGTGGTGGTGGTGCGGCGTGTGTATGTGTATGTGTGTGTTATCATTCTAATTATCATTACTATAACTATTTTTACCTCCGCCAAGGTTTTTAGTTGAGTTGATTAGTTTGTTGGTTGGCAGGATAACTAAATTAAATGATTTTTACCCTAACTCAGATGGCATTATTTTTTTTTCCAGACTCAGGTTTTTCAGTGACTGCATTATTACCCCTATTTATTATTATTATTATTATTATTATTATTACCAGAAGTGTGCCTTACCCTAACTCAGATGCCATATTATATTATATATTATTATTATATATATATATATATATATATATATATATATATATATATATATATATATATATATATATATATATTATATATATATATATATATATATATATATATATATATATTATATATATATATATATAATATATATATATATATATATATATATATATATATATATTATATATATATATATATATATATATATATATATATATATATATATATATATATATATATATATATATATATATATATATATATGTGTGTGTGTGTGTGTGTGTGTGTGTGTGTGTGTCTGTGTGTGTGTGTGCGTGTGTGTGTGTGCGTGCGTGCGTGTGTGTGTTTGTATATATATATATATATATATATATATATATATAATATAATATATATATATATATATATATATATATATATATTACATGCATACATATACGTATATTTTATATAGTATATATATATATATATATATATATATATATATATATATATATATATATATATATATATATATACATACATTACATATACGTATATTTATATCATATATATATATATATAATATATATATATATATATATATATATATATAATATATATATATATATATTGAATATATTCGTCCCTTGAATGTGTCCTGATGATGCAATGTCCATAGAAACATTTCTAATCAATTCCTATTTATTCTATAAACAAATTATAATAGTAAAGTGGCATATCCCAATGTAATTCATAATAATAAACTTTATAAAAAAACAAATAGCTTTCTCTTCTACTATGCCAAATTTTAAGGCTGATTCGTCTTTACACCCTGCCTTCGCTTTCTAATTATAAATCAATTGTCATTACAATAAATTTTGTAAAAACAGACGTGAGACGCAATTAGATTTCTCTCCTTCGATACATTTCCGTTGCTATATCCATGGGCAAAAAAAAGTAATCAGAAAAAAATAAATAAATAAATAAACCGAATAAATATATCCTGATTCAATATATATCAATATATATTCAATATATCAGGATTCGTCTGA
>NW_020872939.1:608097-613097 GCF_003789085.1 Penaeus vannamei
ATAACACTTTCAAAGGATTCTTAATGTGCCACTTTCGTCCATGTTTCTGAAGGGCACATCTGATGCCATACAGACATGATACATCTGTGTGTAATGCTGTTGAGTGGTTGGGTTCAAAGTGCGAAAGGGTTGATGTTGAAGACAGAGCTTTTTTAACACGTTCAAAGCATTTCTGATGTGCCGTTTTTTGCCCATGTTTCTGAAGAAGGGCATATCCAAAGCCATACATATGTGATGCATCTGTGTGGAATGCTGTGGGGTGGTTGGGGTCAAAGTGCGCAAGAGTTGGTGTTGAAGACAGCTTTCTTAACACGTTCAAAGGATTCTTGATGTGCTGGAGTCTAAATGAACCGGTTTCTGGGGCTCAGGAGGGGTCACAGTGTGTTAGCAGAAGTGTTTAGGGCAGGTGTGAAGTCTCCAAACTGATTTGCTAGACCCATAAAAGAACAAAGGTCTGTTAGATTACTCAGCATGGGAAACTCTGTTACGGCTTTGATTTTGTTGCTGTCTGCTATGTTTCTATTCTGCGACAAGTTGTAATCGTAATATTGTACTTCAGGTGCAGCAAAGATAAACTTATCAGCATTGATTGTAATCCAATGTTGTCTACATCTGTATCCCATACTAAAACATCATCAATTCCTTTGACACAATTGTCAATGCCTGAGAGTTCGATATCTCTGTGGCGACAGAATTCATCACCAGAGGAGACAAATCCCGTGGGGCTTCTCTTGAAACGATAAAATCCCCATGGCGTGATGAATGTGGTGTGATGTTGCACGTTTTGAGACAAAAGGATTACCAGTAACCCATTGTCGCCTCAAGAGTAGAGAAGAAACGAGCCCCCTGAGTAATCTGACGAATTGCATCATACGGAGTAAGTGATGGGTGTGCTGTACATACTACCTGTTTGCTGAGTCTTGACAAGTCTGCACCACCTTTTGGTTTGGGGACGACCACCAAAGGATGACACCATTCACAAGCTTCATCTCCTACAGGCTCAATGCTGTTCTGTGACACCATGGTATCGAGTTCCTTTTTTACGTCATTGTGCCAGGCAAGCGGAAAAACACGGAGAGTGTAGACAGCAAAAGGCTATGCATCAGATATCAGATGGATTGTCATAGGTGGTCGTTTCTTTCCATGAACTCCACCATTCTGAAGGTCAGTAGTTCGCATCAGTACATCTGAGAAGTCCTTACGGAGTTGAGCGAGATCGTTTTTGATTGTGGACTCTGAGATTGGCAAGGTTGTGGATGCAACGTGGGAAATAGTGGGAGAAATCTCGTAACAGGGACTAAAGTAGTCCTGAGGAATAATAGCCAAGTCTCGTGCATGATGCCAGGAAAGTAATGCATTCGGGAAGTCGTTGAAGACATGGATCCATATGTCCTTACTTATGCATGAGTAAGTGACATTTGCTTCAAATTTCCCAATGGCATTGAGTGAAGATCCGTTTGCTGCATAAACAGGAGTGTCTGAAGGTGGGCACAAATCAAGTTGTCCTCCAAGTTGCTGGAAGTGCTGAACTCCTATAACAGTGAGTTCAGCCGCTGTGTCACGTCTGACAGTGAGTGTTCCATTCATAGAACTTGATGAGATCTGGAGCTGGAATTTTGGGCAAGGAGGGCAATGTCGATGTCGAGATACCTCCAATCGTTACCCTGTTTGCATTAGCACATTTGGTGCCAAGATTGCTTGGAGTTTTGCTAATAGTTTACTTGACGTAACATTTACCACCTTGACAGATGTTGGCAAAATGGCCAGTCTTGTGACATTTCTTACACTCAATACCCTTGGCTGGGCATTTTCCTTCTGACTGGCGAAATTTGTCACCACACCCAAAACATAATGTGTTATTTGGTCCTGTTGTGATATTCTTATCACTTCTTTGACGAGACAGAGATCGACGTTCCCTATTTTTTATAAGCTTGTTAAGTTCTGCATGAGTAGGGAGTTCTGCGTTACTTTTACATGTAGTTTCATGATTGCGGAACATGTTTGTCACTTGTTGAAGAGATGGCGAAGTATCGAGGGTTGTATGCATTCGGCCAGGTCACTATCACATATACCTGCAATAATACCATCTAAGAGACGATCATCAAGGCAATGTCTACAAAGATTTGCATCTGCAGCCTTTTGTTTCAAATTTACATAAAAAGCATCAAATGCTTGGCCATCAGCTTGACGAACTCGAGTAAATTGCTGCCGGTGAAGTGTTTCATTTCTTTGTCGTCTCATGTGGCTGTTAATAAGCCAATGGAAATCAGTGATGAGCATTGGAGAATCTGCAAGGACACCAAGGGAATGTACAGGCGTTTCCTTCATCTCACTATCAAGACGACGGTGCAAAATTGCTAGTTGTACACGCTGAGGGTGCATAAGAAGTCCTGCCATATAGATGTAATCTTCCCAAGACATTTTCCATTCTTCATACACGCTGTGTCGAATCGGTTGAAAGAGGAGTAGTTTTGAGGGGTGACTGTATTACGTCTATAAGGGCCGTTGCCGAGGTTGGTAGCGTAGAGGCCGTTGCTGGCGTGTGTAGCGTCGTTGCCGTTGAGTCAGGTGATGAAGTCGTTGCTTATGCGTCAAACTTTGAGGTCGTTCCCGATGCATCAGACTTTGAGGTCGTTCCCGATGCGTCAGGCATTGAGATCGTTCCTGGTGCGCCAGGCGTCGAGGTCGTTGATAGAGACTAGACAGGGTAGGTTGATGTTAATGTCAGGTGTGACAACAAAGCTTGTAATATCTGGGTCATCAGATCTGATTCCTGCTTCCGTTGGGTGGTCTCCTGTTGTCGATGCTCCTCTTGCTGCTTCATAAAATCAAGAACAGAAGTTGTAGTTTCTGTGGTAGAAGGTATGGAAGGTTTCTTCTCTTTAGGCGGCAATATAGAGTGTTGAAAATGTCGTGGGAAGTCTAAATATGTAAGTTTAAACTACGCACATAAACTTACAGAATTCAGTAGTAATGCGTAAATGTGCGGGTCTCTCCTTAATTAATCATAGAAAACGGGTGGCAACTGGACGTGATCTCTCGTAGGGCAATGTGACTGAATACAAGGTTTATATAGGTACTTATATAGACCTTGACTGAATATAAGTTTATCAACACTATATTAAGGTACTGAACACTGGACAACACTAGAACACTACACTGCACTGCACCATGTATGTTCACATATTACATAGGTTCACTAGAAAGAGTTGACTTGTGTCCAGGAAGCTTTAACCTTAGATGAAGTGCACAGAACATCTGCCGCGGTCTTCTACCCGTGATGTAAACAAGGGCCTTTCTACTAAGAGAGATGGTGAGTATAAAAACATTCTGTATATAAAGGAATAGCATGATTGTAAGTAATATCCTATATGATAAGATTTTTAATATACATACATGTATGTATGTATGTATATGTATATTTTACATATATATGTGTATATATATGTAAATATATATATATATATACATATATATATATATATATATATATATATATATATATATATATATATATATATATATGTATGTATGTATGTATGTATGTATGTATACATACTTGTATTATTTCATACAAATTGTAAAGAGGTGTGTGATTTAAATTCCAGAAAATAGAAGTGAAACAAAAACCGCGTTAAAATGAAGAGATGGAAACCATTGCACGTGGGAGGTCAAGGGCAGTGAGCTAAGATCAACTGTTCTGTAAAAATAGGTGAGATTGGAAAAGGATTTATCATCACTAACAAAGAACAAAGAGATTCTAAGTACTGAGTCAACGACATTGAATTCATTATTGTAATATAAACTAACAGTATGAAATGAAAGTCGCAAGGTTATCAGCGAAATGCTGTGGTTAGATAATCGTATGTGATACCAGGAAATCATAAGGAGAGAGAGAGAGACTTTTTTTGACTTTGACACGTTTATTGAGACAAAAGTAAGATTACATATCAAAAGGATGAGGTAACTTAGGTTATCCTCACCCTTACTTAATAAGTCCCTGTGCGGGCTCACAATTCATTATACAAAGCTTAGGTACAATGATATTTAAAATTAAATACAGCACTTAAATTATAAAGAATTACAAGCATTTCAAGAATTCAGAGTCATTGGCTTACATATCGGTAAGGTGATATAACACTCCCACTCATATCCAAATAAGTCCCCTCCTGGGCTTACATAATCAAATACAGCGCACAAAAATATGCGCGTGCAATATATGATTATAATCCCGGAGAAGAGATGAATCAATTGTTGAGTGGAATGATTGTATTTCAGAAGAATGATGCCCAACATACGCCATTCATCAACAGTAAAGTAGGAGACATTTTAGTCTCAGCAGGAGTAACAGCCTATGCATATTTGCGAGGTATGTTTATGATATTTGTGCAAATTGCCTGTACCTCTTCAAAATCTCGAATACCTGACCGTTCCTAATCATCTATACAGCCTGTTCAGGTAAATCTGTTATCTGCATTTCTATGTGTCTGAAGCATAGAACACTGCAATATATGATGCGTCAATGTATGTGGAACGCCTAACTCCAAGTAGTATTTATATTCAAGCCTGATTCTCATGTACACACTGTCTTTCCATTTGCTCTTGCCCTTCCCATAAGTAAAGTCTGTGTTCGTCGCTAGATGCATATAGTGTCTCAGAGTATCGCTTTTCCTAATCGCTTCGCCCTTCCTGGCCTCGTCATAGTCTAACTGTGTCCTCTTGATATTGTTCTTTGCCTGTTTAAAGAGTCCGCATGCAGTGAATGTCTACCTCATGCTTCCTGGTCGCCCCCTTGATGATCTCATCAACAGCTTCATTGAAGGTGACACCTACATGCGAAGGGATCCACACAAATGCAATCACACGCCCCTGACCTCGCAACCTATGAGCTATCAAACGACACTCGCCAACTATGTGGTCAAACACAGGGTTTTTGCTGTTAAGTGAGTCCAGTGTTCCCCTACTGTCCACAAAGAAGTAGGAATCCTTATTAATGATTT
>NW_020872939.1:633097-641781 GCF_003789085.1 Penaeus vannamei
CGCACGTGCCGTGAAATCTCTGCAGAGTGAAACGATCGATCCTCTGATGATGTGCTCGGGACATGTGTGTGCTAGTGTTTATATACATATATACATGAACTCACGAAACCACGCACACACACACCATATGTATATTATACAATACATATATATATATATTAATATATATAATATATATATATATATATATATATATATATATATATATTATATATATATATATATTATATATATATATATATATATATATATATATATATATTATATATATATTATATATATTATATATATATATTATATCATTATATATATATATATATATATATATATATATATATATATATGTATATATATATATTATATATAATAGATAGATAGATAGATAGAGTAGATAGATTGTAATATATTTCAAACACACAACACACCCACAACAACACACTAGCACAGCACACACACCACACACACAGCAGACTACATATATATTATAGTTTAATAATACATCATATTAATATATGGTATATAATAAAATTATAAATCTTAAGTATCTATATTTATATGTATATGATACATCGTATCTTATGTTATATATAAATTTAGTTTTTATTAATGACTATTTTATTGTAATCAGCTTGATGTATAATGTATATTGACATTATATAATATTAATAGTTTTATATATATATATACAATACTATATTTGTTATTATACACTATATAATATGCCTCAATATTTCAAGTGACTTATTTATTATATATTATCAAATATATTTATCGTTATGTAACTATGTATATCAGAAGATAGTAGATAGTAGTAGTATGATGTAATGATATTTTTTACTACACCAAATACCCCACACCCTACACACACATGCACACATATGATCTATATAGTTATATCTATAAATATCTTTTAATTTATTTCATTTCTCTATGTTTTGTCTCTTGTCTTATTTCTATATATTATTTTATTTATGTTATGTAATATGTACTAATGTATATTTCAGTATATAATACTATACTATATATATATATATACTAATGTAGTATATAATTATATAGTTACATATATATCTATATATGTATTAACTGCCTCTCATATATATATATTATATATATAATCTATCTTGTATATAGTTTGATACTATATATTAAGATATATACGTATATTATATGTATTGTTCACACTATGCATAAGTTTCCTATAGTATCTATTAGTTTACTATATATATATAGTATATTATAAGATATATACTTTAACATATTTTATATATAATATACGATATATAGGTATACTAATAATAGTAACATTATATATAAAGGTATAATATTATTTACTACTTATACTATTAATCCATTAAGATAATATATTATATCATAACAGAATGATTACGATCACTGAGATAGGTAAGATCGAAGTCACATATATTATACTATAATATACTATAGGTATACTGGTATATACCGTATAGCTCTAGATTAGTTTTGCTAGAGATCTAACTGAGAATTTGTGCATATTATAATTAATATAACAGGTAGCTATTATTATTGTTAGTCCTATTGATGATCGATGCACCAGAGCGAGGAGAGTAGAATGCAACCTGGGCATATGGGTTAGGCACAACTGGTGCCGCAGCCAACAGTACCCCAGGTAATATCTTGTTGAGTCGATGAACTATTCACAAAGCGTGACAAAAGAGACAGACCTCCTAAGGGCAAACGAAGACGATGATCGCAGGCCGGCTGATTCGACTGCACCGGAGAGGAGTAACTATAGCAAAGAATAACTTTATGCTGTCGCGAGAAATATTGACAACCTACAGAGTTATGTATGGAGATAAACAAACAAGTTTTGAACTGAATATAAGAAAACAGACCAAAACAGGTGCACGCCAGCACAAAAAATAGTTCGGCCGAGGCCCAAATTCCTTAAAGAAAATGTACAAACTCTCAGTGTCTCCAAAGCTTGTCGCATCTAAAAGGCTCTCAGTCGGTGTGTTCTTTGGGGACTCCTAAGCCTATGTTCGTGCTTGTCGAACACAGCGGCGGTTACACTCGCGGCGGGAGGCGCCTTCGGGGACCAGTTTTTAAGACTACCTGCTCAGGATCCGACCAGAAATATCTTAGGACGGAGGGCAAAAAGCTGTACTTTTTAATACTAAAATGGCGGGTTCATTTTAGAGTTAAGGGTAAACGCAGAAATGAAAAATAAGGAGGTTAGTGTGTACCCTCAGTTTGCCTTTGAGAAACTAGCGCGGGAAATGTATATCATCAGTTCGTATCCATTTTAGGTCTGAGTCAAGGAGTCTTCTTAAGAGAGGTACTGCACGGCTCAAAAAGGATCATATTGCGCTGTATAATTACCTGTTAGAAGATTTGATTTTGAAAAGGACATACAAGTTGAATGATTGACACAATCTACTGATACTCGAAATCGGAGGAAATAATATATGGATGAATAGAAAGCTGTATAACAGAACGAATACGACGATGGTAAAAGTAAAACAAAGAAAATATGAAATATTTTAAAACATGCATTTAGTAGATATACCTGATGTATGCCCTCTGCGCACACATAACATAAATAATAGCACTCCGGCATCAACAGCAGCAGACTATTGCTCAAACTGTATTAAAGCGGACATCACAAGGTCCATAGAAGAAACGCTGCAAAATATGTAGCTTCAAGGAGAAACATGACAGGTTGTAGAGAAAGAACAAGTAAAGAGGGACAACGCAAAATCATTTAACTGGAAATTTCATGTTTATATTTTTGAGTGTTTGTGATAGAGAGACGGTATGTAATTATGTCTACAAACCTACACACACACCACACAACACCATACACAATACCGTTACACCAACAACACACAACACCAGTCATAACTAACACTTAGGTTCTTATATCTCCTATAACATATTAAGTACTCTCTACATATAGATCTTCGTCTCGTGTGTGGACCGTGTATAGTGTGTGTGTTGTGTGTTGATGTGTTGTGAGGTCCAGGAGAACCTCTTAGACCATGAGGGGTGTCTGTGTGTCGTTGTGTGTGCATTGCTAAATTTTGCATGCTGTATATAGTTATTAATAATATTATAATATATATAATAATATTATTAGTATTATTAAAATATATTATATATATATTAACTATATATTATATGTTAAATATATATCATATAATATATATATTATATAATATATATATATACATACAATATGATTAATATAGTATATATATCTATAATGTATTATATATAAATAGATATCAATACATATACCATATACAAATTTTAATTATATTTAATAATATATATATATTATTATGTGTGTATGCGTGTTATCGGTGTTGTATGTTGTTAGATGTGTGTGGTGTCGTTTATTATATTATATATGTTGGTGTTGTGATGTAGTATCATTTTATGTTGTTTAATAACATTATGAGTTATATTATAACTTATTTATGAGTGTTTATCTGTTCAATTTAGTGTTATATATATTGTTTATAGTATTATAGTATTATTTAATTTTTTTATATATTATACTCATAATGTGTTTTATTTTTATACTTTACAAGTAGATATTCTTAGCAAAACTTACATACATACATACATATTATATATCGTAGTAGGTAATTGCAATTATGTATATTATACTTATTGTGTGTTATGTGTATCATAGTTATACTATATTATATTACATATATTTATATATATATTATGTTAATATATATAAATTTATATTATTGATATAATATATATTTATATTATTATTATATATTATAATTTTATATATATATATTATATTAATTTGTGGTGTGTGTCTATATATATATTATATATTTTGTTGATTACTAGTTATTAGTTGTGTGTGTTGGTATTACTATGTATCTATTACTATGTGTTATTGATGTATATTACGGCTGATCACATGCCCATTCATTTGAGCCATACAGTATACATCTGTATATATGTTGACATACATGATTTTTATGATGTATGTATAGGTGCTGTTGTAGTAGTCTGTTTGTGTATTATCTAAGTAGTATATAATTATATAGTGTCTGTTATGTATGTAGATCATATAGTGTGTGTGTGTAATGTGTTGTGTGTAGTAATATATTATAGCAGAGCAGTGTCACAAGAGTTATGTTTGTGTGTGTGTTTTTTACGAATTAATGTATTGATGTATTACTTCATATATTATATTATAATATTATATATATATATATATATAATAAATATCATATATATTATACTACGTTTATTAATATTATATATTATAATATATAAATATATATATATATATATATATAATATATATATAATATATATGTATTAATTGTATTACTATATAATTATAGTTGACTGTTATATATTCATTAGATGTGTTTCATATACGATATGTGTTGTGTGTTAGATCTATGCAGTTGTGTGTGTTGTGTGTGTTTCTGTGTTGGTGTTGCGTGTGTGCTGGCGTGTGTTCATGTGTGGCTGTTGTGGTTTGGATGGTGGTGTTGTGTGTGCTGTCGTGTTGTTGTGTGGTGGTGTGTGTGTTGTGTGTGTTGTCTGTGGTGTGTGTGTGTGTGTGTCGTGTTTGTCTGTGTGTGTGTTGTGTATATTGTTTGATCATTATAATTTATATCATTACTTTCTATCCTTACTATTATGTTGCATTACGTATATTCTCCTATCTTATCATAATCTAATCATACCATTTTATCATACTCTCTTATATCTCATTATTCTCTTCATCAATACTAGTCTGTAGTTGTTAATGTTGCTGTATTTTGATATTACTATTCTAGAGTATATAGCTGATATATTTCTATAGTCAATACGGAACAGATTATAGCCATTGTCATGCGGACCCCTATTAAGATCACTATTTGACGATTTATAATAGATTATACAGATATACTATTCAAAGATAACATTATAATTTATTATAATCTATAAGATCTGACGTCAACTATTCGCATGTTCAATGTTCAATTAATGCTTATTTGAAAATCTCTAAGTTAGGATACTAATTTAATTATAATTAGAATAATATAACTTACTTATACGTTATTGAGTAAATTATTCTATATATACGGATCAATATATTCATAAGTCATGCTTAATACCGTCCATATAATAGTGTTATAATGTCATTATTTTTAATAGTATATATATATACTAATTAAACAGTAACAAATCTTATAAAACACATCATTAAATTTATTATACTAATTTATTTAATCTTACGAGTCTATATATAATTAGATAAAACATCAATCCTGAATAAAAGCGACCACTATCAAATCAGCGATATTTAGAATCGATAAGCACTTATTTAGAATCCATTGTGTACTCCAGTCTTTCTACATGTAATTGGACCACAAACATAACAAATAAGATACTCAGCCTAAGTATCATATTAAATGCGTCCATTGAGAAAATTATTTATCTACCATTTTAACAATTGTAATAAATGAATTTAAATAATATACAAACCTTGCTAAATCATCACAATTATAACTACATACATACCTTGTTCCATTTCCTATTTCTAAACTCTAATACCATCTTTCATTGATATGCCATATGAAGATACCATATAATATTATAAATTTACATATCTAACATAATACAGATCTTATCATAATATAATTCATTATTTAATTCTCTATTTACCTTACTCGTTTTTGAACATCGTTACCATGTCATATACCATGCCTAAATACACACTATAAATACTTAAGGATAAATTATTTTTCTAGTCAGATTGTAGCAAGTTTCTGCGCGTAGGTTCTTACATCTGCCTCTTCAATAGTTTGATGCTGCGTATGGTTGTGGGATTGAGAAAAATCCTATGTTGATATGATAATAGGAATATTTGGTTTGTCGTTAGTATTAAGTGTATGTGGATAGTGGTGTAGTTGTACTCTTGTGTTCGATGTGGATCGGTGTAGTAGATGTGTAGGATATATTGTTGTGTGTGTGTGCTGATGTTGTGTGAGGTTGTGTTGTGTAGAGTGTTATTTGTGTTATGACAGACTGTGTTGTAGCGTGTGCGTGAGGTTATAGTGTCGTTGTATGCGTTGCTCGACGATGCGATTGTGTGCCGGTATTCATACTGCTTTTGTTTGTGTGTTCTCAGTTTTATATGTTTGGTGTATTCTTTGGTTATGTGTGTTGTGTGTTTTGTGTGTGTGTTGTGTGTTGTTGTGTTGTGTTATGTTGTGATAAAACTTGTACATTTGTTGTAGTCTAATGTGTGTGTTGTGTGTTGTGTGTGAGTATATTAATAGCGAAAAGAGTATAGCTTCAGAATATTCTTCAACTAAATGTCTTATTATATTTTGTATTCTGGCTGTGTGTTCTCTGGTTCTGAGCTGATCGTGTCCGATAGTTTGTCTGTCCGTGTGTGTTTGTTATCTGTGGCATGTGATGTGTCGTGTAGTTGTGTTGCCGTTAGATTGTAGTGTGCTAATGTGTTCGTAGTGGTTTTGTAGTTATTGCGACGTTGGCTGTTCTCATGTGTTTAATAATCGTGTGTTGTTTGAATGTGTTATGCTGTTTTAGTGTCTTCTTGTTGTGCATTATTCTCTTTGTCCTTCGTGTGAGTGCGTGTGTTATGTGTGCTGTATGAGCGAGCGAGAGTTGTGTGTGTCGTGACCGCTTGAGAGTCATCTATTGGCTGTGTGTTGTGCATGTGGGTAGTTGTGTCGTTCTTGTGTGATGGTTGCTGTGGTAGTGATCATAACTGTTGTCGTGTGTGCTGTATTATGCTCTGATTGCTGTTGCTTGCTAGTTAAGTAATTATCTTATTTCGTGTGTACTGTGTATAGTATGTGAGTGCGATTTGCTGTATAATGTTAATTACTTATTTATATCATACATTTCAGCTGCCGATAAATTCCACCTCAATGATTATCTATTACTCTCGTAGTAATAGTTATCAGAGCATACGACGGAAAGTTTTTCCCCCGAGTAGATTCGAGAAGTTTGATTATGCGATAATGCTAGGAGAATGAACGTCGCATATATAGGATATCAGTAAGAGCAGGACTTGAGGCCTGTAGACGGAATACGTAAACAGCCGGCTCTCTTAGATACTTTCTGACATACTTTCGGAATATAGAGTCAATGAGAGAGTGGAGAGGTGAAGCAAGGGCGTACCGAATGACGAGAGACGACGATCGCCGAGGAGCAACGATACCTGACTGTCAATTGTGCTTCACGTCGACCAGGGATGTGGCGTATTTATACATACCATTAACAGCATGATATCTAAGTATGTATACATAGTAATATGAGCTACTCGTATATTGATATGTATCGATAGTGCAATATTATGATTTTCACGTGCGGTAGAGAGGGCGGCAAGTCAAATCCGAACGTTGGTTACCTTGAGACCGATGGCAGTCCAGCTAGGTCGAAGATCCCGCAATATCGAACTCCGATCTCAATGAAATATGTAACTATGGCGAGAAAGATGAGCTGGTTGAGAGAGACCGAGAAGAATGACGTGTATAAATAGAAAGACACGAGCTGGGACGACTCGCGAGAGTATGATGGCGTCAGAAAACAGCATCTTCAGGGAAATTTCACGTGTGAATTAGGGATTTAGAGGAGAAGGAAAGAAAGACTGAAGGAATGTAGGATTATCTGCATGAATAACGTAGCGGAAACGAAATGAGTACATTCATACTAGTGAAGAAGTTTTCTTGTCCTGTAGCGGTGTGGATATCTAGTGTATCAGAGCTGCCTCGCTATTGTGATTATTAGAAATAAGCGGCGAGTGAATAACATATTCTGTTTTTAGAATGATTACGGTTTGAGTCGTATCTTAGAATGTGACTTCCGATGTAGTTATAGAGAACAATATTACTCACGTCGGTTCAGTTTGATCCTCATACTTAAATACGAACGTTTAATAAAGCTTAAATGCCTACCTGGATTACCGCTGATGGACAGGGTACACTTGAGTCGTCTGGTAAGATCTTCTCTTCTTGTCGTCCTCCTCTCTACTTGCTCTGTATGTGATTTGTCTTTGAGACGTATTTGAGTCCGACGGCATTTCGATGAGTCCGATGATGTATTATGGTATTTGAGTCGCCTTGCGGCAATGTGGCGGTACGACATTTGCATGTACAGCTTTGATAGTTTCACTCTTCTGAGATCCATCTGAACCGATTGTGTTGTCATCGGTCTCTGCCGTACGTTCTCTACATGCTCCCCAATTATGTCTCGTGATGCCAGTTATGCTGCATTCGAGGAAACCTTGCGATAATGCCGGTTTGTTTTAGTGCTCTGCCGTTTGTTAATTGTGTGACTATTCTATGTAAAGCTCTTGTGTAGTGGACTTGGCTTTTCGTACACGTAGGTGAGCGAACTGATTACTCACTGAACTTCTAGTATTGTAGATAGTATACGTTGCCGTTCCGCTTACAGCTTTATTCATGCACACGTATAATTTCCTTTCATTTCCTTCTCATTTCTTTTCTTGTTCTGAAGTACTCTAGCGACAGTTGGCACTTCCTCGTCAAATTCTTCACCAGAGATTGGAATAACTGACTTGCGACCTGGGAAGATCTGGTGTTTATTTCCATCGCTCTTCTACTCTTTTTCGCGTTCACCTAAGTTCTTTGGTGGTCTTTTCTGGTCTATGTTCTGTTTTAATATTATAATTTCAATTT
>NW_020872940.1:0-5000 GCF_003789085.1 Penaeus vannamei
CTTGTCCCCGCGTCCCTCCATTTACCCAAGCCAAATTACTTCCTATCCTTCAGCATCCTCCTTTCTCTCTCTGTACGCATACTTGCCGTCTGCCCTCTCTGCGTCTTGCTGGGCTGCTTTTTGGCTTGCTTGGGCTTGCTTTGGCTTACTTTGGCTTGCACCGGCTCGCTTCCCTCTTTTCTAGTTTTCCTCCTCATTTTCCGGTCTCTGTCTATAACCATCTCCTTTATTTTATTTCTCTCTCTCTCTATCTCTGTATGAATGTCAATTTCTATGTAAGTATATACGTACGTACGCATGTTAACTATAATTTCCTCTTTATATTTCCCGAATTTTCCTTACAGTCTCTCCGTTTTCCTCTCTACCTTCTTCGCAGTCGCCCCTCTCCGCGCATCTCACCGAATTTCCTCTTGTTTCTCTGTTCTTTCGTCCCGTTCCCTTTCCGATTTCTCCACATAGAAAATGGAGCAACGGGGTAACTTATAAAAACACTTACCGCGACCGTTTGTCCGTGTATTTAGCAGTGTTGTTTATGTGTTTGTTATTGCAGTGTATGTGGGCTTCGATTCCCGGGATGGAGTTCCATGCACCCATCCATGACATTTCAGTATGTGAATGCAGGTTCCGTGAAATTCATCGTTATGCAGTAAAATTCTATAATGATATTCATATGACGTTTTTTTGTTTTGGGTTAGTTTTGATATGAGAAAAAAACATTGTGTTGATGTTTTTGTTGCATGCTATAAAATATATCTAGCAGTTCTGTCAGATCGTCGCACTAAGAAGTAAAAGTTCAAAAAGGTTTACTGAAAAGGCTTCAAAGGCCTTTGGCAAATTTCACTGAGGGGTGAACGAACTGAATACACTTGGGCACACAGACATACGCACGCACACAGCCCCCCCCCCCCCACCCCCACACGCTCAGAGGATTTAAATATCTTTTTTTTCAGGTACCGTCGAATAATAAGAGATAATTCAGTTCCTGAGATGCATTTGGGGGAATCACTTCTTTTCCTTGGGATTGCGTGTAATAGTCCAGATTTAATGTTGTCTGCCAGGTGGTCCCTCTAACTTTACCCAATACAACAAGAAGTCAAGGAACCCGAAGAAAGATGAAGGTCTCAATTGGTTCCAGAAGTTTGATGTCAAGTTCTCACAAGACTAATAGTATAGTTAAACAGACTGCTGGTTTGTTAACTTACTGAGTTCGAAGCAATATGTCCTATAATTGGGGGTCTTCTAATGTGCACTGTATCCACTTTGTGTCTATGCCAGTCTGTTCCATCTTTTGATTATATCTGACCACTGTATGGAATACATTTCATTAAATTGCGATTACGGCCAAGATATAATAGAAATTGAAACTCACGGACTATTATAATTTTTAAAGAGAGAAAATGATTGGGAATATGGATGTCAAGAGCCAATATCACTGTCGAAGGAGGGAACCGTCCCAAAAGTCATTATTCACACTGTGTCAGAATTAGACAAGAGAGCGTGTCGGGAAGGAGAGCTTCAGACGCGCTTCGAGAAAAGATGCGACGGCTGCGGCGGCGGTGGAAGGGGAGACAGAATCACTCGCTGTGAATAGAGTTGCAAATATTTGGACAGGGAAGGACAGAGTGCGCTGTGTAACCGGCGGCAGCTATGAACACGTGTGCAAACCACAAGCTCTGATGCTCGGTATGATGTCGGCATTAGCAGGAGGTTAGAGCGTTGTGACAGGAAGTGGAGGGAATAGGAAGACAAATAACGGGAGAAGGGAAGACATAACCTCCACGCAACTGTGTCAACACGGAGCCACTTAACCACGCCTCTGTCACCACCATATAAATATACTAACAATGGTGACTTCCCCTGCGGCGGCAGAGGAGGCAGCTGAAAGGCGCCGAGACCCGGGTCTTATCGAGGAATACTTTTGTATCCTTCCAGGGCGGAAGGAGTTCTTCATCGCAGGAAATAAGCGAATGGTTAATGACGCCAGTCGGCGCTTTTCTCTTACACATATGGCACTTTCTCTACTTATATGTGTGTTTTTATCAGCCTCATGTGGGGCTGCGTAAAAGCTTTTGTTATTCACTGCAGTATAGGTACGCCTTTCTTATAGTCTGAAAATTGGCCCTTATCATATACAGATTTATATTCATAAGTTACTAAAAATGCGAGGACGCACTAAAGGTTTTTTGTAGTCATCGGCTAGAAGGATTCTTACACGGGCTGTTAAACACGGTAACATTAGCATATTCATGGCTTTATTGTGTTCTATATCTAGCTCGAAAACTGTGTTCTTGGTTGTACTAAATGGAGAACCTTTAGCGCTGTGTTTGGATCTCAGAAAAGTTTGCTTCTATTAGCACGATAAAGGGAATAGCTATCATGAAAAGTTATGGAGGTGAGATAAGGAGCGATTGTTGATCAAAGACACTAGAATTTAGCAGCATATGAAATAATTGACGTGAATGTGTGTGTGTGTGTGGTGGGGGGGGGGGGGTTGTATCTGTATATGTGCGGACAAGCAGACGAGATCATTAGTAGGAAAGAGTTATGCGTAAAAGACATAACTTTTCTCCATGGAGAAGCATTGTCTCTGGTAGAAAGGCAGGGAGGCCTAGAGGCTCGAAGAGACAGGAATTTTACTTGTACAACAAGGAACACTCGGAAGACTTGGTTCGTCTTTCCTTTTGTCTCTCGAAGGACATTGTTATTTTCCGTCCGTCCACAAAGGAAAGCTGCCTTTTAAACTTCATATGGCAGTTTCCCATGTACTGCCTGGGAAAACGAAGTCATCCATTATTTTCTCAGATTTTCATTTTTATCTTTTTTATTGTTTCTTGATGATTTCGATAAATTACTTTCTATCAGAGATCGATATACTGATAAATTTGAAGACGTATCGACAACAAGAATTCATTTTTGATGGAAACATGCATGACCCACACTGAACAATAGTATTCTGGAAACAAGAGCCTTTGTCTTCAAAGAATACACTGCTCCTACAGTCTTTGTTTCCACCTCTCGCATTTCGTGAATTATAGAAAAGTTTAGTTTTGTTCCACACCCCGTTCCTTTCTCTTTGTATGTGCGTGTTCTTTTCCCCTGCTCGTCCTCTCGACGTGCTTATGGATATGTGGTTTTAAGGGAAACCGCAAAAAGAAAGCCGAGGAAATATATTCTGAAAGAGCGTTCGTGGCCATGCTATTTTTTTGCTGTCTGCATCGAAAGATCACACAGAAGCCTTATCTAAATTGGGAAACGTATGCAGGGGAATTGCGCATTCTTTCTCTAAGTACAACCCCTCTACTCTTTTAAGGAAATGTCGTGTATTGCTGTGACTAATGCTATATGGACAGAAGGGGAGCAGTTTCAGACATGTTGAGGTGAAGTAATGACCATCATCATGCCGTGAACCAAATGACTCTCGTGTGAACACCCTATTAAGGATCATATTAAAGCCGTCGCTACGTCTTCGAGACATGCAAGGTTCCTATTCCGGGCGTACCTTGAGCATGCAAATGAACATCTAAATATATACCAACGCTAGGGATAGGAGTGAGCCTTTGGTGCCTTCTTGCTCTATTGTCCATTACTCTCTCGCTCGGCCGCCTTCAAAACAGCTTTAACGCCACAGCTACTCCAGCTCTGCAACGATTCGGGCTTTGTAGCTACTCAGATGCTACGGCACTCTGCCCGATTGCTTCATCAGTCCCAACAGTCTAACAGATACTCTCGCTTCATGTAGCCGAGCGCTCCTCGGCTCCCTTCGCCTTTTGCTACTCTTGGCAAGTCGTGTGAAAACGAAGGAATACGTGGAATGAATTGCTATAATAAGCACTCGCTTTGTAACTTTTCGAAGTAATTGTAGGGGATGGATTAAGTACATCTTCGGGTTAGTTGATCTCTTTGATGAACATCGATTGAGTAGGATGAGGGTTATATCATATTCGTATATGATTCGTCCGATTGTCATGGGAAGTTGTAGCTGGTTAGAAAGGGAGGTGTCTGTGTGTGTGTGCGTGTGTTTATGCCTGCGTGAGTGAGTTAATGCGTGCGTGAACTATTGCCAAAGTCACATGTACTGCAAGTGATAGATAACTAGCTTTTTCAGGGTGTAGCCTAATTTCATTACAGCTGTCTCGTGGAATGCAATTAGGTCTTGCTCTCATTAGGTACCTTTTTGCCTTTTGTTCCGTTTTTTATTTATTTATTTTTATCTCACTTTCTCATACTGAACCCTGCTAATTTGGTTTATGTCGCCCGCCATGAAACTTCCTTCACAGTGTAGGCATAGGCCAGTGTATTATCTTATTTCCGTATGAATATTACTGAACATCTTATCCTTTTTCCATCCCCTTGTTCAGAGACATGCTCCCCCTCCCCCCTTCTTCCTCCTCCTCCCTTTTCTTGGTATCAGCCGCTCCAGCCTCCCTTCTCTCCTCACTTCCTCGCCCTCGCCTCTCCCCCCATCATCTCCCTCCCTGCCTTCTCCCCCGCCCTTAGCCTTGGTTAATCTCCCTTCCTTCCTTCGGCTTCCCTTCCTCCTTGCTCCTAGACTCGCCCCTCAAACTTTGCCCCGTTAAGAAGTTAAGTATTATTGTAGAAAAGTCAAAGGCGGTGTGTATTGTTTGAAAGTTTCTTTATTGTCGATAAGTATTGGGCAAAGGCGAGTGGCTCGGCGTGGCGAAAGGGGGCGAGGAGGAGTAAGTCCTTATATCATGTCCTTATAAAACGGATTTCCCTGCGCTTAAGGGTGAAAATCCGATGATATTAGACTTTGGGAGTTTTATAGGGAGGTACTTTGAGCAGCGCTGGTGTTTCTGACATCCCGACGGAGGTGATAAAGCGACTATTCGAACTTTTCTGTGTAGTTCCTTGCATTACGAACCAGATTTACGTTTTCACTCACACTTTGATTTTGAGGTTTTATATCGGGCCTTTATGCCACTGCCGGGGAAGATCCATGCTATTCCATCTCCGGTTTTACAGCGTTCTTGAACACATTT
>NW_020872940.1:10000-17500 GCF_003789085.1 Penaeus vannamei
CATCGAAATGCACACTCTCCCGCACCCCCCCCCCTCTGGACGCACCTCCTCCTTCCTCAATGGACAGACACCCCGCACGCCGACCCCCTTTAAGGCTACATCAACCCTTCCTGCAGCAACATCATGCTGTGGCAGAACGTGGCACACCAAGCTGTCGCTGCCGGTGCCTGCCGCTTGATTTCCCGAGAGGATGTCACCAGTCCGAGGCTTCGGAGCACTTCGTCGGAATTTTAGCAAAGTGCTTTTATGCAGCGCGACTTATGAAGGCGTGAAATCACCTTTACTGATTGCGTGTCAATAAATAACTCGGCAGTCCACCCATACGCATAAAAGCACGAATGTATACGCACAATTACACACTCAACTCGGACATATACACACACAAACGCACACACACACACACGCGCACACACACGTACACACGCACGCCGCACGCACGCACGTGCACACACACACACACACACACACACACACAACACACACACACACACACACACACACACACACACACACACACACACACACACACACACACACACACACACACACACACACACACACACACACATCGCATACACACTCACTCACTCACATACGCACGCACACACTCACACTCGCACGACTTCCCATTCCGGAAGTGAATTACATTATATCATCAGATCTCGCCTCTATGTAAGTTGGAAGTAGATAATTCCCTTCAAAATTATTATCCAATTAGGGAGGTCGCTTTCCCTTAATATAGACCAGCCTAACGTTCGGCTCTCGTTCTCATCTCTTTCCTCTTCTGTCATTGTCACAGTCAGCAGGAAACGGGGTGCTGGAATTCAAAATTTTATATATTTTTTGCGTTTCAAGAATTCATACCGTTATTTATTTACTGATCTGTCTAATACCACTGCATTTTCGTTTGTATTTTCTATTTTCATATCGCAGAATAGCGAAGTATGCGAAGTAATACTGTAATAAAGTTTTAAATAGTGTATTTTAGTCGACCTATAATTTTGATAATAAGCTCTTTTACTCATCAAAACTTTCGGCACATAATGATCCCTACTTCTAGATTTTAAGGTTACTTTTTTTTCCTTTTTGGCTTCATTTTACTCTGCATGTTTGTTTGTGTCTATATACATATACATACATACATACATACATATATGTGTGTGTGTGTGTGTGTGTATATAAATATATATATATATATATATATATATATATATATATATATATATATATAATATATATATATATTATATATATATATAGTATATATACAATATATACATATACACATCAGGCCCTCCTCTCTCTTTTCGTGTCCCGCTTTCTTGCTCTTTCTCCTGACATTTTTGCCCCCTTTCTTCTTGTCCCTTTGTCTCCCCACAGCCTCTCCCCTCCTTCACTCCCATTGCCCCTCTCCCCCTTTCTCCTCGCCTCTTTCAAGTCCCCTCCGTAGGTTGACAGTCACTCGCGACGCCTCTTCCTTTTTCCCCTCTTTGTGTCTCCTTCTCCTCGCACCTCGCCTCTTTGCTTCCCTGCTCCTCTTCCTGCTTCGTCCTGCCGCCCCCTCTCGTCCCCTTAACGTCTTTCATGCCTCGGAGTCCTCTATTACACCCTGTGATCCCCAGCATCCCTATCCATCACGCCTTCTAAATCTTATGAGTTTCCAAACATCTTCCGCTACAGTTTCTTCAAGATGGACGACTTTGAAGAAGCTTATCGACAACCTATCCCCGGGACGCGAGCCCCGTACTTGCTTTAGTCGTTGCCGGGGGATGGCAAGGGCTCGCCGCGGGAGGTGTACGCGAGTGTGGGAAATTATGATACGAGGCCGACTGCTGCGGGAGTCTGCACGGGGATCCTGTAGGGGGGACCTGAAGAGTGATGGATCTATGGACCCGTCCTTCGGTGCGGGGTCGGGAGTCGGTCGGGTCGGCGGTGAGGCGGCAGGACACCTTTAAATCGATTTTTCTTGTAATTTGATGAAGAGGAAAGTGAATTATTCATGTGTTTATGGTTGGGGGAAAAAGGAAGGAAGAGTTGTACGATGGAGAGGACGGCTCGAGCCGATGAAGTGCTATGAGACGATAGAACCCCGGACACATATACACATTCATAACGCAAACACACACGCACACACATACACGTACACACGCACACGTACACACGCACCCGCGCGCACACACACGCACACGAATGCACGCCCACACTTGCTGAATCTTTAATACAGTAAAGGTGCAATACCTTTGATTGTACGAAAAAAAAATCTCCGAAGGTTTGAATGAAATAGCTACGTACACGGGAGAGAGGGAGAAGGAAAGGAGAAAAAAAAGAGAGAAACCTGACCACTCAGCAACAAAAAACTCGACAGCTAGCGTGGAAAAATTCCCACGTTTACCCCCCTGATACACTGACCAATTTCCGGCGGAGTTCAGGTGGTCGAGGCCGGGAAAGGCGGAGATAAGATTCCTGCGCGATCTTCAGGGCGTGGGCGGGGCTTTGGGGTTAGAAGGGGGGGCGGGGGTAGCGAATTCTTTGAGGGGAGGGGAGGGAAGGGAGGGGGTGATTTCACGATGTTGATTCGGTTTCTGTAAAGATAGAATCGATTATCATTAGTTTGATTATTTTATGGTTTAGATAGCTAAAATTGACTAAAAGATTGAAAGATTAACAATTAAATCTCTCAATCGTGTCCCATATGATGACCAATGTAATGATTCACTAAATCCTATATCATGCAAATAATCAACGGAAATGCAAAATAAACTCGAGGAAACAGTTAGGTTTTGGTTGAGCCGTAACTGCAGAACCTCCTCCGTGTGACTGACATTACTCGTGGTGCTGCGCCCTCGACAGACGGCTCTGCGCAGGCGATATATTTTGCGACTGTCACGCTGGGAGATCGTACTGATCGTAGTTCCACAATTCCGATTTACTGTAAATTTTAACCGTGCGGTGGAAACAACTGGATGATTCTGCTGTAAACCTAGCCTGGAAGAGGATACAGTCAACAGCAGGCGACGTCTGACTGTGCATCATGTCATGAGCGAATCCCATGATGTGAAATTATATTACCTCTGTCTTTTCTCTTGATTAGTGAACTCTTCGAAAGTTGGAAGCACGAGAGAACACCCTGTCTGAAGAGTTGTTAAGAAAGCCTACTTAATCATCGTTACTGGATATCCTCAAAGGTCATGGAATTTTCTTAGCCGCTCAGTCACACTACACCGCCGTGTGGAATTCCCGCTACATAAAATCTCAGCCATGCCGTGTGATTTCATTCTTGCAGTGGTATATGACTTCCGCTTTCTTCTTCTCCTTCTTCTTCTCTTCTTCTTCCGACGCACAGAAGAACGTTATGAGAATCTCGGTACGTCGGGTTTGGTATCAGATCAGCATGCATTTGAATTCTTCGCGCAGGATATTTTGCTCTTCAAGTAAATAGACATGGAAATCAGGACGAGAGGGATATCGAATTTGTGCAGATCCTCTCCTCATAAATTCTCAATTCTCGTCTGCAATTCCCGAGCGGTTAATAAAATGTCACTCAGAATCGACGCTCACCAAATATTCAGTCTCTTACGTAGGGTGTAGCTGTTCTCGTTCGCTCGCGTGTGTGCGTGTGTATGCGTGCGTGCGGCCTCGCGTGTGCTACCCTTCAGCCTCATACCGGGTAACTTCACGCAAGTATCACTCAAGTTAGACTGCGCCGAACTCCCCAACTGCCGGAGGACCCGTCAGATATGATAGCGTTACAACTTCCCAACATAATTATCGGATAATTACTGTAGCTACACCGGATCAAGACGGCGAGCCTCGCAGGTGCTCCTCCGGATGGAAGCGCCGCCCGACGTGGGAGACTGCACGGCAGCAGCCAAGCACCGGACTGCTTGCCTCCGGCGATCGTTGCTTGTGATATTATAATAATTTTCTGGTCTACGGCAGCAGGAATCCGGCCGCAGCGGCGTATTCCTGGAGTCGGCGGCAATTGTGGCGGCGCGGAATCGCGCGAGAGTGGACATTGGCCTGCGAAATATGTCATTGCGATGTGATCTTCTATTGTTGCAATCGTATGCAAACTGTATTTTAGTTTCGCGAGCATGCGCACACACACGTACACGAACATACACCAAGACACACACACACACACACACACACACACACACACACACACACACACACACACACACACACACACACACACACACACACACACACACACACACACACATGAACACACCACACATACACACACACATACACACACACGCACACACGCACACACACACACGTTCGAGTATATATATATATATATATATATATATATATATATATATATATATATTATATATATATATATATATATATATATATATATAATATATATATATATATATATATATATATATATGTATATATATATATGTATGTATGTATGTATGTATGTGTGTATTTTATATATGTATATAAATATGTGTATGTGTGTGTGTGTGTGTATGTATGTATGTATATATGTATATACGCATATATATGTCTTGCCTCGGTTTCCTCCACCTCGTATCTCCCTCCACACATGGCCCGTTTACACACCGGAACTACTCTTCCCTTCCCACACTCCGTATCTCGCCTCGGCTCAACCTTTTCCAAGATATCATTCCCTCCTCCTCCTTCTCACCCTCTCCCTCCCCTCCGCTCCCTTCCCTTCCACGCTCACCCTCCCCTCCCTCCCTTCCTCCACCTGATTTCACCCTCTCTTCCTCTCCCTTCTTCACCTTCGTTTCCCTTGCCACCCTCTCCCTCGCCTCCCCTCCGCCCCCCTCCCACCTCCCGAGGTGACCACCGACTGGGTCTCCGTCAGTTGCATCGTAATATCCGGTCTGGGGAACATTACGTTATTAAACCATTATCACCCGATGTTCCTCATAGCTCCCACGACCTTGAGACTTGGTCGACTCCGCGCCGGCACAGCGCTGCATTTTCCCATGTTAAGGCTCGTGATCCCCGTAAAGAATGAGTCATAAAAGGCCTCCGAGAATAAATCAAAATTAAACAGTACTTTTGTCGTCGTAACAGTTGTCTACTTCCTTTCAGTGGAATATGAGTGTTGGGGAACGACAGTAGTTTGTGACGTCTATTAATAAGAAAAAAAATTGTACATTTTATTGACTAAAAATGCCTATGGTCGTCCACAGTCACCTTTCACGAAGAAAAATAGGGCTTCATTTTGAAACTATTCGCTCTTACGATAAAAAAGACAGTTAACAAGACAGTTCATTTCATCATACTGAAGAGAGACGTGTATGCGAAGAAGAACGCCTCTTGTATATGCAGAAGTGTACACCAACACAACAATGCACCATTTTCGTAATTTCAAAAAGCCAGCGTTTTTCTAAGAGTAGACTCCCTTCCCGTTGTGCCTATTACAATGGCTCGCCTCGTTCATTTGATTTCGAGGATGGAAGAAACATCGTCACTTCGACTCAATTGTAGATTCTAATGAGATTTTCCTCGGCAAAGAAAACTGAAGGCTAATTTCCTGCGTAGGAGAGTGGCGTTGTCCTCTCCCAGGCGTGTGTACGACTTCCACGTCACGGCTTCGGGTTGACTTTATCATGATGTGGCTCCCGCACTCACAGCTTGTTGTAGCCTAATAAAAGGAACGGGAGTATATGAGGGGAAGCATCTGCGGGGGCATGTCAGATGCTGGTCCGGTCATTAGAACGGGGTTGCTGTTTATGGCGTCATAAATTTTACTCTTGCATGCTGTATAAAACAAAATATAAGAAGGGAAGAAAAATATTTGTTTGAATGATATATGACATGCAGAGAGAGAGAAAGAGAGAGAGAGAGAGAGAGAGAGAGAGAGAGAGAGAGAGAGAGAGAGAGAGAGAGAGAGAGAGAGAGATGCAGGCATACTCACAGACAGACAGACAGATACAGGGGAAGATGGGCGAAACGTAAGGAACGAAAAAGCGAGCGAGAAAGAGAGGGAAAGTTGAAGGAAGGGAAAGACAGGGATATTTACGTCGTAGCAAAGCGACTATGCTCTATACGTGCATTCTCCCTTTGCCTTTGCATGTGCCAGATGCAGGTAAAGAGTAGCTCATTAGCATAATAATGAATCCAAAAATCCCAGACGCAACCTTCATCTCCGCAGGCATTTTGTGTAGTGCAGTAATTCCTTGTTGCTGGTTATGGCTGGGTAATGTGTCCGCCTGTGCTATTAGCTCCAGCTGCTCCCGGGTCAGGTCATCATCACTATGTTCCTCCCTCTGCCTGCTGCGCCTATGGATGTTGCTCCCTCTGCTCTCCTCATGGAACTTGAGTCGTGTCTGTGATTCCTTTTTCTTCACCAACTCGTGTAATTATCTATCTTACCATTTCCATCATTACCGTACACATGCCTCTCTCCTAGTCTTCCTCATCGTGGACGCTAATTCCCGAGTCATCACCTCCAGCGGACCCCATGGATAAGACCAATGAAGGATCTGATAAAGCAGACCACTTTACGAAGGCGAATACCACGAAGATACACGATGGCCGGCTTCCAAATCAAACAGCCTGTTATCTGCGGCCTGCCATTCCCGAAAGAGCCGGCGTCGATTTCCAGCACGCGCGCGGCACAATGCTCAATGACGGCTTTGACGGAATATCCCCTGTAATTCTCCGAGGCACTGCAGGCAGAAGTGCAGTTGAACCTGACTGTAGCAACTTGCAACATCTCGGGTACGGCCAGGCTACCACGGTTCTGTTGGGTGGCAGACGACAGTAAGAAATATATATGAAGATATGTGGCTTCCTAGTTGAAACACTCACGCAACTTGCATTTTTACGTCAGAAATGTTGGAAACATAATTTTTATGGCATGCAAGGTATATTTGCATAATGGTTTTATACGAATCCTCTTCATATGCAGGCTTTGGAACTGAAAGTGTGGTAGCAGAGAGAGAGAGAGAGAGAGAGAGAGAGAGAGAGAGAGAGAGAGAGAGAGAGAGAGAGAGAGAGAGAGAGAGAGAGAGAGAGAAGAGAGAGGGGGGGGGGACTGAGACAGAGACAGATAGGCAGAGATAGACAGGCAGACAGAGAGAGAGAGGGAGGGGAGAGGAGGGGAGAGGGGGGAGAGGGAGGGGGAGGGGGAGGGAGGGAGGGGAGAGAGGAGAGGATGGAGATGGAGAGATGGAGATGGAGATGGAGATGGAGATGGAGATGAAGATGAATGAGATGAAGATGAAGATGGAGATGGAGATGGAGGTGATGAGATGGAGATGGAGATGGAGATGGAGAAGAAGGAGAAGAGAAGGAGAAGAGAGAGAGAGAGAGAGAGAGAGAGAGAGAGAGAGAGAGAGAGAGAGAGAGAGAGAGAGAGGAGAGAGAGAGAGAGAGAGAGAGAGAGAGAGCGTAGGGGGTAGGAGGAGAGGAGTGGTATTGGGAAAGATAAATTGTAAAACAAAAAACTGTGTCAAAGTGGCAATTTAAAAAAAATACATTTCCTTTGAAGTAGAACAA
>NW_020872940.1:20000-37500 GCF_003789085.1 Penaeus vannamei
TCGCTCTTCTTCCCTTTACTTGGATGTTGGATTTCTTCCCCCTTTTTTCTGCTTCTCATACTTGCTGTCTTATTTTTTCTTTCCCTTTCGCTCGCGTCCCTTCTTATTTGGTTGTTATTGCTACTGGTACTTATACGGTTACTATTACTAATACTATTTCGCCTCGTATTCTCCTCACCGCCAATCATCATTCTCTTTGCCCTCTTCTTCGTATTTCATCTTATTATTCTTCGTCGTCATCTTCCTCTTCTTCTCCCCCTCCTCTTCTTCTATCTGCTCCTCCTCTCCTCTCTTCCTCCTCCTCACCTCCTCTTCCCCTTCTTCACCTCCTCCTCCTCCCTTTTCCTTTTTCCTCCTCACATTTCACGGTCGATGACTCGCCACCCCGTGTGTGTGATGGACTAATGATAGGGAAATCTACTTCCTAAACAGAGTTCGATATTTCATTCCAAAGAGGATTTTGTCGAACCATTTATTTGGATATTAAAGCTCTTCTCTTTTTCTGTCTCTGGTGCTCGACTTTTTTCAAGATGGCGTCTCGGGAAATGAGAGAAGAATCGAGCTTTTAACTTATTACTCTTCCTGCATAATGAAAGGGTGTTGCGGAAATTCATGTTGAACTTAAAATGCTTGTGCCTATTAAATGCTGATAAAAAATCCAGACTCGAGTATCTTGTGCGCAGCGCCACCGTGAGAAAGTGAAAGGAATTCCAAGGCGGTTGCTGAAGAATAATGAAATTAGTTGCATAATTGCGATTTGATTAGCGTTCTTATGATTGCCATGCAGCCCCGACCTGATTGATCGGAGGCCACCGGGGCCGGCCTTTGAGAGCCGCCCGGAGATGCACGTCATGCCTCGGCCACGGAGGGTGCGGCGGCGGCTGCGGCGGCGACCCTTCCATCATTATGTACTGCTGCAGCTCCGCGTCCGATGACCTGCTGTCGTGGGGCTTCGGTTTAATCTCATATATACGCTGCCCTCATTCCTGCCAGGGCGTCACTCGAGAACCGGTCTGGCTTACTAATTCACCTTGGGCCGTGATTTGCTTGTGTTAGTGCTCCGTGCTCTGTGCTCGGGGCGGCCTGCATTATGTGAGGCGTTCGTGAATGGTTGATGCGAGATGTCGGCTTGTCGTGGGCTTTCTCTGGTTGGCGTTGGCAGTTTGTTTTGTTCTTTGTTTGCAGGCAATGGCTAGCGGAGTATGGCCATACATGTTAATAAATACGTTAAGGGTATTTCATTCATTTATGAGTGCGATGCAATGATATGATACAGTCTAAAATTGTTGGAAGTTTAGTTTAAAGCCCGCGTCGTGTGGAAGTGAACTGCTACGTGTCTTCATTCTCGCGCTGCAGTCACACTCCCTCCTACAAGGCGCAACGAACCTTTGTCAGCGTAATGAGCGTGAGGAGCCAGGTAGCTGATGGGTGCTAAGCTCTTGGGTCTTGACGAAGGCAATATAGCGAGCTTCCCCTCTCCCATGGGCACATCTTGACAGAGACGGTTTTTATTCCATTACCGTGTTATTTCCCCCGTCAGAACACAATAACACCAGGGAGTTCAGGGAGAAGACAAAACCGTGAAATGTCTTACTGGAAACTGTTGAACGCATCAGGAGTCCCGTGTCCCTCGAGGCAGAAGCAGATGGTCGCAGCGAGGTAGATGTGACGTTCAGGGACGCCGCCATGATAAGCTGTCTTGCGTCGGCGGCGATGTGGTGCTGCTCCACCTGGTTTAGCGGAACTCGGAAGCTATCCCTTGTAAGAGCATTAGCTGGTTTCATCTGCCTCGGGAAATAGCTCTGTTCCCCCTTTTTTCCCTCAGCATGGCGTAGTGCCGCTGTGGAATTTCATGATGGAAGGAGAGTGACAGTTTATGAAAAAAATGTATGTGGAATAAGATAAGAGCAATAACAAGACTACTAAACGTTTTTGCAGTAAGGTACAAAAACGAATTACTTAAGAATATTTTACATGTTTTGCCCTAATGATATTAATGTATTTCTTGTAAAGATAAGTGGGATGGTCTGATGATGATACGGACTCCAGACAAGCAGAGCGAGGAGAGAGAGAGAGAGAGAGAGAGAGAGAGAGAGAGAGAGAGAGAGAGAGAGAGAGAGAGAGAGAGAGAGAGAGAGAGAGAGAGAGAGAGAGAGAGAGAGAGGAGAGAGAGGAGAGCAACAGTGAGAGTGAGAGAGAGAAAGGGGTGGGGGGGCAGACAGATAGACAGACGGCCAGACGGACAGACAGCGTCAGTATCTGAACACGCCCGATGTTTAATGCAAAACGAACAAGCTCCCAGCTAGTGTTTATTAATTTCCTCGAATTACGGAAAGGATCTTTTTGTGGGAATGATTAATTCGGACATAAATCGTAGTAAATCTCCCGGGTGTAGAAAAGAACCGCAGCTTGGTGTAGCCTGATCATGGCATACACTACATTAACAAATTTCCATTACGAATATTACCTTTGCTGATATATATTCTCGTCATGAATTTCAGGGAATAATGCGGCACCATTTCCGCCTGTATGAATCGGTGGTCTTATATTATCTTCGGTAAAGTTAATGCCATTTGCTTTTGCTGTTGTTATGGCGGTTGTAGATAGCTCTGTTTTATTCATTTATTGCAACTAGTCTGGGTGTGTGGCATGATGTTATAGATGAAATTAATCCCTTTTGGTATAGGATGATCACGCGAAGTCGATATACCAATTTTGTTGTTGTTATTATTATTATTCCGTCTTCTAGTTTCCTTTTCTTCCCAGCTGTCTTGCTGTAATCTCGAACTCTTCTTTTTCTCTTTCTCTTTCTCCGCCTCCACTCATTCACGTGCTCCTCCTCTCTCTTTCCCTTTTCCTCTTCCTCGTCCCCTTTCTCTTCTTCTTCCTGCTGCTCCTCCTCCTCCTCCTCCTCCTATCCCCCCTCTTCCTCGTCCTCCTCCCTCCTCCTTCGCCCTCCCTCGCCCCCACCACCACCTCCTCCTCTTTCCCTTTTCCATGCCCCCCCCCCCCCCCCCCGTCCTCCCGTCCCCAGTCCCTCCTCGCCATTCTCTCTCGCCCGCACCCGCCTCCGGCAGATGCTGGAAGGTGTAGGTTAGTGTCATCTGCATCGATCAGGAGCGAGATGATTATCCTGCCTGGAGGTCCACTAGACGTAACCTCGGGGTCACCGGGGAATCATTTATAAAACATGTGATCTCGGAACTGTCACATCCGCAGTCTTATCGGCCCGCGCTTGGATTGGATTTCTTTTCGGCGGAGAATCGGCTTGGGCGGAGCTTATTGGGTTCAGTGGCTCTTCATATATCTTGAACAGTAGCAAAATTGCTACAGTCTTGCATATTTACATAGGTACATATATATATATATATATATATATATATATATATATATTATATATATATATATATATTTGTGTGTGTGTGTGTGTGTGTGTGTGTGTGTGTGTGTGTGTGTGTGTGTGTGTGTGTGTGTGTGTGTGTGTGTGTGTGTGTGTGTGTGACGTATACGTCTTTGCGTGTATGTGTGAGCTTGTGAGATAACCAGAAATTACGACCGCGAGATCACATTTATTCGTTCACAGGAATAACTTTTAGGTCGACTGATTAAGAAATGTTTTCGAGAAACCGATATTTACTGCAGCAGCTGGAATGGTTCTAACGGAAAATGAAAATCGCTTTGTGAGGAAAATAGTTACAGATAAAGTGACGCAAAGTTCCGGAACTGTCTTCAGTTTCTCATTAATGACCATTAGCAGATAGTAATTAGCCCCATTTGACCCTGCCCTTGACATGGACGACCTGGAGAGCAATTAAATGAACACCCATTTCCTGAAACTAGATTATTACCGAAGAACCAACTCGAATCGTCCGCGGGAAAATGGAGCGGTGACGGCGCATGGTGACATCAGCCCGTCACAGATTAAGCGGCCGCTCGCAAACACGCCGACGACTCGCCGCCATAACTACCTCGTTTGTGGGATAATGACGACGTTTATCCCAATTATTAATGCTGTGGAGGGAGAAACAAAGCCACGGAAGAGCCCGTGTCTCAATCATTAACCAATTATTGAATACCTGGTGCGTATGTCAGATATTATTTAGGGCCTTTGATCCGATCTTCGAGGCTGTCCCGCAGCGGCCTCGGCCTTTGTTTGGCAGCCGGGATGGAGAGGGTTGGGGGAGGGAGGGAAGGAGGGGGGCGAGGGAGGGGCAAGTGGGAAGATGAGGCTGGGGGAGGGAGGGGAGGCGGCAAGGAAGATGAGGTGGGTGGAGAGGGAGAGATGGAGGAGGGAGGCAGAGGAAGAGGAAGATGTTGGGTGGGGATGACAGGACTGTGTGAGAAGGAAGGGGAGTAGGCAATGAAGATGAGATGTGGGGTGGGAGGAGGAAATGGAGGAGGAGAGGGCGAGGGAGAGGAATTAGGAGAGAAAGGGGTAGGAAAACGAAGGAAGGAGGGGATACAGAAGAGAGGGCGAGGAAGAGGAACGAGGGAGGTCGAGGTGAAGGGAGGATGGGGGGTTTGGGAGAGGAGGAGGTGTGGAGGATGAGGGCAGGAGGAAGAAGGAAGAACAGGCTGGGGAGTGGAGAGGGAAGGAGATGAAGGGAAGGAAGAGGAGAAACAGATAAGAGACGGAAAGAGGGTTGGAGGAAAAAGTCGGAGATGATGGAACGGGGAAGGGTAGGAGGGGGGAGGAGGAGAGGATAGGGGAGGAGGAGGAGGCTGTGAGGCAGATGAATGGATGGCCGAGGGGTGGGGGGGGATGGGCGAAGATGGGGGAGACCTTTTGTTTTCGTAATTCCCGCTTAAGTGGTATTTAGGTTGAGTGATTTTATAGTTATTTTTATTACTGGTATAATTTTCTATAACCTTATCTTCAAATTTTATACAATCTGAGGCAGCAGACAACGAACCGTTCTCTCTCTCTCTCTCTCTCTCTCTCTCTCTCTCTCTCTCTCTCTCTCTCTCTCTCTCTCTCTCTCTCTCTCTCTCTCTCTTCCTCTCCCTCTCCTCTCCTCTCCCTCTCCTCTCCTCTCCTCTCCCTCTCCCTCTCCCTCCTCCTTCACCCCTACCGTATTTCCCTCCTTGTATATATGTGTGAACATGTCCTAGGTATAGGAAAACAAAGGGAAAACACCTCGAGGTCCATCCTTCAGCTCGGCCAGTTACTCCTTCTCCCCCTTCACCCCTTTACCTCCCCCCCTTCCCCTCTCCAGAACCCGCCTGAAGGAGGGTTCAAAGTCAAGCGTGTAATCTACCTGTCCGACCCAAACCTTTCAGGAGTTTGGCCTCGGGCAGCACCTGGTCACCTGCTCGCTCGTGTTTCAGAGAGAGGAGTTGAATCTGGCCTAATTCTTTTGCCAGCTCTAATACGGAGGCAGACGTCCGTATTGTTCGCGGAAACGCTGAAGTCTCGTGATGTCTCGCGATGTCTCGTGATGTCTCGCGATGTCTCGGAATTGATGGCGCTCGGGAGGAGATCGAGCGTGAATTGAAGAACCAGCTTGTTGATAATGTAAACGCTCCGCTGAGCTCATTGCCCTCGCTCCAAATGGGGATTCGCAGATTGTGCTGGAGGAGCGCTAAGGGCGAATGAAGGATTGGCTAATATTGGGAGAATGCTCGTAAATCATGAATCTTTGAGATAGATTAGCGTTTCTTGAAGATATTGTTTGCTCGCATGTGTATGTGTATGTATATCACATAGACATTTTGTATATGAAACTATTTATATCGTTGCACACACACACACACACACACACACACACACACACACACACACACACACACACACACACACACACACACACACACACACACACACACACACATATATATATTTGTTTGTTTGTTTGTGCGTGTATTTTATAAGACACACCGTCTCTATCTCTTTCTTTCGTTTTGTCTCTCCTCCTTCCAAAATATTCCTAGGACTGAAAATAGGTGAGCGGAAGGAGGATAACTAATTTACCAAGTGAAAAAACAAACTTTTTTCACTGCCCATTATCGAGAAGCAGTTAATGTAATTATTCCGTCCCGTGACGCTTCCCAGCTCGGCCGAGAGATGGCGTCACCTCCAGAACAGGGAGAAATTCACGATGGGAGGCTAGCGTTTTTCTCCAATATGAATTTTCTCGCGTAGAAACCCACTGTGAAGTTCGTATGACGTTCAGTTGCTTGCATTTTTCTCTTATTCTTTTTCTTTTAACGAGGTCACCTCCGTGTTGTTGTTTCCAACAATCTGTTTTTCTTCGGGCGTATTTTCTTTTCTTTTATTATTGCATTGTTGATTTTCGTTCTTTACTTCGAATCTTTTGCCGAAAAGTTAGGATACTTTTCTTGTTCAATCGAGGAGGAGAAACAGGCAAGGGACGTTTCCCAGGAAATGGAAAGTTAGAAATGAAAGAAAGGATCGTCTCAGCAGCTGATTTTACCCTTTTTGTGGCCATGCGATTTGTAAATGTAATTACAGGGTCACATATTTTGTTTGAAAAAAATATCTAAGAATTGTCAAGCCGATGTCATCATATAACACGAATATGCGCATTACTTACGTATCTTATAAGCGAGCATTATTTATTTTCTTATATGACCGTTTTATTCTCTTTTATCCGCTATCTCTCACTGTCTGCTTTTCCTTATACACACCTTGTTACAGCGGCCTTGCACGCTTTCTCTCCTGACAGGGCTTTTTTACGCTCCTTTATTCCTGTTCCGTTCCATCTCTCTCTCCCCTTTCTCTGTCTTCCTTTTATCTTCCATTACTGTATCTCCTTCCCCTAACTTCAGCTGAAGGTTTATCTCTCTGTATGTCTTTCTTTCCCACTTTCTCTCGTCTTTCTTTTCTTTAATTATCCTTTTTGCATTTTCACTGTTTAAACCTCTCTCTCCCTCTTCCTTTTCTGCTGCTTATTATACTCAGTTTTGTTTTTCTTTCGTTCTATTTGATTTTCTCCCTTTTTTATCTTATAGTTACTCAGTATCACAATATTGTAATTGCGTATAATGAAAGAGTTGCCGTTATTTAGTTAAAACGAAAATGTATTTATCACCAGATCTAGTTTAAGATACTACGTACTAGTAGCTAATTATATTATTCTTGCGTGACATAAAGGTTTCTTTGAAGTAAAGCTTTAAGAGTGCTTCATAAATATCTTGCTGCACATCGTAAAGCTTTTAATCTAGCTTTGGCTTTTGTTTGTGGTGACCTTGATGTGCATGTCTCTTAAATTTACAAGATGTTTACAACCGCATCTTCAACGTTCTCTTTTGTTTCCATACCATCTACTTTACAAATAGTTTGTTTCAGAATATGTAATTTTTATATCCTTTTTTGCACACACACACACACACACACACACAACACACACACACACACACACACACACACACACATATTATATATATATAATATATATATATATTATATATATATATTAGAAAATAAAGCAGATTTTCCTGCTGGCATGTCTAAAAGACATACATACATAAATAGATACATACATACATACATACACATACGCCAAGCAGATGTAACGGGTAACGTTCATGTAACCCAAACCACGAATTCACACTCCCTCCCCCACCCCATGCCCTCTCCCCCAACCCACCCCTCCGCAGCAGAAGGATATTAACCCCCCTCTCTCTCTCCCCCACAGCCAGCGGACAACAGCGCCAGCACTTCCGCAACCAGCCCGAGGACCAGCACGTGGTCGAGGGCGCCGTGGCCCTCATCAAGTGCGAAGTCGGGAACCAGAAGGGCCGAGTCCAGTGGGCCAAGGATGGCTTCGTCCTCGGTGAGTTGACCACTTGTTGAACTTTTTTCTCTCCTCAGTGCGTTTTTTTTTTTTTTTTTTTTTTTTTTTTTTTTTTTTTTTAGACCACGTTTTCTCCTTTTCTCAAATTTTGGGTTATTTGTGGGCCGGGATTATGCCTGGATGTTGCGGGTGCGAGTGGGAGTGAGGAGGGGAGAGGGTGAGGGGAGGACAGAGGGTGAGGGTGGGAGAGAGGAGTAGGAGGAGCAAGAGGTGGAATGGAGGTGAATGGAGGTCGTGTGCGTGAGAGGGAGGTGTATATATATGTGTGTGTGTGGGGTGGGTGGATGGGAGGGATATATGTATGTATGTATCTATATCTGTCTATCTATCTATCTGTCTATTTGTATATACGTATATATATGTGTGTGTGTGTGTATGAGTGTGTGTGTGTGTGTGTGTGTGTGTGTGTGTGTGTGTGTGTGTGTGTGTGTGTGTGTGTGTGTGTGTGTGGTGTGTGTGTGTGTGTGTGTTGCGCGCAGGCCTTGCTAGCTTCCTGACAAGAATTAATTATATTTCATAGCGTAAGTATCACTACATTTTGATAAGGATATTATCTTTTCTGCAAAAGGGCACACACTGTCGCTAATTGCATTTCATCAACGTTGACCTCGTCATCGCGAAAACATGCGACAATTTTGACAAAATTTACATATTTTCTCGCATGCCTTTGCTCTCTTGCTTTCTGATGGAGCCTGGCAAGTCATAATCTTATATTCCGCCCTGCGCCTATTTTCTTGTTTATTTTGTTCCCATTCCATCCTCCCCATTCTCTCTCTCTCTCTCTCTCTCTCTCTCTCTCTCTCTCTCTCTCTCTCTGTGTCTCTGTGTGTGTGTGTGTCTCCCTCCCCTCCTCCTCTCTCCTCCTCCCCCTTCCTTTCTTTCTTTCCCAAGGAATAACAAAATATTCTTAGTTCTCATTTACAAACCCTCCCCCCGCCCCTCCCCACCCCCTCCTCCGCCGCCATCCTTGCCAATTAACTCTCACCGCCTGAGGCCGTGTTTATCTCCGCTACCAACGTCCTTATCACTTTCTGTCTGGCGTCCGGAAGATAGGCAGGTGTCGAAGGCTTCCTCTCTGGCGGTGCTTTTACGCCCGAACCCCAAGCCCGGTTTTGGGCTGCAGTCGCTCTCCTGTTATGGTATTGGAAAGCCGTTTCTTTTCTTCTTCTTTATTTGCCGTCTTTTGGTTTTTGGAAGATCGGCAGTTACAGGTTTGAAGGAATGAGGATACAGAGGCTCGGGAAAATATCTAGCTCTTGTATTCTCGTTAAGTGATGAACGTTTTTAAGATTTTTTGGGGTTGTTATGAGCTCACATTCTTAATATCTTAAAACAAGCGACACTCGGCCCGAGTCACTGACACTACGAAAGCCATTGTAATCGCTAAGGACTTGCCCAAACTGCCTCAAGTGCTCCTCAAACATCTTGCCACGCGAGCCCCCGAGCACGACCTCATCCCCACGTGATAATCAAGCCGTCTTCAGCCTCCCCTTAACCCCTTCGCCCCCGTAGACTCCCATCACCTGCCTGATCCTGAGGAAACAAGGACGTAATCCTATGTAGTGCTCGACGCCGAAGACCGAGTTTCCAGAGGACGAGGTTCGAGTGTTTGCTAACCTATTGCTCGACCCCAGATGGCACAACTCCTCAGCACCCCCCCCCCCCCGGCCCCCACAATCACTTTACCTGCTCTGCCGGCTCGCCCTCCGTCAGTCCCACTCGCCACTCGCCTCCCCTTTCCTCCGTGCGCTTCTTTCCCCTCTCGTGTCCTCTCACTTTCCACTTGACCTCATTTCGCATTCGCAATCAGTTGTACACTTGCCTCGCTTGTTGCATCTGCCACTTGCATGTAGAATGCACGGACGTCTTTGCAGTGTCAAAGGGAATGCCAGAATAGTATCTCGTGATTGCATTAGAAAAAGTTGTGAGAGAGCAGTATTAAAAAGACGACCCATATTAGTTGAGCAAATTATATATTTGCACATTTGCACACGCACGCACGCACGCACGCACGCACACACACACACACACACACACACACACACACACACACACACACACACACACACACACACACACACACACACACACACACACACACACACACACACACACACACACACGGAAACTCGAAAACATACATGTAAGTAGAAAAAATCCCAAGCTAGCCTGCCCGTTACCTAAAGAGAAACGAATTTGGAAAATGAAAAAGTAAGTAGGATATCAAGTGAAACTGCAAGGGAGCTGCCCGTGCGTGGCGCGCGAGTGATTTTTGTTATTTTACCTTGAGATTGGCGAAACAAACACCGCAATTGGAAATAATTTGTGGTGCACCTGCGCGTGCGCAGCGTGAACGGTACACGCCGTGTAGAGCTGGAATGTTTCGTGCCGGCGCTGGGCGTGTAAACTTTATGGAACTGTCCATAACATGCGCGAAATTCCATTTATGTTTATGCACATTTTACTGAAAAAATACGGCTAGGCCGGATATGACTGGCTCTTAAATACGGAAAGTAACTTCGTCGAAAATGCTGTTGTGGAACTATTTCCAGCCTAACAGACGAGGGCCATAAAGTCTACAATCGCCATGACCAAGGAGACGCCAGTGGCTGGGCCGCTCTGAAGGAAAAACAGCAAGCGGCATCATTATTCCTGCTATTTTCATTATTATCGCTCAGGTCCTCGCGTTCATGCTGGTTTTTCCCTCGTGCTAAGACTACTGGGAAAGGGACCGAACTTTTCTGGTGTTACAGGAACAAGTAATAATTTTCACACCTGCTTGGACAAGATACGAAATTGACCTTCAAATCGTCGCCGTCGTTGGGCCTTTTCCCCCAAACCTCTTTCGGGGCTGTGGCTGTGGTTTTCCCTGGCGTCCTCTCTGCGGCGGGAAGGAGGGAGCATACTGCGCTCATCCCAAAAAGTATTTGGCAGTTTTGATAACTTGGTGGTGCTTAACATTGGTGAAAGACGCCAGGAATGGTCGGCAGGCAACGATTGGCCATTCTGCCGTGACGAAGGAAGGTACCTGATTGGCTGTTATCTCCACACGCTGGCAGTTGCCTTTGGTTTTTATTGTTGAGTGCAACTATTGTCGGTTTCCTATACATGAATCTGCCCCTAATATCCTTTACTTAAAAAAGAACAATATCCTCCCCATCTCCGTTGACCAGTTGCGTTTGCAGATGTCTGACATTGCCTCTCGTTGGCTTTATAAGTGCGCTTGCCTCTCTTGCGTTGATATTTATCCTCCTCATTTCCCTGACAATTTTCTGTCGCTCTCTTCCTCCTGCGCCCATATTAAGAGTCTTCTTTCCCGTCTTTTCCTCTTTCAGATCCTCCCTCTGTATCCCATTTTCTCCTCCACATCCGCTGAGCCTCGCCAGCTCTTTGTCTGTAATGTTTACACTGTACACACGGGCCAACCTCCGGCACGGGCTGTCGTAGATAATTTGCCGCCCAATTTATCTTAAAGATTTTTGAAAGGGATGACATTATGGCTGTTCTGGATCCAATGCAGCTTGCGAAAAGTAAATGAGGGGAAGAAATGGCCTGCATTCTTATTTCATTTCTTGACCGTGTTTAGTATTACTTGGTGCTTGCTGTTCGCATCATTAAAGTTTTATTTATGATCATTACTGCCGCCATAACGGGGATCGTTCGTGCCATTATCGCTGCCCCTTTCATGGGCATCATTGCCATTATTATATTTTATTTGTTCTTTCTGGAAGCCATTTGCAGTTAGAGTAATTTAACAAATTAATTTTTTGAAATCCATTATTCCTCCTCATCCTTGCTTATCTGCAGAAAGAGAATTTTTGAGAAAATATTGCAAAAGACTTTCCCTTTCACAGCTGTCTTGTCTGGTAATTGCATTTGTTTATTAATGTATTTTCTACGCTTTCCCTGCAACCAGCCTCCACCGACTGCGCAAATGCACTAGCTGTGGTCTTTTGACAAGCTGCTAAAACATTGTCACTCGACGGAACAATACGTAACTCACAACTTCCGGGTCAACAACTGTCAGGTAATGCTCTGTGCGTTGGCCAAACTTCCTTCTTTAAAGCAACATCTCCCCGTCGCCCTAAATGAAGGTAATGAGCGCAAGGAAAATAGGAGGAAAAATAGAGGTGGACCAGAATTGTCTGCTTCTGTTTTTATTCTTTGTCTTCGAATGGAGACTTTGCTTTTGCTACTGCTTCCACAATTGGTAATGGTGCTAATAAGTATTATGATAGGAGAAGCAATACGAACGATAATGATGATGAAAATGGTAATAATGATTATTATTGTTGTTGAAGGGAAGATGGTTATTGCCGCAGCTGAAAAGAAACCAACGTGAATTTTATATTTCCTTTGTTCCGTCCCATAATAAGAAATAGGACACAGCAATTAGATTGGGCTTCACCAATCATTCCAGTCCCGAGAAAACCTTTTCACAATGGGCCATGAAAACGCACACTTACGTGGACGGTGTGAATTTCCTCAAGGTTGTAAATGGGGCTTCCTCTTGGCTTTAGGCCTAGTCACTCTCCGTCCCGAGGTAGCGTGTGAGCGTGACATGGGGTCGTAGCGTTGACAGGGTACAGTGGCAGCATTACCGTTTATGGCGCACCGCCGGTTGGCTGCTGGGGCTGTATGAAGCTTTTGAATGACGTGACATCCAGCGGCAGGTTTGAATTAACGCACGAATCCTGGAAATTGAAGCGGTTCCGTCGATAATCCGGAATTGAAGCACTGTCCTCATTCTTATTAATTTTGTCTCCGTACCCGGATTCCTGCAGCGTAGAGTCGGCCATGCATTTCATTATCTCTCCGGCCGTTTAGAGACTCTTCTGCTCCTGTCTATAAAACAGAGGACCCTTTTATCTCCCTTATTACGAGCATAGTCGGAGGATTTCCTGCCTTGGCCCGGACGAATTAGACTCGTTTGTAAAGATTTAGGTCCAGGCAGAGGCTCGCCTGTTAGGCTCCGAGAGGTTCCACCTGCTACCTTATATTGGCAATCCTTCTTCTCGCGTTCCTTCTTGCTCTCCTTCGCCTCCAATTTCGCTGTCGTCACTGTTCTATTATTTTTCTCTCGTCTTATTTCCTTGTCTTGGCCTTTATTCCCGCCTTTCTTCTCTTTCTTGTATTACTTCTGTTATGTGGTATCCGATTCTTCAACTCTCGCCTCATCATATTTATCGTCTTTTCTATTTTCGTATTCTTACATTTGATGGACGGTTCTCCTAACGTAAAATTCTTTCTTCGATAAGTTTAAGTAATATCTCCGTCTCTCCTGACTTTGTCTGTCTTCTTTCTTTCTGCTTCTCCTTGTCTTTCTTTGTCATTTCCCTGCTTTTTTTCGTCAGCCAGTACCACCTGTCCCTCCTTCTCCCTCTCTCTCCTCCTCCTCTCTTTATCCTCCCTCCTTATCCCTTCTCCTCCTTCCCTCACCCCTACCACCTCCTTCACTCTCCACCGCCTCCCTTACCCTCCATCATCTCCTCACCCCCTACCCTCCCTAACCGCCTCCCTACCCTCCACCACCTCCCTCTCCTCCCTCCCCTCCGCTCATTCCATCCCCCCTTCAACCTCCCCCCCCTTCCCCAGCCAGCGCAATCCTTCATCTTATTCGTGTCTTCGCTTTTTTCTCTCTTTCCCTTTTTTCATTCATGGAGACCTTAATTACACAAAGCATAACGGAGGGAGGCATACTAATGAATGTTTTGTTTGCGAGATAATTAAATATAATGAGAGAGCAAAGGTCGTCTTAACAAGAAATAGTAGAAAGCGTGTGAAGGAGTCTTTATATTTCAGTCTTATCAGAGGATATGACATCGTCTCGGGAGGAGGAAGAGGAAGAGGGGGAGGAACAGGAGAAGAAGGAGAAAAAGAAGAAGAAGAAGAGGAGAGGAGAGGAGGAGGAGGAGAGGAGGAGAGGAGAAGAAGAAGAAGAAGAAGAAGAAAGAAGAAGAAGAAGAAGAAGAAGAAGAAGAGAAGAAGAAGAAGAAGAAGAAAGGAGAGGAGGAGGGAAAAGAAGAAGAAGAGGAGGAAAAAGAAGAAGAAAGAAGTAGAAGAGGAAAAGGAAAGAAGGAGAAGATAAGGAAAAAGAATTGGAGGAGGAGGAGAGTGGAAAAGGAAAAGTAGAAGAGGAACGAAATGCAGCTCAGTGGAAGGACGGATGTGAGGGAATGTACGACCGCAGGAGCCAGTCAGCTGGACCGCCATTTTGCTTGGAAATAAAATTCGACGTTGCAATTTTTGACGAGATGGAAAACTAAGAAGAATGTTGACATAAGGGAAGGAATAAATAAGGATTAGGTGAATGTGGAAGAAGACGAATAGCTTCTAGAATTCCGCCGTGAAAGATCGGGAAAGGGAGTATTTGGAGAGAGAGAGAAAAAAAAAGGTAAGGCGAAATAGGAAAAGAGGCAGAAAATTATTAGCGTGGGGATGTGAAGGAAATAAGGGGAGAAGTGAAGCATATTCCTCCAGCAAGATCACAGTGAAACTTGCCTCAAGACGATAGACTTCTTCCCCGGTTCGCGTTGGCTGCTTCGAAGTTCGGCAATGCTTCGTGCTTGTACGGTAGCGTTCCTTAGAGTTGTGTGGCTTCACTTGGCATACGAAACTCTCGGAGTTTCGTATCCTAACCACAAGCGCGGAAGAAAAGGCGGAAACTAAGGCACCGATACCGCCGCGACCCTTGCTGCTATAAATTATGACGCTATAAGAAGGACGCCGGATATTACGTCCTTCTGTGCAATTAAACGCACTTAGACCGAAGCCCGAAGCGCGCTGAGGCACCTGAGGAAGAGTGTCATTAAAGGTCGCCGTCTGGGGCCCCGCGGTGACCTGTGCCTTTGCCCTTCAGCGCTCCGGGTCGATATAAAGCGGCGGAGCACATTAAGCCGTAGGCGTTCCCCGGCTTTTGATTGGGAGATGATTCGCCGATCGGCAGAGGCCTTCAGACTTTACTTGGTCGCGACAAGTCTGTGTAAGGAACGAGAAATACACGAACAAAATAAATACTGTAAATGGAACTGAAATTTGTTCATGTAGTGCTCAAAATGATACAAATGTATTACATTTATGTTCATAACCATATAACGTGTAGAACAGGATTGATAAAACCGATTTCCCCAGTAAATCATGATTCAATTAAAATGGTATGGGATAATAACACCCAATCTTTCGGCATTTTCCAAAATCCACTTATCTTTCGATAACTTTTTCTTTTCACTTTTTTCGGTTGATACATGGTTTCTCTCTCCCCGACGACTGAAATAAAGTGGAAAAAGAATCAAGAACCAAGAATCTAAATAAATGTATTTCCCTTACACGTGGAAATGCGAAAACTAAACACCTGGAGCCATAATTCAAGGAGAGTTATGACTCCCTGGAAAATAAAGTTCGCAGTCGGGTTGATATGGATGAGCTTTGGAGTGTGGGGGAGGGCTGGGGGTGGGGCGGTGGGGAGAGTGGGGAGGAATTGGAATTTCGATAGAATAGGAAGAAGCCCGGTTGAGGCGGGGCAGGGGGAGAAGGGGGGTCGACCTTCCACCTGTGGGCAATGCGGTAGAGAGTTTGAGTTCCCACAATTACCAGACCGGTTCATAAAGTACCCATATCTGCACGTCTCTGGGGGATGAATCATCTAATGGCGGCGAACGGCGCTGTACATTCGAGGGAATCAGCGTCACCTGCGCCGGGACCGATCGCTCGAGGAAGCATTTGTGAGCAACTTTTCCGATTGTGACTGAGGCTTACGTCGGTCTGATTCGGAATGGTCTTCTACTTTACGACTTCTTTTACGCTGACGCCGCGGTTGGTTTCTTTCTTGTGTCCAAATGTCGTACATAGAAAGCCATTGCAATTTATGGCTGTGAAAAATCGCTAATGGAGTTATTAGGAATAATCCCAAAGTGTCGCAACTCTCAACTAATTATTGCCACAAAGATAAAGCCGCGCGGATCTCTACGGACTCATATTATTTATACGTTAGAGTGAGATCGCCCTTACAAATAAAAGGAATTTCACCCTAACGCATCTCGGTCGCTTGTTCGGTTCTCCCTGGCACCCCAGTATCATTCGCCGCCCCGTAACTATTAGGAGTTTTAGCCATTAATAACACGGACCCCGGGACATAAACGCAAACGGTGTCTTTCCCAAGTTCTTATCAGAGATGATCAGCTTAAAACATGAATGATCAAAGGAGATGGGGTGTGTGAGCGCTGCTCTAAGCTCTGGCGCTGAGGAGAAGCTTAATTGGAATGCAAAGCTTTTACCACCGTTTTAGAGCTTTCCAAACATCGACCTTAATATCGTTGTTGTTTGAATATATTATATTCGATGCCTGTCCGTTAGCCATGAAATTAGATTCGCTATTTCCACTTCAGCAAATAGTCTTATTGTCGTTATTATTATTATCTCAAATAACGCTAATTGCCTCAGAACTCGAGCACTGGTGTCAGAATGGCCGTCGCGAGCAGCGCCGACGCCGCAGCAACCGCGCGTAATGATCTAACAGGAACAGACCGCAGTGGGAGCGGATGACTTGATAATGCGTGGGAACAATTCAACTTCTGGTTAATGCGGGGTCACGCGGGGTCACTCGAGTTCCCATGGGGTCTGCGCCGGGGTCCAGAGGTTTTCGCCTGGGTCTTGCCCCTCCACCTCGGGGGCGGGGGCCGCTCTCTCGGGGAACGGGCGTCAGGACCCGCCGGAATCCACAGACGCTATTTACGGCCGAATTTTCTGTCTTATCGCTCAAGGCTGGGGCAATTTTCTGGCGGTTACTAGCTCGGCGAAGAGTTCTTTGACATATTGTAATGGCGGGTTCAGTTATGCTAAATGAGGCCCCGATATGCAGCTCGTTCGAGACTAAGACGGCGCTGAATTCTGTATACGCGTGCTTAGCAAGAATTTAGTGAAGGGCGAATATGCCACGGAAAGCGTTGAAGGAGGAAAGGAAAGAAAAAATCGTTATTTAGGCTCGTGTGCAAGAGCAGGGAGGGAGGTGGGTTGGCCAGGGCTTTGTGAGTGATGGCTGTAATCTCTGAATGGACCTCTTCCGGTTGCGGTGATTAGGGAGTAAATGGTCAGAAAATCGACACAAAGATCGAAGAAGATTTACGTAAAAAAGAGGAGAATGCCGAAGGGGAAGGCGGAGGAAGCGCTTCGCAGAAAGGAAAACGTGTATCGAATGTCTTCTTATACATACAAGAAAACCATTAAATTGCATGAATTAGTAGAGATCATTTGAGTTTCCTTGGCTCTTTAGGTTGCCGCATCGAAGATTTTTCTCATTCGCTCACATCTAGAATGACACAGGAACTGTACATTTTTTGTTTCATTCATTAAAGTTGTAGTAAATGAATGGAGCGAAAAGAGGCTGAGTGTTCGTGAGATCTCTTCGTTGGTGCAATCGCAACGCCGACGCCCGCACGCCCGCACGCCCTCCCCGTAAGGGTTAGCCGACATTTCTCACGCCATTATTGCATCAGACGACTGAGTCATATTTTACCTCTCTCCAGGAATGTCACTTACCGTTGGGCACAAAAAACGGCTGTTGGAACAATACATCGTGACCCTGTCGTTGAGGAGAAAGGGCTCGGAGGGTGGGGGGGGGGGGGGGGATGGGGGAGGGCGAGAGGATAGGGGAGGGGAGGGGTGAGAGGATGGGGAGGGGCGAGATG
>NW_020872940.1:42500-52500 GCF_003789085.1 Penaeus vannamei
CATGCAATTTTCCGGTCCGGCAAAGTTTACACATTATAATTTGAATCCCGCTCTAAACATTTATCATATTTCTTTCGATTTCGAGCATTGATTAAATTCACAAGTTAAAGCTGCCGTCGCTTGTAAATTGTTTATCTACTTTTATCGTTTTTATTCGGTTTCTTTCTCTGTTTCTGTCCTTGTCTCTGCCTGTCCACCTCTCTCTCTCTCTCTCTCTCTCTCTCTCTCTCTCTCTCTCTCTCTCTCTCTCTCTCTCTCTCTCTCTCTCTCTCTCTCTCTCTCTCTCTCTCTGCGCGCGTGTGTGTCTTTCTTTCTATTTCTCTTTATATTCTCTTAATCTTTATATCTCTTCCTTAATCCTGTTCAATACCTCTTATGTATTTATCTTATTTCGCTCGTGTCCCCCTTCTCTCTCAACCGTTAGCCAAATCCCTTCCCGTCTCTTTTATCTGTCTCCGCCCGTCCCTTCCTCCCTTTCCTCCCCCTGGCGGTTTATTCGACTGTCCTTCTCCCTTTGTTATTGTCTCCCTCCATCTCCTGTCATATCTTCCGATGTTGCGTGTCCCCCTACATTCCTTTCGGTGCGCATTCCGTTCATTCATAAGGTGGCTGAGGGAAAGGGCAGGGCGGAGGGAGAGATGGAAAGGGAAAGGAGGGAGATAGGAGGTAGAAGAAAGAAGAGGCAAAAAGGAGAGCGGGGAAATGAAGTATGAGAGATAAGCAGAGCGAGTGAAGAGTGAAGAGCGAAAGAGAAGGGTGGTGGAAGGGAGGGAGGGAGAAACGGGAAGGTGGGAGGAAGGGAAGGAAGAGGGAGGGAGAGAGGAGGAGGAGAGGGAGGGAAGGAAAGGAGGGAGGAGGAAATGGAAAGGAGTTAGGAAGAAAGGAAGGAAACGAGGATGAAATGAAGGAAGAGAAGGAGGAAGGAAGGAAGAGAAATAGAAGGAAGGAAGACTGAAATGAGCAAGGAAACGCCCAGAACTCAAGTTTCCCTACTGAACACACACTCGCGCTCACTAATTCCACCTTTGCCTTGATGTAAAAGGTTTCAGGATCAAGGCAGTGAAGGTAAACTCGATAGCGTTCGACCGTCTGTATATACCTTAGAATATGGCTTTGAGTTATATAACAATAAATAGAAAACAGTATTGAGAACAGTTTATATGAAGCTGAAACTATCCGAAAACTACCAAAGAAAATATAACTGGTAAAGAGAAAAAGGGAAAGAGAGTAACAAAAGGTGGATTTGTTGTTTCTGATCTATGGTTCGCAAACATTTCAGTTCCAAACATTCCCTAGGGCTTTTGTTGTTCCAAACACGGCGGAGAAAATAAGAATATTCGTTCATGAGAGTCTTTAGAACTACAAATTATGTTTGGGAGTCATTCTAAAACGATCTCGAATAAAAGACTGCGAGGGGCGAGGGGAGAGGAATCGAGGGAAAAAAGGGGAGAGGAGTGCGAAGGGAGAGGAGAGAGAGGGAAGGGTATTTTGTGCGGTTCGGAGAGGGAGAAACGGGAAGGACTTGGCAAAATTGAATAAAGCATTGGCCATATCGGTGCTACACTTACCATCTGGGCCTCAGGGGACTACTCAAGGGCAGGGCGTAGGCGAGAAGAGGGAGAGAGGGGAAGAGGATGAAGGAGAAGAAGGAGGCCGCGGAAAGGAGAACAAACGGAAGAAAGAAAGACGAAAAGGAAAAGAGAAAGACCTGGAGGAGGAAGGGGGAGCGGAAGAGGAGGCTCCGGAGTGAATAAAAATACTGTGTGTGTGTGTGTGTGTGTGTGTGTGTGTGTATGTGTGTGTGTGTGTGTGTGTGTGTGTGTGTGTGTGTGTGTGTGTGTGTGTGTGTGTGTGTGTGTGTGTGTGTGTGTGTTGTGTGTGTGTGGTGTTTCAACTCTTCCGGCAAAACCAAAAGCGAAAAGCAAAGCCGCCGAAAATAAAGCGAACAAGATCAGTGATGATGAGAAGATATCCCCGGAAATGAAGGACGAGGAAGGTAAAGGATAGAACTCGGGGATCGAGCAGAGGCGCTGGCGAGGACGAGGGTGGCGAGCGCGGCCGCGGAGGGAGGAGGTGAAGCACGGTGGCGAGAAAACAAGTGCGGAAAGTGAATTGCCATTTTGCGATGCTGGCTAAAAGGGGTTTAGTCGGTTGTGGTTGCGTGGAGAGACAGAGGGGAAAGGAAGCAATAATGTGGAGGTTTGGGGCGCGGGGGAGGGGGGGGGTCGGCAGGAGGTGGCTCTCTGGTATTCAGGCGCTGAGGGCGGTGGCGCTGGAGTGAAATGAAAGAGAGGGAGAGGCGCTGGAAGGAGCGCAGCCAGCGGGAAGCCACCTGGGAAGGGTATTCGGAGGGGTTGAGCGTGAGGAAGAAAAACGCGAAAATGGAGTGAATGGGGAGAACTTAATGACAGTGTGAGGGGGAATGAAATCTGTGTGTGCTAAGTATAAGGGGGTCGCGCGAGGGGAGGAGGTGCATGCACTCGCCTAGAAATAATTGGCTCATCTAGATCCACAGTTTGATAGTGTAGTTCTATCATTCGAGAGAGGGTTTGGACGGGTAAATAGCTAGCTAGTGCTCTGATCGAGATCGGATCCCGCTCAGGATATTAACAGTACATGGCTAAGTCTCTTATTCTCTTATTTTAGTTTTGTTTCACTGTTATGTTGCGATTTGCTGACGTTGTTGAGTCGAAGGCAGCTGTTCCCTCACTTTCGGAATTCATCGGATTTCAATAGAGTGAACAAACGTTATACTTCACTTACGTACGTTTACATTCTTCGGTGTGTCACGAATCGTCGAAACGAAAACTATTACTACGAAACCCGACCGCCTGAACCAAACTGGGAACTGAAGACAGCCAGGCGAGACAGAGAAAGAGATCAGAGAAAAGAAGGGAAACAAGACAGAGGCCATCAGAGAGAAGAGAGAGAGAGAAGAGGAGAGAGAGAGAGAGAGAGAGAGATAGAGAAGAGAGAGAAGGAACGACGAGCGACAGGTGTCTTTGTGGCCGTATGTCACTCGGGAAATAATTCGGCGCGAAGTCAAACAGAACAGCATAAGTACGCCAGTCGATCCTCCTGATGTGTAAACAAGCAGTTCTGGTAAAAAAAAAAATGTTTATAAAATGTCTGAAAAGCTATTTTGGATCAGGTGAGCCAATAGTGTGACAGTTTGTTTTCGTTTGAAGTAGGAGAATAGGAAGGGGGCGATACCCAGGAGGTGAAAGCGAGGAAATATGGGAATCAGTCGACGTGACAATGTAATTCACTGTGTTTCCTAACATTCTTCTTGCGACAATGGTATTGGAAATACTGTCGAGTGATACATAGCAGTAGGCGGTTTTAAGTAGGTGATTTATAAAATTGTAAGATTTATGAATGAATTGTGTTTGGGACTGTTTATTGTAGTCTATGCCATCCTTTTTGTTATTACTATTATTGTTATCGTTCTTGTTATCATTATTATTACCATTAGCAGCATTAGTAGTAGTAGCATCAGTAGTAGTTCTGGTAAAAGTAATAAAAGTTTAGTAGTAGTAGTAGTAGTGGGTTAGAAGTAGTAGTAGTAGTAAGTAGTAAGTAGTAGTAGTAGTAGCAGTCAGTGTAGTAGTGTAGTAGTAGTAGTAGTGGTGGTGGTAGTAGTAGTAGTAGTAGTAGTAGTAGTAATTGTAGTAATTGTAGTATCTGCTTACAGTACTACAACTAGTATTGATATGGCTTTTAGTACTAATTCTGCTAGTAGTAGTAGTAGTAGTAGTAGTAGTAGTAGTAGTAGTACTATTGTTATTATTTATTGTTGTTGCAATAATAATAATGATTATGATAATAATAATTATAACAATAACAACAATGATATTGATAGCAATGATGATAATGATAATGATGAAAATAGAAATAATGTTAATAATAGAATAATGATAATAATAATAGTAATGATAATAATAATGATAATAATAATAATAATGATAATAATAATAATAATAATAATAATAATGATAATAATAATTAATAAAATAATTAATATAAATAATAATAACAAATAAAATTAACAATGTTAATAGGTGAATATCATAAATAATAATAGAAGATATATAATAGAAACAGAAGTTGGTCTTGATACAAATAGATACATTTTGATAATTTCCTCGAGAATATCAAAGAAAATTACTTGTTAGAAATACATGTGCTATGTTACTGCAACATCTTGCGGCGGAAGAGGCTTAAGTTATTTACGGAGGTACGCATGAAAGGTAATGCTCACTTCTTTTTCCAATATTCTGGATTCATGCTGTGCAAGGTCTACACAAAGATCGTGCACTGGTGAAAGTTATAATTTGTATAAAGTGGAGTCGTTTTTACTGCTGATCCGGGAGAGTAGACAAGTATCGCAGTATCTTCTCGAATTGAATAATTGACTAGTTTTATGATTTGGCTTTTCATGCTGTGCTGGTTTTGATTAGTCTTCCGCACGTGCGCACAGACAGAGACGGGGTTGTGGTACTCATTTATATATACAATCCCAAACGCATACATGAATACACATGTGTACTCTGATGAATACGCATATAACATCATAGACAGGCGACCAGACAGACAAAATGTAAAATGGCATTGCGTGCGAAACGCAATATATTATAGCTGACACAGCATCCGTATAGGTTGTATCCCGAAAGTGCGAAAGGCGGAGAGCATCACGTCCGAGCAGCGTCGTGGCGAGGAGCCGCCGAAAAGATGCAGCTCGCGACCGGCGAGTGAAACATTTCTCTCCGGGGCGGAAGCTGCTGACGCGGCCGCAGCCTCCGCCTGGCCTTCCCTCGGACAAACAAGGTTGTGTATTCTGTCAATTGCTCACAAATTGAACCTAGAAGACCTGAATTTAGATACACCAGAAGCTCAGCCAGCCAACCGGTGCCTGTCTGATTTTATTTGCAAGTATTCCGAGTGGGAGGTGAAGCGGGAACAAGTTTGAACACAGGGCACCTCGCGGACAATGCCATTGTTAGGCAGAGTTCACCAGCCAGGGACACCGAGGGAACCACTGATTTTGTGAAGCCGCACAGGGAGGCCCCGGGGCAAGCAGCGGCCGAGATGGAGGCGAAGGAGCGGCGTTGGGGAGGGGGCGGGGGCTCGGTGCCGTCCCTTAGGTTAGCGAGAAGTAGAGAGGAAGTGGGGAGGGAGAAAAAAGAAGATAGAATGAGGGAGGAAAGAGGAAAAAACGCAGGGGGTTCATGGGTTCACCAGGGCTGGTAAGTGAGGGATTTACGGGAGTCGTGAGAACCGCAATTAGACATCCTTCCAGGAAAGATATCTGGCTGTTTCCTTCCCAGACACAGCTACTCTCTGAAGTGCTGTACACATCTCTAAAAGATAGGATAGGCTGAACTGAAGTTAAATTTTGCATTTGACATAATTCATGGAAAGACATCAACGCCTTTAATTACTATATGTATTCATCCACACACACACACACACACACACAACACACACACACACACACACACACACACACACACACACACACACACACACACATATATATATATATATAATATATATATATATATATATATATATATATATAGACACACACACACACACACACACACACACACACACACACACACACACACACACACACACACACACACACACACACACACACACACACACACACACACAGAAAGTTCTGTGTGTGTGTGTGCGCGCGCGCGCATGCGCGTCCTTCAGTTTCTTTCTTCTTTTCTTCCTCACTCTCATTATTGCTTCTCGATCCTATTCCTCCGCTATCGAAGTCTGTGTCTACTGGGCGTTAAATCTTGCTGGATTACAGGCTATATTTACCGACCCTGTTTTCCTTGTTTTGGATCCCTTAATTTACTAGCCGGCGCTATATATTTTCCTTAGTCTTCTTTTAATAGTCTTTGCAATTTATTTTTTCCCCGGAAGAAGGATGGTGGGTTTACGCCGGTTACCTGACTTTAAAACCCAGATATCAATAACGTTTTGAATTACCCAGAGTTTCTTTTTCTGCCGGCCTCTGTGTCCGCCGAAGTATTTGCAACTAACGGCAGTATTTCGCAGTTGAATGCTGGCATCATGCGCCCATCGATTCTGCACTCAGGTCTTGCGTTAACACTAGTGCTCGTTCCAACGACGGCTTCGCGGACTGCAGTTGCGATTCTGCCCTGCCTTGCACGCCCCTTGTCCTTGCACTTGCATTTGCACTTCCCCGATTTTCACTCCGTTAGCTCCCTTGCTTATTCTTGTTTAAACTTCGCAAGGAGCTGCAGTTTTCTCTCTCCATGCCTCAGTCTCTCTCCCCCTCTCTCTCTCTCTCTCTCTCTCTCTCTCTCTCTCTCTCTCTCTCTCTCTCTCTCTCTCTCTCTCTCTCTCTCTCTCTCTCTCTCTCTATCTATCTATCTATCTATCTATCTCTATCTCTATCTCTATCTCCCTCTCTCTCCCTCCCTCCTCCCTCCCTCTCCCTCCTCCTCCTCCTCTCTCCTCTCTCTCTTCTCTCTCTCTCTCTCTCTCTCTCTCTCTCTCTCCCTCTCTCCTCTCTCCCTCTCTCCTCCGTCCGTCCCTCCCTCCCTCCCTCCCTCCCTCCCTCCTCCCTCCCTCCCTCCTCTCTCCCTCTCTCCTCACCTCCGCTTTCCTTCCCTTTCTCTAGCTCTCTCAGCTATGTTTGAGTTGTTTTATTTCCTTTACCTTTTTTCGTCCAGTTAAGCGTCTTTTCCTGTTACGCGTCTTAGTCTTCCTCTGCTTTCGTCTATTTATTAGTCTTGCATTTGTCGGAATAATCTTATTAGAGGCAGCCTCTCTTTTCGTCTTCTTCAAATGTGCATTATCCCCTCAGACCAAAAACACCCTTTGGCACCCTTCGATTTATTTTCATCCTAAAGAAGCCTCGCTCAAACACTCAGCAGTATTTGTGATGTCTTTAGCCTCCTCTCCTGCTTCCCCGCCCTTGCCCCGTGCTTGGTGCAGCCCCCACTTCGCCCTCCTGCTTGCCTCGCCTCCTAAGCCAGGTTCGAGGGCGGTGACAGCGAGACCAGCAAACAGGCGGCAGGATCAAAGGACCACCGTCAGCGGTGTCAGCTCGCCCGTGATCAGGCTTGAATTAGATTATTTGGTCATCTATCACGAGGACCAAACGTTGGGAAATTGCTTGAAGGCGGCGGAGGCAGCGTCGCGAGGGTCGCGTGTTGTGTGCTGCATTCGGAGGCGTATATTAATGGAGTGGGTGTGCAGGCGCCGTGAAGGGAAGGCCCTGCCGGGGTCATGCGGCAGGGGTCAGCCAGCCGCGAGTGTGACACATGTCTGGTCTCGGCGAAGGTCTTTCTCGTGGGTTTGGGTTTACGTGGGGTGACGTGGGATTGATATTTTGAGGGAATTTTGAGGAAATCCTAGTATCCGCATTTTCACTTTCGCAATAGGCGGATTTCCAAATGTAGAAATAACTTGCATTATTTCGCTCTGGATACCAGCTCGCGTCTGGGAAATTGCTGTATAGTTCCACGCGCTGTGTACAGAAAGGTCATTAGGCTTCGTCGTGGGACTATAAGAAAAGCAAAGTATTTTATTCCAGCCGCAGCAATTTGTTCTTTCCCCAAGGGCGAGCTTCCTTTCCGCTCCTTCGGTCTAATCACTGGGGGCTGGGACGCAATAGGATCACGGGGGCTTTGTTGAGGACTGGGGGTGACAGGGGGGCCGGGGGGCGGGCGGGAACAAGGGAGAGGTCGTCACCAAAAGGGCCTTAAATTAATCTCTCGCTCGCTCTCTCCCTCGTCCTCTCTTCTTTCTCTCTCTCTCTCTCTCTCTCTCTCTCTCTCTCTCTCTCTCTCTCTCTCTCTCTCTCTCTCTCTCTCTCTCTCTCTCTCTCTCTCTCTCTCTCTGTCTGTGTGTGTGTTGTGTGTGTGTGTGTGTGTGTGTGTGTGTGTGTGTGTGTGTGTGTGTGTGTGCCCCCTATTTCTCTCACTCCAGAATCCCGTATTCTTCTTTTCGTTCGCCCATTATTATCGTTCTACCCTCTTTATTCCTCTTCCGTGTGCTCTCGGCCGTTTCATAAGTAGAAAGCTAACTGCCTAATATATTAAACGTCAAGGGCCATCATGCCACTCAGTAAATCAAATCCCATATCTTACTGGGACTGAATTCACTCTACATCACTCCACAGAGACATTTAATAAAGCCATAACTACAGAATAAAGCTAGGAAGAGAACTTTTCTTGCATCGGCTTTTGTTAGAAAAAAAATCATTCCACTAAGAGAAACTAACGCACATGGACGTCATTTTCGAAGTGAGGTGTAAATGGGAAATCCAGGAAGCCGAAATTTAGATCGTGTGATGCGGTCTGACAGTTTTATTTAAATGTACAGTTTAATATCCGATGCATATTTTCCCACTTTTATGGCCTGGTTTCACTGAGGTCAACTGCTGATTAAATCCTCACCAACTCTGACTTGTTATCGTTGCCCATCATAGGAAGCGCGATCAATAAAGAGAGAGAGAATGGGAGAGAGAGAGAGAGAGAGAGAGAGAGAGAGAGAGAGAGAGAGAGAGAGAGAGAGAGAGAGAGAGAGAGAGAGAGAGAGAGAGAGAGAGAGAGAGAGAGAGAGAGAGAGGAAGGGGAGATAGATAGATAGACAGAGACAAACGGACAGACAGACAGACAGAGACAGAGGGAGAGGGGGAGAGAGATAGAGAGGCAAGGTGAAGGATCTTCGTCACATTACGCCAGATCTTCCATGGTATTCCAAAAACAACGGACGTGGTATCAGGCTTTTTTTTATTCAAGGGAATCACACGATATCGTTTGTAATTAAAAAGCACACATTCGTCACCGAGTGCGTTGTTAGCAATTGCTTCGCTTAGAAGAGTGTGGCAGCTAATTCGACCCTTAATGCAAAGGATAAGAAGAACATTAACCAGGCTGTTATCTTGCGTAATACATGTTGACAGTTGCGATTAGGCGGATGATTCGTGCTTGGAGAGCCAGGAATAAGATTATCTCTTCTTTGTATCGCTTTAGTTAGGCTCTCAAGGCGCGGATTGTGATTAAGGTTTGCATAAAGATACAAATGTTTTATGCAACGTCTATCTGCAGCATCATAGTCGGGATCTGCAACATCATAGCGCGCCGACACCAGGCTCGGCACCTCGAGCTGGAAATAACATTAGAATGCAATTTGCTTCTCGGTGATGACTTTAGTTGGTGTTTTATACAGCGCATCAGCTCTTTTTGACTTTCCTTCTCGTTATGACCCTCTTCGCAAGCACGAAAGCTGGAGTGCGCCCTTAACCCTCCGCCTTTTGCACCTCCTGCGTTCTAGTTTTTCGCATCATTTTCTAATTTGTTATTTCTGATGTTATTGATTTCGTTGTCATTGCTCTCTCTCTCTCTCTCTCTCTCTCTCTCTCTCTCTCTCTCTCTCTCTCTCTCTCTCTCTCTCTCTCTCTCTCTCTCTCTCTCTCTCTCTCTCTCTCTCTCATTTCCGGTCTCCCTTTGCATCACAATTTCTTTCTTTTGTTTACTTCCCTGTCTGTCCATTCCCCGAACCGCCCGCCCTGCCCTCGCCCTCGCCCGTTGCCCACACGCTGGACCAGTGTCTATGACCCGACGTCACATCATCCGCACCTTCTGACCTGGCTAGTGTAGCTGTTTTTTTTTTTTTTTTTTTGTTCTTTATTCATCGCGACAGACTTTAAGAATTATATTAATTTCCGAGGGATTTTTCTTGTTTTTATCTACCGACGCAGTGTGTATCTTTCTCGTTTTCCACAGGATCTCCTCCCGGGACAGGGGGTTGGGGGGAGGGAGCGGGGCATTTGTTTGCCATTGGGTACGCCATCTGCACGGATGTTCTAGAAGTTTATCTCGATCACGCTGTGTTGTGAGATGTTAACCAGAACCTCTTTTTCTTGCCTCGGTCTACCATCTTGTAAGTGCCTTGAGATGACGACGCGGACCCAGATGTCTGTTGTAAGAGCTGTGGTTGA
>NW_020872940.1:65000-67500 GCF_003789085.1 Penaeus vannamei
TTGTTTTTGAAAATTTAAGGACAATCAACCAGTCCGTCCATCAGTCAGACAGACAGACAGGCAGACAGACAGACAGGCAGACACAGTCAGTCAGTCAGTCAGTCACATATGAATACACATATAGTCATGAATTGATAGATAGGATGCATGGCAAAAAACACATAACCTTGTTGATCTCTGCTTAATGAATGTCATGTCGACTTTCAATGGCTTTTGTCGAAAGGTTGCGATGGAAGTCTGAGAAAAGGCAGTACTGACGAAGATTTTTGAGAGAAAGTAGTGATAAAGTACTAATGTAACTTGTGAGGTAATCTTGGCTCGAAAGAACTACATATATATTTTCATATGATGGTGAACATGATGTAAGGATGAGCATTTCGAGTTGCCGGGACTGAAAGGGTGATAGTAAATACAAGACAGAGTTCACACACACGCTGCATTTTGGACAGGTATTTGACACGTTCAAAGTCTGTGGGTTTTTCCCTACGCTTAGCTGTTACCTGCCACTAATACAACCTCTACTGCCCCTGCCACCTCTGTTGCCACTACCAGCTCCACTGCCCCTGCCACTTCTGTCACCCCAGCGTGCCTGCCGCTCTGCCGCCCTGCCACCCGCTGCCGCCTGACGCTAGCTCGCAGTGGCGCGATTACCTGCCGCAATCACTGCCATCATAGACAGGGTACAATGCTCCCTCCGCTGTTCCCAGAAACTGCGTGGAACTTGAACTTGAGTGGGCTGGCTGTGCAGCTGAGTTCATAGCTATTAACGCCTATCCATGAAAGTTTAAAAAAAAAAAAGTGGGAGAAAGAAACCGTGAAATGCACAGAGACAATGAGAGAGAGAGAGAGAGAGAGAGATAAGAGAGAGAGAGAGAGAGAGAGAGAAAGAGAGAAAGAGAAAGAGAGAGAGAGAGAGAGAGAGAGAGAGAGAGAAGAGAGAGAGAGAGAGAGAGAGAGAGAGAGAGAGAGAGAGAGAGAGAGAGAGAGAGAGAGAGAAAGAGAAAGTGAGAGGGAAAAGTAGTCTAAAAGACACGGAGTGATAGATAAGGTAGATGATAAGAAGAGAGGAAGAACGAGGTTGAAGAGCGAGATACCAAAAGGAAATAGACAGAGAATGGGAGAGAGAGAAAACCAGAGAAAGAGAGAATAGTAAAGAAGAAAACACATGAAAAAACACGATATATTTTTCCTCCTCCATTCCTCGTCTCCTTCTTTTAAAATGATATTGAAAAGATGATTCAAAATTAACGAGTCTTGTAGTTTCGCTATAAGCTGTTTTTAATTGTGCACTCATTTTATGATGGATAATCAATGGGGGCTTTGCATAACAAGTAAATACATATTCATGCCGCCAGGTTGGAAAAGGGGGCATTCCCTCTCGATCACTGGCCATAAGTATCAGAATCTTAGCCTGCAGTAGGGGAAAATGAGCCTTTGGGAAATTCACGGCCAGAGGTGAATTGCCCCACTTGCCCCCTTCATCCTCCCCCCTCCCCTCCCCCTTTCGTACCCTTCTCTACCCTTTCAATCCTTCTCTCCCTGCCCTACCCCCCCCCCCAACCGCACCCAACCGGATCTGGCGCGCCGTAACTGGCGCTCCAATCAAAGGGCATCAATTCCCTCATTTGTAATCACCTCCGTTATGGCAAGAAGGGATAAGAAGGACCCGTGTCAGGGATAACGACCGCCCTTGTTAATGGCCTTGTCGTTCGCGGAGTGATTATTCGGATTTGTTTTTGGGGTGTGGCGGGGAGGGGTGGGAGGGGTGGGTGTTGCAGCCGGGGGGGGGGGGGGCGATGGCCAGCGTTTACCACAGGCACTTTCATGGAAATATCGGTTGGTATTGTGTTGGCTAAATGAACGAGATCATTTAGGAATCACATTAGAATTCATTATGATCATTTAAAGCACACACACACATATACATACATATATATATATATATATATATATATATATATATATATATATATTATATATATATATGTATATATATATATATGTATATATATATGTATATATATATGTATATATATATATGTAAATATATATATGTATATATATATATATATATATGTAAATATATATGTAAATATATATATATATATATGTAATATATATTATATATATATATGTATGTATGTATATAATATATAATTATATATATATATATATATATATATATATATATGATGCGTGTTTTTGCATACTAATATGCGCACGTGGAGAGTGCGTTTCTGATCGTTTATTATATATTTGTTATAAGTGTCCGAGCAAGGCGAATGTATTCATCAATTCCAAAGCACAGAAATGTTGAACAATGCTATATTCCGCCCAGACAGTTGCCAGAAACTTTTTTGAGCCGATGACTCGCTAATGCCAGGCAACACCTCAGCTCAATCAGTAAATGTCTTTGAGGTGTAAATGACTCACGTTTTCAGTGTCGAAAGTTCCTAATTTTCAATTGTTGCGCAGTCCGACGTTGGCAGTCGCCCTTCTT
>NW_020872940.1:82500-90000 GCF_003789085.1 Penaeus vannamei
AAGATATGAGAGAGGTTTCCAATGCGGTATGAAGGCATTCCCTTTATTGTCGAAGAAATGGATAGATTACATTTTTTTTGTCAAACATCCGAGGAAAGAACATATGGCCGCCGTTATTAAAAGCATATCGACGTCGGAAGAGGCCATATATCATAAAGATTAAAGGGCCTACAAGTAATTGGACGAACGACGCATGCACGCACATACGAACAGGCGCACATATTCCTAAGTATCAATTCATACCACATCACACCACAGCACAGAGGAGAGAGAAGAGAGAGGAAGAGAGAAGAGGAGAGAAGAGAAGAGAGAAGAGAGAGAGAAGAAGAGAAGAGAGAGAGAAAGAGAGAGAGAGAGAGAGAGAGAGAGAGAGAGAGACAAAGAAGAGACGCGAGAAAGAAAAAGCGCGGAAAGCATGACATGATAAGACAGATAATGCACGCTCTAAACGAATATTAAGTTATTTTTTGGATTAATATTTAATCTATTCTTCTCTGACTACGGAATTATATTCATTTTTTTTTTGGGGGCTCTCCGGACTCCCTTCAGAAAAGTTTGAAATCCGCAGTTACAGAAAGTCTTTATTTTTTAGTATGAAGATTTCACTTTCTTTTCCCTTTTCGGTGATATTGATTTCCAATGTTACTTCAGTGGACCTGTTGACTCGCGTGTGTGTCGCCGCGTATGCGTGTGCGTGTTTGTTTGCACGTGTGCGTGTGTGTTTGTGTGTGTGTGTGAGTGTGTGTGTGTGTGTGAGTGTGTCTGTGTGTGTTTGTGTGTGTGCTTGCGTGTTTGTTTGTGTGCACGCGTGTGTGTATGTATGTATGTGTGTCTGTGTGAAATTAGATAGACCAATGTTTGCCAGTCCCCTCCAAAAAGTGATTTTGCATGTTAATGAATAAAACTTATTCCCCCGTAAAAAAGAAACACACTTAGATGAATCAAAACCTTCCCCCTCTCGAGCCCTTGAAATAAAATCAAGAGAAAGTGGGAAGTGAAAGAGAGAATAAGAAAAATATAAAAAAACAATCGTTTTTTCTCTCTGGCTTTAAAGGAAGGAAGGAAGGAAGGAAGCGGGAGCGAGGGAGGGAGGGAGAGAAGGAGGGAGGAGGAGAGATCGGCCAGAAGAGGGGAAAAATCCATTTGCACTCCAATTTCACACCACCCAAATCTCCGCCCGTCCACCCCTCCATCGCGACTGGAGGACACTCGGGTGGAGGGAGAGGGCGGAGGCGAGGATTTATAGATTAACAAAGCAACAAAACAAAAATAGGAAGGGAGAGGAATCGCGGGGAGGTCGCGTGGGTAGAAGAAGGTCGAAGGAAAGGCGAGAGAGATGAAGATTTTATCTTTTTTTCATTTCTTTTCTTGGAGGTTAATTCAAGTAGAAGGAAGTTAAATGAAAGGAAAGTGAGCTGAAGATTTAGGTTTTACTGTAGGTCACTTAGATAGAAGTTTGAAGAAAAGAGAAATGAGCTGAGAAGGTTTCCGCGTAGGACTCGTGGGGAGGCAGTGAGAAGGCTAAGGAAGGGAAGATTGAAGAATAGGAAAGAAAACACAAAGAGAGATTAATGAAAGAGAAAGAAAAGGAAAAATAGAAGAGGGGGGGAGAGAATGTCCCCACTGTGCTCTGTTTTGACGTTGCAGCTTTCTTTAAAATCCCAGAAGCAGAAGTTTTTTTTTCTTATTGTGTGCAAACTTCGTAACCCTCTCAGACTCGGAAGGAAAGTCAAACGCACATTTATTTGTTCCGGGATTAAGGATTTATTTAACCTTGATTTTCTTCGGATTTATGTTTCGTTTCCTATTTCTTCTTTATTTCATGCTGTACCCTCTCTCTCTCTTTCTTTCTCTCTCTCTCTCTCTCTCTCTCTCTCTCTCTCTCTCTCTCTCTCTCTCTCTCTCTCTCTCTCTCTCTCTCTCTCTCTCTCTCTCTCTCTCTCTCTCCTCTCTCTCTCTCTCTCTCTCTCTCTCTCTCTCTCTCTCTCTCTCTCTCTCTCTCTTCTCTCTCTCTCTCTCTCTCTCTCTGTCTCTCTCTCTCTCTCTCTCTTCCTCTTTTTCTTTGCCATCTTTTTTCCCCTTCTTTTCTTTTCTCTTCCTCTTTATTCCTCTCTTCTCTTCCTCATTTTTTCTTGCCATCTCCTTTAAAGTATATTAGATCAAACAGATTTTTTTTCTGTTTTGGCAATAACTCCAAATGGCTTGACACCTCACATTTTCCTTTCTTTTTCCTTTTTTCCTTTCTTCAGTCTCCGGGTAGGGGTGAGGGGTGGAGGTCTTGCTAGATTCCCTCCTCATAATCGCCCTGACCTTGACCCTGACCTTGACCCTCTGAAGCGAGCTCTGTTGACACCTTTTGATTTCCGTCCTGCATGTAACGAAGTTCGATTCCCACAACATCATTTCTCATTGTTGATTTTTTATTTCTTATGTTTTCCCCTATGAAGCGTATTTCATGTTTATTCTCTTCTTGCATTGCTTCGGCAGTTCCTACTTTTTTTCTTATTCTCTTTTACTGAGTTTTGTTTTTATGTTCTGCTCTCTTTCTGTGGGTAATCATTTTCTCGTTTTCTGTTTTTTTCTGTCTTGTTTCTATAGCTGTTGTTTATATTGGTTCAGGCTAACTATCGTTTTCGACCTTTTCTCTCTTTTCTCTTTCTCTCTCTCTCTCTCTCTCTCTCTCTCTCTCTCTCTCTCTCTCTCTCTCTCTCTCTCTTCTCTCTCTCTCTCTCTCTCTCTCTCTCTCTCTCCTCTCTCTCTCTCTCTCTTTCCTACCATTTCCTTCGATCCCCCTTCACCCGTCTTTTTTTCCTTTCTTACCTCCCCCTTCCATCCCTCACAGTTCTCCCTTTCATCTTCCTCCTTCTCCCCTTCCCCATCTCCTTCGTCTGCGTCTCTTCATGCCATTCTTTATCTTTTGTCCGCCGTACTTCTCTTCCGTAACCGAGACGCGGCGTCGACGTGCGGGCGTGCGGGCGCGACCAAGGAACCCGCTCTCAAGATCGGTAGATTAAGGAGGACTCGTCTTTCTTCTGTGCGCCCCTTGCCTTCTTATCCTGCTCCTCTTCTCTGTTATTATTATCCTTCCTTCTATTTCCTTTTCCCTCACTTATCATTCAGTTCTTCCTTTCCCTCTCTCTGCCGGTCTTTTTTTCCTCGCTCCTCCCTGCTCTTTTTTGTTCATTGCTTTTATCTTACTGTACCTTCCTCTCCCTCTTTCTTTAATGTTATCTTATCCTACTCCACCCCTTCTTTTTTTGCCTCTTCCTCGTACGTACCATACTCCACCCCCTTCGCCTCTTTATTTATTCCCCTCTTATCTCGCTCCTCCTCTCCCCTCTCCCCCCCTTTCCCCTTTGTCTCGCCTTCTTCTTGCAATTTCATCGCTCTTCTTCTCATATTTCTGAGCTTATTTCCCCCTCTTTTCTCTCTTCTTTTCAGGAGCCTTAATATCCCTTTCTTCCCCTCTCCGTCCCTTTACTCATTATAAGCCTTTTTTCTCCCTCTCTTGACCTTTGCTTATTAATTCTTTTCATTTTCTCCTCTTCTGAAGACCAAAAGGAAACCCGAAAAGAAAGTTGGGATCGACACAGCAAGCGATTATGGTAATGCGAGTGATGATCATGATTATGATGGTTGTGGTGATGATGACGATGATTATCATAATGATGATGATAATAATTGTGATGGTGATATTGATGATGATAGTGATAATGATAATGATGATGATGATGATGGTGATGCTAATAGCAGCAGTAATGATAATAATAATGATAATGATAGTAGTAATAATATTAATAATAATGATAATGATAATTATAATAGTAGTAATAATAATAATCATAATGATATTAATAATAATAGTGATAATAATCATCATAATTATAATTATGATGATGGTAATAAAAATGATTCCAATAATTGAAATGATAATAATGAATATTATTATAATGTTAGAAATAAATCAAATACAGCAAAGATACATCCCTTACTGCACAAAAGGGGTCATGACAGAATTGCGAGGTGACGTCACGAGGTTCATGAGTTGCCATGAAGGAATTAAGAGATCTTTTTTCAGGGCGTTTAAGGAGACCAACTGGCAAAGTTTCTTGATAATGCCATCTGACAAAAAAATGAATTAGAAGTGTCGGAATAGTCAGAAATTTAGAGCGTGAATCTGATAAATGTTGATTGGCAAGGGCGGGAAGGAGAAAATGGAAAGCCAAAGAGGAACAGGAAGAGAGGGTAAAGAAAGAGGAGGAGATAAGAGGCAGGGGAATGGAGTGTGTCTACAGCGATCGCCATCATCTGAACCTTCTACTTGCTATGGAGTTGAATTCGATTACATCCCCTCGTCTCCCCTCTCGCCTCTCGCACACCGCGACTCGCTAGTTAATCTCATTACCAAAACAATTATATGAGATCCAGGTCGTAGCCTCTTCTGGGCTCTTCTGCTGCCTCTTAGACCCTGCCTCTCCGCCCTCCTCCGTCAGTCAATACGCAAGCGGGTGCTGAATGTGATCACTCAAGGGGCACCCCGGGGGAGTGACGAAGGGGGCCGCTGCTGCCTCCCCTGCAGGACTCGGGAGGGACGGTCTTGCCCTTGCCGGGAGAATGGCGGAACTAACTCACTTTCTGCTAGTTCCGGCAGCTCTTCTCTGTCTCTTTGTTGTTTACTCTCTCCTTCTCTGCTCCAATCGTTCTTCAACGACTCCCTCCCTCTTGCGCTCTTCCACCTTCCTTTCCTCCCCCTTACCTACCCTACCTCCTTCCCTCCGTCTCTCTCCCTCCCTCCCCCCTCCCCTTCCCTCCCTCTTTCAACCCCTTCCTTCCCTACTTTCCTCCCTCCCTCTCCATAATACACACGGATAGATATAAACATATGCGCGCGGGTTATCTGCGCCCTGATGCTCGCTCAACACAACTTTCGTCCCGGCACAGAAGCATTTTCTCCGGCCTCACATAATGCTTACCGACCGCTAATTAGAGAACTTTTGTCTTATTTCTCTCTTCATGGTAATTATTGTTCGTTCTGAGTTTTACGAGATTTTTAAAAGACTGATATCTTTGTCGGACATTTCTTCCGTATAGTTTGCTTAAAGAAACGTACTATATCGATATTTGATTTTTTTTATACATGTGATTGGTTTTCACGGAAACTGTTTTTTCTCTCTTTCTGTTCCGAAATATAGTATTCTAGAGTATTTATCCCACTTTTTCCCCAGCCTTTCATCTTTTCTCCCTCGCGATTTCCTTTTCCATTCCCGGCGGGATGGAAAACCCGGCCTGGAACGCTGGCCATCGCTCTCCGCTCTGCCGAACTCGCCAATCTCCTCCCTCGCTGTATCCTGCGTCCGTCTCCTCTTCTCGCGCTCCCATCCTTCCGTGACTCGGCGATCGATCCGGTCTTCTCATACCTCCTCTCTCTCGTAATCAAGAATATTTATGCCTTCTTTTCAGGTGTGTTTTACCTCAAGGATGATTGGTATCAGCTGCGTCAGTTTAATATCGGAAGATCTTTATGCTTCCCGAGGATCTCGGGGCCTCGGGTTTCGCTCGGGTTACTTCGCTTATTTATGAAATTTCTCGAAACGGAAAGTAGCAGACGAAGAACAATATATCTTTTTCCCGCTTACAGATATTAAGGAGAAACAAGGTTTGTTTCTTTTTCTTCGCCCTCTCGAGAAGTTGGACTCACCTTTCCCTTTTATTCCTTGACAGTGGCTCCGACGAGCATCGAACTCCTGGGACGAGGCCGCGAGGAGGTCATAGAGGTCAACGAAGGCGAAGAAATCACCCTCGAGTGCCAGGTGGAGGACGCCAAGCCCGTCGCGATGGTCCGCTGGTACAAGAACAACGAGGAGATACACTTAGGTAAGAGGTGGCGCTCGTCTCAAGGAGCACAGAACTTCTGCAACCACTCGGGGTCGAAGTGGGACGAATCTTCATTCTTCTTTTTTCTTCCTTCTTTATCAAAAAACAACCGAAACGAATGCACGGTAATTATGTGTAAGAACAGAGGATTTCGGATAACTTTAGCACAGGAAATGTTACTGAACACTGATGTATCCGATTGTATTTCTCCTACGAGTGAACTTTAATAGTCCTGTGAACTTCTCGGTTGGAGGAAGGCTGAAAGGCGGACATGCATGCGCGTAATGCGTAGTCAAGCAAACGTGATCCAGACGGAGTGAATGGGGCCTCATGCGCGTCGGGGCGGAGGGAGAGGGAGGGAAGGAAGGAAGGGGAGAGGGAGGGAAGGAAGGAAGGGGAGAGGAAGAGAAGGAATGGGAAAGGGAGAGGGAGGAAGGAAGGAAGGGGAGGGGGAGCGAAGGAAGGAAGGGGAGAGGAAGGAAGGAAGGAAGGGGAAGAGGAGGGAAGGAAGGAAGGGGAGAGAGAGGGAAGGAAGGAAGGGGAGAGGAAGGGAAGGAATAGGAAAGGGGAGAGGAAAGGAAGGGAGAGGGAGGGAGGGAAGGAAGGGGAGGGGGGAGGGAAGGAAGGGAAGAGGGAGGGAAGGAAGGAGAGAAGGGAAGGGAAGGAAGGGGAGGGGGAGGTAGGAAAGAGAGAGGAAGGGAAGGAAGGAGAGAAGGGGAGAGGGAGACAATGAAGGAAATGGAGAGAATGTGTGTGAGATATGGAGGATAGGGTGGCGAGAGAGAAAATGAGAGGGAGTGAGAGTGGGAATGTGAATGGGCGGAGAACAAGGAAGGAGAGTCAGGGAGAGGGATTTGGATTGGTAGGAAGGGAGAGGGAGGAGGAGCGAGAAAGGGAAAGAGAGAGAAGAGTAGATGAAACGAGAGGGAGAGAAAGTAAAGAGTTGGGGAGAGTGGGAAAGTAGAGATAAATAGAATTAGAGTGAGAGTGTTAAATTTCTTTATCCAATGAAAGATTTATTAATAACCGCTGTTCAGATTTTTTTCCTGAATTTTATTATTTTTGTGAGTTTCTACCCATTTATAGATAATTTTGATAGACAGTGAGTGAAGCAAGTAGAGTCAGCGAAAAAAATAATAAATTAGATTTATTTCCACCTCAGAATTTTTCGGCTGCCTGTGTGTCCAAGCGACACATACAAAGTGTGTGTGTGTGTGTTTGTGTGTGTGTCTGTGTGTGTGTCTTAGTTATAATAATCTTTTTAAAAAAGGCGGAAAGGTCCATAAAATTGTCAAGTATTCCCTGTAGCCAAAAAGAAGAAAAATATTCAACGTAGATAGCAGAGACAAATTAAACTACATGTTAGACATTCATGTACTGTAAACTAGAAAGAACAAAAAAACTAGAATTTATTGTTTGGTCTGAAAAGGTATTTTATTTGTGAAATGAGAATTATGTGGAAAGAGGCGTTTTTTATCGTCTTTCTGTTTGAAATTACACGTGAATGTGTCTATTTTGTGTACGTGCGTGTCTGTGTGCGTATCTGTGTATGTGTGCGTGTCTACTCTTTACAACCTTTAGTCTCCTCTCGCTCCTTCCTTTCCGTTCGCACCGTATTTGATTCTC
>NW_020872940.1:97500-110000 GCF_003789085.1 Penaeus vannamei
CACTCTCTCTCATCTCTTCTCTCTCTCTCTCTCTCTCTCTCACTCTCTCACTCTCTCTTATCTATATTTCTCTTCCCCTTACACACTCTCTCTCTCACTTTCCCTCTCTCTCTCTCTCTCTCTCTCTCTCTCTCTCTCTCTCTCTCTCTCTCTCTCTCTCTCTCTCTCTCATCATCTCTCTGCTCTCTCTCTCTCTCTCTCTCTCTCTCTCTCTCATCTCTCACTCTCCACTCTCTCTCACCCTCTCCTCACACCATCCTATTCTTTCTCCTTCCCTCTTACACACTCTTCTCTCTTCCTCTTCTCTCTCTCTCTCTCTCTTCTCCTCTCTCTCTCTCTCTCTCTCTCTCTCTCTCTCTCTGCTCTCTCTCTCTCTCTCTCTCTCTCTCTCTCTCTCTCGTCTCTCTCCTCTCTCTCTCTCTCTCTCTCTCTCTCCCCCTCTCACCCCCCTTGTCTCCCTCTCCCTCTCTCTCCCTCTCCCTCTCCCTCTTCCTCTTCCTCTTCCTCCCTCTTCCTCTCTCTCCCTCTTCCTCCTTCTCTCTCTCCCTCTTCCTCTTCTCTCTCTCTCTCTCTCTCCTCTCTCTCTCTGCTCTCTCTCGCTCTCTCTCTCTCTCTCTCTCTCTCCTCTCTCCTCTCTCCTTCTCTCTCTCTCTCTCTCTCTCTCTCGCTCTCTCTCTGCTCTCTTCTCCTCTCTCTCACCTCTTCCCCCTCTCTCCCCTTGCAAGTGTGTGCACAACTTCGTAACCGAATTATCCCAAGGGTTGTGTTATTTATTCTCGAGTTTACAGCGCTAAAAATCCAGAGACTGAAACCACAATACTTTGTTTTTCTCCTCCGCGCGCTCGAAGTCACTCGGTGTCTTTATTTCATATTCATTAGCGATGTCCAGGAAGGTGAAGGCAGGTTGTTCTTCCCGAGTTACGTGAAAGTTGGCGGCGCAGAGTACGGAAGGGAAACACTACGCTGCGAAGAGAGGGGGAAAGGGAAGGGGAAAGATAACAAGAAAGTTGAAGGAGATTCCCGTGTAGATTCTGAGAAAATGAAGTAAAAAAAAAGAAGAAGAAAAAGAGGAAGAAAGAAAAAAAGAGCAAAAATAGTAAAAATAAAGATGAGAGATTCTAGAGGAGAGCGGGAACTGGTTAGAGATTTTGAGGTGAAAAAGTGGAAATTGGATGGGAGGAGAATAGTAAAGAAACAGGGAGAAGAAGGACCGAATTAAGTCAGACGAAAATAGAAAAAAAGGCGAAAGGAGGAGGACGGGAATTGGAAAATTTATAAGGAGGTAACTAGGGTGCAGAAATGTCGGGGATCATTGATTTATTCTTCTTGGCGACTTCAGCTGCAGGATTCCCTTCTCATGTAAGACCTGCGTCCTCTCTTTGATACAAATATGCGCATGTGTGAGTGTGTAGTTTTGATAGAGTGTGTGTTTGTGCTAGAGAGAGAGAGAGAGAGAGAGAGAGAGAGAGAGAGAGAGAGAGAGAGAGAGAGAGAGAGAGAAGAGAGGAAGAGAGATGAGGGTGGGGGTGGGGGGAGAGAAAGAAAAAGAAGAGAAAGAGAAGACAAAATAGAGAGACAGAGATGAGAGAGAATAAAAGCGATACACTGATATAATGATGAAGACCATAAGTATGTCAAGACCATACCTCGTCCTCAAACCCCAGCCCACCCCCACCCCCACGCCCACCCGTAGGCAAAATCAAGCACCGCCCCCACAAAAATTGAACCCGCCTCATTTACCGTGGCGAGAGCTCGTCATTTCTCTCCAGTGGGAAATAAGCATAGCGAGTGGGAAAGAGGGAGCGGGAAGGGGGTGGGAAGAAGGAGAGGAAGGTAAGAAGGCATAGGAAGGAGTGAGGGGAAAGGAAGGGGGAGGGGGAAGAGGAGTGGGATAGGGAGTGAGGAAATGGGAGAGAGGAGCACGACAAAAATGTGGTAAGAAGAAACTAGTGAAATAAATGTAATTATGAAACAAAAGTTAAGGGAAATAATTCAAAGAAAATGTTGCACAAACCTAGTTTCCTTTTTTTCCTTTTTGTGAGTTCATGCTTCCTTCTTCATTTAGGCTTTATTTTCATTCTAAGTTGGGCCGTTGCTTGTGTGGCGAAACTCGACAAGAAAATGCAAGCTCTCTTTGGCAGGAGGGGCGAGGTTCTCTAGAAAAAAAGGAAGAGAGAGAGAGAGAGAGAGAAAGAGGGGGAGGAGGGAGGGAGGTATATACAATATCTCCCCCTGGATGTGAACAAATAGGCAGCTGACATTTTTACTCTCGTGCTTCGTATCTTTACTCAGAATTACATTTAACCCAACAAATTCGAAGAGCGAATGCGTCAGCTGTCAGCTGTAAACAAAGACCATCGCCTGATGCGCGCAGGGAAGGCTTCACTGCCACACGAGGCAGTGAAGTGAACGCTCACCTCGCTTCCCTCGCCGCGAACCCGAGGGCAGCACGCCCCCCGCGAGCGCCGAGGCCTCGTTGCCACCGGAGAGGGCGTGGGGCGGCGCTAACCACAAGGTGGCGCTGAGCAGGCGTCTCCGCGGTTGCACTCCCGCCTGACGCTAACTGAGATGAAAGATGATGATGTTGTGGGTCCTGTGTTGCGTGGAAATGAGGCTGTGTTATTGCGCTGATGAAGCAGGTTAAATGCAGAAGTCAAACGGATTACGCACACGCATGCTCGCGTGTGTGTGTGTGTGTTGTGTGTGTGTCTGGTGGGTGTGTGGTGTGTGTGTGTGTGTGTTGTTTGTGTGTGTGTTGTGTGTGTGTGTGTGTGTGTGTGTGTGTTGTGTGTGTGTTAATACATTCAGATATTTATTTATAGGTACATGATATGAGAGAGAGAGATATAAGTTTATGTACGCCCCTGTGATCCTGTGTGCAAACGTGTACCAGTGACTGAATGCGCGTGGGTTTAAACATATGAATATGAAATCACCAGCATCAGCATGGCCGCGGGTGAGCTGCGTCGCTTTGAATTTTCCGTAGAGTCCCGGTAATGATTAGAGCCTCCCACATAGAGCTGTCAGACTCGGTACTGATATCCAATATCACACTTCCTCTGCCATGAGAGTTCAGGTCAGGAAAGAAGGGGAAAAAGGATGACATCGAAAACCGATCTTTGTGTAAAAATGCCGGAATGAAAGTAGGTCAGGACGCGCAAGAGGAGAGGGATGGAGGGAAGGTGGAAGCGGGAGGAGAGGGGAGAAAGAAAGAGGAAGAGAGGGAGAGAGGAAGAGGAGCGGGGAAAAAAAAGAAAGAGAGAGGGAAACAAAAGGAGAGGAAGGGAGAAGAAATATGTGAGAGAAAGAAGAGGAGCGGAAAAGGAAAAGAGGAAAGGGGAAAATAAAGGAGAGGCGAGGGGAAAAAGGAGAAAGCGAGAAAAGGAAAAAGGAGGAGAGAGGGAGAAAGAAGGAGAGCGAGAAAAGGAAGGAAGATAGGGCAGAGAGAAGAAAGAGGAAGAAGGGAAAAAAGGAACGTGAAGGAGAAAGAAAGAGGGAGAGAAGAGAGAGAGAGAGTGCAAGGAAGAGGGGGGAAAAGAGGAGGAGAGAGGAGAAAGAAAGGGGAAGAGAGAGGAAAAAGAAAGATTAGTAGCGAAAAAGAGAGAGGAAAAGAGAGGAAGGGGGGAAGAGGGAAGGAAAAAGAGTAAGAGGGGAAAAAGAAAGAGGAGAGGACCCACTCCCCTCTTCTCCGCCGTTGCTAGTCTCTCGGGTTGGACTTGTGTCTCCTCCTAATGCGTGTCTGTAAAGCTTGACTTTTTCTGGATGCTGCGTGTCTCTTAAGCTCCCAGTTGCCTTTGTACAGTGCAAGGACCACGCTTACTTTTCCTTTCTTTTCCTTTCTCTCTATTTGATAGGCCAAATCCCTCTGTAATACTGTAATAAAAAGCATATATAGGCTACCGTTTTCTAGTATTGTTACGTGGACAAAGGATACAAAATAGTAAACTTTATTTACCCCATGGAAGATTCGTCGTAGTTCAGGAGTACAACTATGGAAATTTGTTCACCCCCTTTAATGCAAATCGATATTGCAACTCCAAAACTTCATGGAAACTATTCACGCACAAACGTTGCTCTCTCCGGGTTAAATTACCAGTAAAGATATAGATTCTGGAGTCCTTTATGGTCTCTCTTTATATCCATGGATGCCCCATATCCTCTCTCGCCAACCCACAGCCTTCGCCTGACACCGATCGTTGCGCCCCTGCCAACTTCGGGCGGCCGTCGCCCGCCGCCGACGTGCGGGAGGGAGGGGGGGGGGGGGAGAGAGCCTTTTTCATTAAAAAAAAAACTTGGTTTTGGAGTCAGCAATGATGATGTTATTCACAACATCATGTTTTCGATGGGCGAAGCCTGGATGCACGAGGGGATTTAATCATGTGATGTTGAGGTCGATTTCGTGACGGATATTTACATGTTACATCGCATCCCGATACTGTGACTGGAAACAAATACTACGGCATGATCAAAAGTGTGATTGTGAGGCTTAAGGAATCGCCATTTTGCGTGACAGAGTATTCAAACAATCTCCGTTTTATGTCCTCTCCCTTTTCTGTTAGTTCCTTTCCTTCCTCTCGTGCCCTATGCTCCCCTGTACTCCTCTCTACTCTACTCTGCCCTACCATTTTCTACTGTCCTCTCTTCCCCTCATGCCCCCTCCGTTCTCCTCTCTTCTCTTTGCCTCTCTTTCCCATCCCTCTAGAGGACCGATTCAGGGGAGCTAGACGGTAACTTTGGGGAAATGGTTGCGTTGTGCGACCACGAAATTTGTAAAACTTTCGATTTGGAATTAAAGTTTGTTGCTTTTGTATGCTTTCTATCAAAACTCGTAGATGCACAAAGGATATTTTCAAGCTTAAGTTCTCCTCCGTCGACTTTTCATGAACTGTTTGCGCAAAACCTTTGTCGGAGGATAACAGGAAACACTAGAAACGGCGCGAGTTCAGTCCCGAGCAAAAGTTCCATTCAGGATCCGGACGAAGAAAATTTTCAGAATGGCGACGCATATCCGACTTGGCTCTCATTCGAACTGATATACGCGACGATAATCTGCATCATACACGGAAGTAGAGCCAGTTTATACTCAGCGAAGCTCGAAGTTTCAGCATAAGTACCTTCCAGCAACGACCTGTCCGACGAAGGGCTCGGTTGTTGATCCCGGCCCGTAGCCTTTTGGGGACATCCCCGTACAATGAAGAGCTCAAAACCGGGAAGCGGCAGCCGGAAAGAAATGGAAAGTGGAGGGATGGATAAATAGAAAGGAAAAACTAAATGGAAACGAATATTTTAAGCCCGATAGAGCACACGCGACCTCATTTACATTCATGGCTCTGATGACGGGCGTGAATAGCGTGTAGGCTTCAGAAATACCTTCTTGGAGGTGGATTCAGCTCACGCCGCGACGCGCCCCACGGGCGGGTCGCCTGCATGTTCCTTGGGGCGTCTGTTTGCGTTTGTGTCGGTTTATCGCGTGTGTGTATGCCTGCGTTTATTTGTGCATAAGTGTGTGTGTGTGTGTGTGTGTGTGTGTGTGTGTGGTGTGTGGTGTGTTGTGTGTTGTGTGTGTGTGTGTGTGTGTGTGTGTACATCTGTATAATATATAATACATGATTATATATATATATATATATATATATATTATATATATATATATATATAATATATATATATATTATATATATATATAATATATTCAATATATATAATATATATATATATATAGATATATATATAATATATATATATATATATACTTATATTATATATGTTATATATATATATATATATATATATATATACTATTATATATATATATATATATATATATATATGTATATAATATATAATATATATATATATATATATATATATATATATATATATAATATACTATTATCTATCTATCTATCTATCTAAACTATCTATCTATCTAACTATCTATCTATAATCTATCTATCTATCTATCTATCTATCTCTCTATCTCTCTATATATGAGTGTTTGTGTGCGGCAGAGGGGTGTATGTATATGAATGTTGACATAGGTGTGATGTTTCCAAGTCACGTCCTTTGGTTTTGTCGGAGAGATGGATGTTGGTCCAGAGGCGGTATCGAGTGCCGGTGTATTCTGGTTGTCAGAAAGAGTCTGTATGCATACATGGAGAAGTGCGTCGTGCGTGCGAAGCGAATATGTATGAGAACATAGGGTACAGTTTCACACCGTCACAGTTCACGCATTCCTCGCAAGAATGCGCTTAGTGGCTTGTCCATCCAGTGAGTCGTGCGGACGGCTGTTTCCCGGGGAGCGCGGCATCGGCAGTCTCAACAGCCTGGCCGCAGGCGCCGCTTTACATACCCTTCGGGAGCTGTAAATACGGCTTACATTAGGTAAATACGACGTGAATGGGATCGGAAACAGTTTCGGGATATTCATTGTGTTTTTGGAAGGTGCATTCTTTCTCGCGCAGATTTTAAAATGCTGTGTTCCAAGTGTCTGGAGCGGCGCTAAAGCTTTGCTGAGATGGAAAATTACCTTTGGCGTATGAGTGTTATGTAAATGTGGAAATGTTCATGTATTTCAATGACCCTCTTGCAGAGGCGCCCTTATCGCAGCGAGAAGCGGCTTTCCGGCCATTGTCTGATTCCCACTTTATGGTATTTTTTTCTGGTATAATGTGCGGCTTCTTCCTGGTTCCGAAGGTGCTCATCTCTCTCTCTCTCTCTGTCTATATCTATCTATCTCCCTCTCTCTCTCTGTTTTAGCAAAAGTGCTAATGATTGTTATTTTATACCATATATAAGAAATGTCATTGATAGGTTATTTCTTTTATGTCTTATGCTGTGTCACTAATCTTCTGTTCATTGTTCCCCCGCAGTTCCTCCCGACAAGGTGGTGGTGTCGGGGCCGACACAGTCCCGAGTGGGCGAGAACGTCACGCTGACGTGCGTCGTGGAGAACTCGAACCCGCCCGCGGAGGTGTCGTGGGTGGTGGACGGGCAGCCGCGCCCCGAGGCCACGACGCGGCGCGAGCGGGCGGGGCCGGGCGGCTGGCATACGGTCAGCCGCCTCGAACTGAGCGTGCCAGCCGTCGACAGGGACATGATGTTCACCTGTCACGCCACCAACCAGGCCCTCGGGGAGACCAAGGTCGACACGTACATGCTCTCGGTCTTGCGTAAGTAGACCTGGTCGTTTGAATGAGTTTGAGGACGTGCATGCATACATGTCTATGCATACAGACATTCATATATGTGTAGGATGTATGTCTATTTATGATGTGATGATATTAGAAATGAATGTCAAATATTTATATATTAGTTGAATTGTCTCAGAAGTACACTTTAAAAATTATTTAAAGGGGAAACCTTAGAAATGCGATCTTTGATGAATTCCAAAACTTGAAGGAACAAAGTCGCATTAATCATAAACTTTTCGTTTGGCGACGAGTCCTAATCGCCAGGAAAACCTGAGCCCTGACTGAAGTGCCCTTAGCGACCACGAATATACTTCATTTCCTTTGGGGAATTCATCTTAAAAGGGGAGAAAACGTTGCGCTTTCAACACCTACGAGCTAAGATTACCTTCATATGGCCAGTAGATTGGCGCTTAAAAGTAATGACACAAGGGCATGTGGAAGAAGTATTTTCCTAAGACAGGGAATCCTGCGGTAAAAATGTGTCAGAGTTTTCTCCTGAGGTGTAAACATATTGTAGAAATGTTTTTCATTTTGAATTTTTTTATCAGCTGTAAACGTTTTCATTGGCGCAAAACGTTGACAAAACGTTCAGACTCGCTTTCGATTTTGTATGCAAATGGCCAGCCAGCCTTTCTTCGCGCCTTCTCTCCTCCCTGCTTCTCTTCTGCCCCCAGTCTCCCGTTTCCTGCATCTGCTTACATTTTCCTCTCCTCGCTTATTCCCTGCCTTCCCTTGTCAAATATGTTTCGCGGTGGCCATATTCCTCCCGGCTCTATTTGCAAACTCGTCTTCGCTTTCTTCTGTGTCTTTGTATTTTATATTTTCCTCGCGCACTCTTTCTTCTTGAAAATCTGTACTGTCCCGTTTTGCGTCTTCGTCCGTTTTAGACATTGCCTTTTGAAATTCTCTCTCCCTCCCTCCCTCTCTCTCTCTCTCTCTCTCTCTCTCTCTCTCTCTCTCTCTCTCTCTCTCTCTTCTCTCTCTCTCTCTCTCTCTCTCTCTCCTCCTCTCTCTCTCTCTCTCTCTCTCTCTCCTCTCTCCCTCCTTTCCATCTCCCTGTCTCTCTCAGGATTCACCTTACCACATAGACAGTTATCACTCGTTCTTTTCTCACTTCTATTGGTTTTATTTCCTCCGTTTTATCCAGTTCCTCTTTTCATAGTAAGCCACCGAGATCGAGCGTGCCCGGCGCCGTTCAAAGGCCTAGGACAGATTACTGCGGTTAATTCTTCGTCATTCCTCATTGTAAACGTGCCTGAATCTGACCCCAAAACTGCAATTACTTATGCGCACCGGGTGGTAACTAGTCATATAAATTTCGTAGATGGCGTTACACTTGATGTACTAACCCTTAGCATTCATGAAGTATGTACAACTTACGTATTCCCGCCGTTGGGACAGCCATTCTTTAAGGCTGGTAGCCACCGCCATAGTGAGATGATCAATTGTGAATCGATTTTTTGTTCAATGTTTACACTGTCTTTATATGAATCATCAATGGAGAATATACATAGACTGTATATTTTGGATGTGAAGGGATCTAATATGCTTTATGTTGCATCATTGCATATCCTTCCTTGCTGTTGTGAACCGGAGATGGACGCGTGTGGATAGAAAGTAACATTCTCAGACTTACAGGTATTGGCGAGTCTGCCATATGTTTCATATACAAACGAGAAAGAGAAAAAAATTACATATATATATCTTTGCTCCCAAAAATATCGCACATGGAGAAATGTTGAAGATATATTCGCAGCCCTTAACGGGGCCAGAGCTCAGCTCCTAGGAGACTATTGCAATCATTCACTTTTATAGGTGGTGGTGTGTGTTTGTATTCACATTGTAGGTAGCCATAAACTAGGCCCGTGCTATGATATTACTGTGCCAACCCTGGGTACTACCGGAGTTCTTTGCGAGTCTTAGATTTGCACTTTGTGAGAGATTTACGTTTTGTTTCCCACTTAGCACGGGTGTTAGGCAGTCTCGCCCCGTTAAATTATGCATAAAGAGCTCAAACACGTGCATATTTTTAGTATCTCTCCCCGGTCCCCTTAGATCACTGTTTTCAAATGCTCGAAGTGCCACTCGCAGAGACACGTACACAGAGACAAATTCTCAATTTATATTATGTATCTTTCTATCTGTCAGTCTGTTTATCTGTCTGCCTAGTTATTTACCGATCTAACAATCCATCATTTATCTATATACCTATCTACCCGCCTACCTACCTTCCTACCTGCCTACCTACCTACCAATCTGCCTACCTACCTACCAATCTGCCTACCTACCTACCTACCTACCTAGCTATTTACCTACTTACCTATTTATCTATCTATCTATCTATCTGTCTCTCTCTACCTACCTTCCTTCCTCCTTTCTTTCTTTCTTTCTTTCTACCTACCTACCTACCTACCTACCTACTTACCTACCTACCTACTTACCTACCAATTTAACTTTCTCTCTATCTATCTATCTATATATCTATATATCCATCCATGCATATGTAAAACACACACACACACACACACACACACACACACACACACACACACACACACACACACACAACACACACACACACACACACACACACACACACACACACACACACACACACACACACACACACATACACACACACACAACACACAACACACACACACACACCACACACACACACACACACACACACACACACACACACACAACACACACACACACACACATACACACATATATATACAAGAACAAACACAGAGTGAGATCAAGGAGAGCAGACCCTGTGTATTATTCTATTATATTCCTTCAGCCTATGTATACTCAAAGCAAATAATTTAATATGAGATCTGTGACACACACACTCGCCTTCAGGGCCAAAATAGGGCGCCCATCTTTTGTCTCAGGAAGTCCCCATTGTTGTTCATACATAGAGCCTGATGTTCCCTCCCCTGGCACATAAAAGGTGGCCTCCCTAACACTCCTTGGGTTAAATCAAGTTCTTAGAATTTCCATAGTTACTTCAAAATTCTACCTTTTCCTCCTCAGCTTTATCGTGGATTTTAACGGAAGGAAGGAGGGGAGGTAAAGAAAAAAAGAAGCAGATTTTTGTGCTGAAGGACTTGAAGTCTTCAAACTTAGTCCTTTTATGTTTAAGGCTGAGGTAGTTACGCGTCAAGTTGGAGACTTAAATAGCAAGAAAAGTATTGTGTACCTTTTCCCCCTTTCTGTGGGAGACTGACCTGAGTTCTGTCCCGTTCTTTTTTCTGAGCTAGGTCGCCGTAGGTGTAGGGTGCTATGTCATAGGCAAAGTCGAAATAAGCTTCGTTTTTGGTCATGGGGAGGAGGGGGACTTCCTAGCAGTGACCAGATTTCGCTTGGCTTAAACTCTCCCTTTAGTCGAGATCCTCTGTGCTCAGCCTGTCTGCCTTTTCATATAATATCGTGTTACGGCTAGTCTGACTTATTTTCCTGAAAATCTCTGACCTGAGCTTCAAGATTATCAATACCTTATGCGTCTTCATCTCAATCTCTTGCTGATGTACTACTCTTCTATGCATCCTCTTCTCTCTCCTCCCGACCTCCTTCCCAAACTCCTTTCTCTCTCTCCCTTTCCCTTCCCATTTAGAGCCTCTGTCTCTTGACAAAGCTCTCTCTCCCCCTCTTCTTCCTCGACCCCATCTTCCCCGCATCGAAGTGAAGGACAAGCGAGGAGGGAAGAGAATAGAGCAGAGCGACCCACGAGAGAGGCGGATGGCGAGAGCTCCACTGCTCCAACTTCCACCTTTTGTCTCCTCAATTACAATACTCGAAGGGATCATAACGCTTATGGATCGTCGAGTATTTTATTGTTACGGGATGGCTGCGAGTCAAGGAAAATGCAAATGGGGAGTTCACTGTAGAGAAATGAACAGAGGGGAGGGAGAGAGGGAGAGAGGGAATGAGTGGGGTTATAGGTGATACGAAGGGAGGGGGTAGTGGAGGGAGCGAGGGGAAGGGTGAGAATGTGGGAAAGGGGAAGGAAAATGGAAATGGAGTGTGGTAAAAAGAAAGGTGGAAAGGAGGGAAAGGGTGAAATAGAGGTTGAAGGACAGAGAGGAGAAGGCAGCACGGGAAGGAAGAAGGAGAAAGAATGGGAAGGCGTAAGGAGAAAGGAAGAGTCAGACTACAGAAAAAGAAAGAAAGAAGAAAAGCCAGAGAATTACGACAGGCGAGGGAGAAGGGAAAAAGTACCTCGCCTGAGGAGGAGGGGAAAGGAAGAAGGAAATCTCGCTGCAACAAGGCAGAAAGGAAACAAAAACGGAGGGAGAGGAAGGCGCTGAATTCAAAGCAAGAATCCAAGGACCGATGAAAGAATGCATTTGTGTGAACTTACTTTATTTTTTCTGCATTATTCTCCTTTCTCTTAGTATATTTCCTGCTGCAAGGCTCTCCCAACATTTAGGCAAATCCTTTGGGGTTGCACCTGTCGCCTTGCATCCTGTCCTCCGCCTTCACGCCCAAACCCGGGCATCGCGTCTCCTCGATGCACGAATGTCCCCCGCTGTGCCATTACATTTTGCAGTGCCATTTCATTATTGCAAATAAGTTTATTGACCTTCCTTCAGACTCATTATACATTTCACCTTAGGTGCCTCCCACGCCTTCTCCTTCTCCCTTTCCCCCTACTTCTTCCTATCCCTCTCGTTTTCTCCCTTCTTCCCTCCCTTTCTCCTTCTCTCTCTCCTACTTCATAAATTTCAATAAAGCTTCTGGCGCCCCTACCTTTCCCGTTTCATCGCCGTGACTCCGCTGCGTCGGCAACCTCGCACTTCTCTCCTGCTGTCTATCCTTTGAATCCGTTGATCCCAATAACTACATTCGATGTAATGTGTAGCTTTCTGAAGATCAGCGTAACTTCTACTGCCTTTGTTACTGTCCGTCTCCATAAATCCTCTTCTCTTACTCTCTTTTCCCTTCCCAATTCCTTGTCTAGTCGCCTTGATTATTTTTTTCTTCCCTTCCTTGTTTCCATAAGTAAGTTTCTCACTCCATTTAATCTGGAGACTCGGTATTTTCCTTTGTTTCTAGTTCGTGCGTTGCAATAATTTCTTTGCGATCATTTCTTACATGTTATTTCTAATTTCGTTGTTGTTGTTCATATTTTCGCACATGCACACGAACACACACAGATTCACACACGCACGCACGCACGCACGCGCACGCGCGCGCGCACACACACACAAACGCACACAAACACACACACACACACACACACACTCAGAAAGACAGACACACATTCTCCTCTTCTCTTTTCTCTTCCTAGAGGTT
>NW_020872940.1:117500-135000 GCF_003789085.1 Penaeus vannamei
GCATAGTTCTTGTCATATATGGATTAATCTGGACCAGAATATGTTTCTCCTCACACGTAGCCATTAGCAAGAGCATGACCGCTGACCCCTTCCGTTGCAGATCAGCCAGAGTCCGCGGCGCCTGAGTGCGGGCAGCCAGGCCATCCTCACCTGCGAGTCGGGGCCCTCCAACCCGGCCGCCACCATCACCTGGTTTAGGGGCGACTACAGGATGGCAGGCCGCCTGCAGGAGACCTCTTCCAGCCTTAATGGAGGTCAGTAATGGAGGCTCTAAAGGTTTCCGATAGCGCCCCTGTCCTCTGCGTAAGCTGCGGACATAAGAACGCGCGACCGTCTTGTGTGCCAAGAAACAAAGCGGGGATCGGCCTTTCACTCTCCGATCCTCAGACGGGAAATGTAGACGTCATTTAGGAGGGAATATGTGGTTCGAATAATGTAAAACCTTTGCTTTGGATGTACTGCTATTATTTAATGAAATGGAAAAGATTATCCTATTTTTTTTTCTCTCTCCTCCCCCCCCCCCCTCTCCCCCTTCTCTCTCTCTCTCTCTCTCTCTCTCTCTCTCTCTCTCTCTCTCTCTCTCTCTCTCTCTCTCTCTCTCTCTCTCTCTCTCTCTCTCTCTCTCTCTCTCTCTCTCTCTCCTATTTTCATTTCAACCCCCCCCCCCGTCCATTTTCTTTTCCGCAACTCCTCTTCCTTGCCTTTGCTTGGCCCCATGAATTCTTAAAGTTAAGCAGAACCAGTTTTCACTTTTGTAATGTTTCCCTTGTGTTTCAGGCACACGAGTGACGAACGTGTTAGCGCTCAACCTAACAGCGGCCGACGATGGTCTCACTTACTCGTGCCAAGCGAAGAACACTGCCTTGCAGAAAGATGTCACCCAATCTGTCACTCTCCATGTCAACTGTAAGTACCATTCGAAATTTATTTTCTAGCAGCCATAGCGAATTCATGCTAGGCACGCTGCTGTGGTGAAAAGCTAGACGTAATTCAAGTTCGTTGGCTGCAAGTGGTTTGCCGGACTTCATGTTCATTGTTAAAGAATCCTGCTGAGGATGCAGGAGTGGCACCTTTGAAGGAAATTTTGTGGTGAACGACTTAGCGTGATCATCAAACCTCAAAAATGTTGGCGAGCAATTTTTGTCAGAAGTCAAGGCCAGTCCACCAGCAGGCACGTGATATCCAGGAAGTCTGGAAATATTATGAAATTAAAGTGCAGTAGTTATGGAACGCAAAAACTCGAGCAAAAAGCCAGAAAAGCGGAAATGCAAAAGATCAGTTATCTCAGGTCTGCCATTTCCTCTGGCTTGATCAGTGGCGCAGTCTATACAAACAACCGAAGGCATGTGAGTGCTAAAGCCAATTTAAATGTAAAGTGGGTAATTGCAGCTTGTTTCAAATACGAGTCATCATAGATTGGCGAGAGCCTTGAAACTCCGTCGTCATCCAAGTATTTCCTATTCATCTTCCGACAATCCGAGACAGAATATACGTAAAAAAACGTAATGGAGGGGCTTCTATTTCCGCCTGGAATCTAGCGCCTTCCTTGGTAATGCTAATGTATTCACCTATATTGCACTCAGAACTTGAGCCAAAATTAAAAGGATTTTTTCGTATGTGAATATCAGTGAAAGGAGCGAGGGCATCTCGCGTAGGAACCAGATATTCAAATGAAAGTAGCATTGCGCTAATTAGCATAATATTTACGGTTTTCACAGCGCTCTCGATTAAACTCGGAAATTCTCCGCAACCTGAGATGATAACGCTGCTTATTTGTCGGTACTAACGCCCTTCCCTGCGTTTAGACATATTAGTGGAGCAGTTCCGACGTTTCACTCCTAGGGCTCCGTCGGATACACTCTCCCCCCGGCTGCCGGTCCCGCCGAGACGCCTGCTTTACGGTAATGGGATCTCTTATGCCGTAGAAGGCCGACCCCAGAACTCATGCCTTCGCGTCGTGGAGTGGGAAGAGTGGTTGCTGCGACGGCTTTGCGCTTTTGGTGTCGGTGTTGATTTATTTGCAAAGCTTGATAATAGGCAGGAAATATATTTGAAATGCATTGAAAACGTGGAAGCGACGAATGTTGAAGGAGGCTCGTGAACACTTGTCGATTCATTTTGCTCAGGTAATGACACTTTGGTCTGGAGTTCATGAGGCGTTGCCAGGTGATCGAAGTCTCCCCCGCCGCTTCGTGCTCCGAGGGCGAAGTCCGCGAGACACTTCCTCCCGGAGTCAAAATAATTGTGAGTAACCGAGCGAAAGAAGACACGAAATTCCTCCCCGATTTCGGCCGTCGGAAATGGCAACGTGGCCTTAATATAGACAACCACAAACTTCCCGGCGTCTGGAGAGGTTAGATAAAAAAAGGAAGTTCCTTAGGCAGAGGGGAGAAAATGTTGAGAGAAAAAATAATGGGAAGGTTATTATACAAATACATTCGAGAAACGCTGATCACCTCATCATTTTTCACGCGGACAAGGAGAACTCGCCCTTATTGTAATTGCCCGCGATTTTGCTCCTTGAGAATAATGGTGGCGAGGGGTTCTACGGCGGCGCTGTGTCAGGGATCAGGAGGGATTACGGCCGCAAAAAACAGCGTTGTTACCAAGGTGATTTATGGAGGATTATTCTCTAGTGTCACAGCACCAATTTTCTCTATAGTGTTCCCCTCTCCGTTGCCAATATTCGCAATCCACTTTTTTGCTTTTATTGCACAATCGGCGTGCTAAATTCACCGATGTTTCCGACCTGGAAAGTTTGATCACGGAGGAAAGAGGGAGATTGTCGCCGTCTCGGTAATTTCCCTTCGTCCCCCCTTTCGCGTGTGAGGTTCAAGGAAAATGGGATGCCATCACCTTGAAATTTTCTTGTAGCTGCGGTAAATGTCCTCTTGCTAAGAAAGTCGTACGTCGGTAGGTCCCTTTTGTGTCTCGTTCTCTGCACTGAGCGTATGGAATTTGAGCCTTGCGCATATGACCGTAAGAGCCATATTTGCTGTCACTTTCCATAGGTCGAAATCGCTCCCTTGTCTTTCACCTCATCATATCTGTCAAGATAAAAGATAACCTTAATGGACCGTTTAAATAATAAACTACCAGGGCCACCAGCCTACACCTTTCAGACTAGATTGCGAAGAGTTTTTCTTCCTTTCATAAGTTATACGCATATAACATAAATTATAACCCATACGGTTCTCTATTTAGAGTTCTTAGATTTTCAAAAAGGGCCTCTATGGAAAGATGTATAAGGATGAATATTTAAAGCATGGAGAACCGAGCTGCCAAGGACAGGTGGGGCAAGGCAGTGTGTGGGGCCTTGGGGCAAAACCGACCGATAAATCTTTACAAATCTGTGGAAACTGAAATGGAAAATGATTTAGAGGCTCTTGTTCTTCAGATGTTGGGAATGGATTTTGGGGATATTTATTTTGTAATGAATGCATTCTTTTCGTCTGATGCGATACGATATTGTTTTCTTTTCTATCTAGTCAGTATGTGTATTAATAGGTTCATTCGCTCTCTCTCTCTCTCTCTCTCTCTCTCTCTCTCTCTCTCTCTCTCTCTCTCTCTCTCTCTCTCTCTCTCTCTCTCTCTCTCTCTCTCTTCTCTCTCTCTCTCTCTCTCTCTCTCTCTCTCTCTCTCTCTCTCTCTCTCTCTCTCTCTCTCTCTCTCTCTCTCTCTCTCTCTCTCTCTCTCTCTCTCTCTCTCTCTCTCACGCATATTTATTTTGTATAAAATAAAGCACACTACACTTGCCTGTACATTACTGCACATCTATATGCATATGGATCTTTGATGCATAGATGAATACGAATAAAGTTAGATGTGTAGATGAAGACGCTCTCCAGGGAAGCAGTGAATTTACCTGCGCATAGAAATATTTCAGTGATCATAAATTACAGATAAAGCATGACACAACGTATTTTACAGATATGACAGTAAAGTCAGCATTTCTAACTCTCGATGGGCGCTTTTGTAACGTTTCCTGTCTCTTGAGCCACTCGCCAGTTCGATGTTAATGGCACTTTTTGGTGAAAATTCCGTGTATTACGATCTCTAGCTGATATCACTTCCTGCGTGTAAACACTAAAGCCTGCGGCGGTGCAGGAGTGTAAGGCTACTCCGAGAATAGAAATGACGCCTCCCTGTCTGGCAACAGTGCGGACGCTGATGGTCTCGGCGATATCCTCACCCGAATCCCCACGATCCTATAGCATCTTCCGAATTTAATCTAGATGGAATATTAACATAACTGAGAGGACAGACGGAGCCGGCTACACCCGACAGACGCAGCAATCTGGACCCGGTCGAAACGCAGTGGAACGCTTCCCGCGGAGGAAGCCTAGAAGTGCCCTCCTACTGCCACCAGTGTTGCCAACCTCGCCTCCAACATTTTCCCCTTATAAGTCTCCTCCATTGTTATGGCGAAAACTGTAAAATGCATCGCGTCGCAAGTCGGACTTGGCGCCTCATTGGGACCGGAGAGGAGATCGGCTGTCCGCTTCGGAGGGAAGGAAAGCCGCGGCAGCGTGGAATCGGCGGGACGCGCGATTCGGCGGCGACGCGGATTACACGATGCGTCCGTGATCTTGACCCCGGCGCGGCGGGGTCAAGAAGCCATCACGAAAACTCGAACAATTAGTTGTTGCAGCCACTGAACTATATACCTGCAGTCACGAGGGCGGCGCGAGCTCATGCTTTCTGTACCGACAGGTACCATGTTTAAGAATTTTTGGACTTACTGTAAAAAAAGCCACGTATAAGCCGCGAAATAACAACACACAAATTTACATCATAAAAACCATATCCGAAAATGCATATATATGCATACACACACACACACACACACACACACACACACACACACACACACACCACACACACACACACACACACACACATATATATATATTATATATATATATATATATATATATATATATATATATATATGCGAACATACACATACATGTTTATACACACACACACATCGACTAAGGCGAGAGAGAGAGAGAGAGAGAGAGAGAGAGAGAGAGAGAGAGAGAGAGAGAGAAGAGAGAGAGAGAGAGAGAGAGAGAGAGAGAGAGAGAGAGAGAGAGAGGAGAGAGAGAGAGACTGTCACGCTTGTCCCCGTCAGCACCGTCAGGATAGGGTCCGCCCGCACGCACTCCACTGCGTACGGGGACTTTTCCGTCCGAACGCGGCCAGATGCGCAACGCCGCCTCCAAGCCAGAGTTCGCCCAGGAGCGCATTTGCACACAGTGCGTAACTTACGCTGCGTCCGCGCCGGTCAGTGTCTGGTAAGAAAATTTCCCCCCGGGCGGTGCTCGCCTCCGCGTCCTGCCCACCCCCTCGCCCCCCCGCCCACCCTCGCCCCCGCCCCCCCCCCGCCCCCCGCCGAACGCAGGTGTGCACATGTCCCGGCGTCGCGGCGTGAATTCAGCCGATCAATCAGCGCCGGGTTAACCGAGTCGACTTGACAGCCCAAACGAACGGAGGCGCAACAAGCAGCCGGGTTCATATCACCGGGCTTCAAAGCAAATTGAATCTGGCACAGCGGAGAGTGCGCATTACAACAAAAAAGAAAGGAAATGTTATTTGCAGTGTTTGGAGAACCCAGGCCCGAATGCACAAAATAAAATCTTTGGAGACTGAGCCAGCAGGGCAGCCGTGGCATTCTTCTGAAGAGTAGCATCCTCTTAACCGAATGGTACGCTGTACCTGCCCAGCAGTATTGTAGGTGTGTACATTCTACCTGTCTGGTGGTGTGTTGGGTGTGTACACTTTCCAAGGCCAAGGCTAAGCGGGCGGGTGGGGGAGGGGGCAAAGGGAGGGCGGGGAGGAGGGAAGGAGATGTTGCCTTAGGATGAACGTTTTCTGTAGAATGTTTAGCAGCAAGATGAACAAATGTTATTACAGATAAGGAAGAGTTATAGTATAATCCGAGGAAGTATATTGCTTATCACTTCCACTGGGACGTGGGAGAATAATGAATACATAAATTCAAATTATTGTCTTTCTGTAACCATTATACGCAGCTCTAAAACCACATTTGTCTTTGCTAAGAATATTCGATATTCCCACATTATGACAAAATTATACAAGCTGTTTAAGAACAAAGAGAATCCGATTCATATTCGCGAGACTGTCTTTGTTTCTCAGTTCAAGGAAAATGCCCGAAAATGAGCTGTCAAGCGAACGGCAACACTGCGACGGCGCAACCCGGTTACATCGCTCGCGGTTAACCTATTGTTTCCCTCCATTTAGCCGATAGCTGTAGTTCCATTGATTTTATGTCAATATCATTTACAATTTAAACTCCTATCGGTTATGGGAAAAAGATGAAATTGTTTTACTAGCTGAGAATTACGAGGTATTGGGGCCTGGTCGGGAGCGGCGGCAAGCAGCGAGTCGGGCAGGGAGGAAAAGGTGAAGACAAAGCTACTGTTGTCGTCGCCGCCCACAGATGGCGGTGTGGGTGCTCCAGGCGCCCGCGACCGGGGTCATCGAGCTCATGCCCGCCCCGCGAACATCTGCACATTCTGAGGTGTCGATGCAACGCCTAATAAAATCATACTGAGCTTGGAAAGACGCACAACTGGTTGCTCCCGAGAGGCTGAGCGGCCATCTGGAGACCGCACGGAGGCTCCTTTGACGTAAACATAAATGTAGGTGGAGTGTTTCCTGCGCCCGAGAAATGTGAATGTGGAGTGTGCGACTGCAGTGCGAAGCTGTGACGAGTTTTTGATTAGAGTTATGATTGCACGAGGTCTGGCTGCCGAGGCTGGAGAAATAAAAATGTCACTTTCACGAGTATATTTTTCGGATATATATATATATATATATATATATATATATATATATATATATATATATATATATGTGTGTGTGTGTGTGTGTGTGTGTGTGTGTGTGTGTGTGTGTGTGTGTGTGTGTGTGTGTGTGTGTGTGTGTGTGTGTGTGTGTGTGTGTGTGTGTGTATGTATGTATGTATGATGTATGTATATATATGTATATATATATATACACACACACACACACACACACACACACACACACACACACACACACACACACACACACACACACACACACACACACACACACACACAGACATATCTATCTTTATCTATCTATCTCTTTATATGCATATATTTACAAACAGTACACACATACACACACACATGTATGTATATGTATATATATATATATATATATATATATATATATATATATATATATATATATATATATATATATATATATATGTATATATGTATATGTATATTATATATATATATATATATATATATATATATATATATATATATATATATATGTATGTATACAAACATACATACATGCATACATATTCACATCTAGACCTCACGCATACATACCCACAAAGACGAGGAATCGACGTGTTTGCACCCCTGCGAGCCCCGGCTCGGGGTGCTCCAAAGCCAGCGCTCGGAGTAGCGAGACAAAAGCGCCGAATGAAGCAGTGCGGTCGCTAATAAGATTCCAGGAAGGAGTCCCAGCGCTTTCCGAGAAAGGGGAAGTTCTGCCACGAGCAGGAGGGGATCTCGCCCAGCCGCGCACGATGGGAGATGTTGTGCTCTGTTACGGAGGGCAAGGTTGCCATGGTTATGCTGAAAGGGAAAGGGATGCTTGCTTCAGTCAGCTGTCAAGCACTAGTGATATAAATCATTGTTATTTTAAGGTTTCGTGTCACGGTTATTTTAGGGGCTTTGTATCTTATAAAGCACGTCCATTAATGTTATTTTTTATCGCCTACATGAATGTTTAAATACTCGTTTGGTTCTAATTTCTCCTAAGTTGTACCAAGTGCAATGTTATACATAGAACAGAAATGTACCGTGAATACCACGCACCTCGTAAATATCAAATCCTGAATATAAAACTGAGTAGGCGAGGTTGAAACCTTGTCTACAGTAGTAGCAATATTTCTGCCATGTGAGTGACTTGGATTTCAGTCCCGGCCAATAAATTCGAGTTCCAGGGCCGGCCACACTCCTGCGGCATCCACTTGACCACAATTGTGCGTAATAACATTTATATCGATATAAATCCAACGCGCAAGTTGCCCCGGATAACCGCACCCACTCGGCCACTCACTCGTGATTTTGCTCATTTACAGACACACTTTGTAAACGAGCATTTCGCTAAGTGCTATCGCCTCAAACACTCGACGCAGTTTTGCACGCACGTGAGCTGCCTCATGTGATTCACTACGTTCTGCTGTTCAGCTACGTATGTGTGTGTGTGTGTGTGTGTGTGTGTGTGTGTGTGTGTGTGTGTGTGTGTGTGTGTGTTGTGTGTGTGTGTAGTATGTATATTATATATGTGTGTGTGTGTGTGTGTGTGTGTGTGTGTGTGTGTGTGTGTGTGTGTGTGTATGTATATATGTATATGTATATGTATATATATGTACTATGTATATATGTATGTATATGTATGTATATATGTATGTATATGTATGTATATATATATATATATATATATATATATATATATATATATATATATATATATATATACACACACACACACACTGCGAATTCATTTATTTATTAATCTATCTGTTAATATATCTATATCCCTAACTTTTTTCGTTTAAATGTGCGTGTTTTCTGAATAGTCGCACATATACACATATTCGAATTCACAAACGCACATATGTCTGTAGAGACAAAAGCAGCGAAGCCGCCTTGGCGCAAGCACGGAGCGCCCGCGTCGCGATCCACTGGATCTCCAGAAGGCGCCGGCTATTTTCCTGCCCTCGAGCTCCAGCACGTGAGCCTCGAGGGGAAACTCCTCACAATTGAGGTTCCTGCGGCTGCCTGTTCCCCCGGATCAGCCTCCTGGGGATGGCTGTGAATATATTGGTTTTGTTCCCCGTCAGTTCCAGCGAGCTTCTTTCCCGGCCGTTTTGTTTTGCTCTTTTCCCGCGCGCTGAGCGTCGCCATTGTGATGCGGCCGCTGTGCTTAGCGCTGCCTGCGAGCTTGCTTCTTTGCATTTGATACTTACAAATGTATATTTATATATATATATATATATATATATATATATATATATATATATATATATACTATATATATATATATATATATATATATATATATATATATATATATATATAATATATATGTGTGTGTGTGTGTGTGTGTGTATGTGTGTGTATGTATGTATGTGTGTGTGTGTTTATAAAAAAAATATTTTTCATTTGTTGAATTATGTGTAGTGTATTCATATATTTCAAATTTTCTGTTTACCTATCTATCAGTCTATCTGTCTGTCTGTCTGTCTGTGTGTCTATATATCTATCTATCTATCCGTGTACACACACACACACGTAGGAATATATAATATATATGTGTGTGTGTGTGTTTCTGTATGTATGTATGTATGTATATGTATACACGTGTATGCGTGCGTATGTGTTAATGCGTGATAGTTTAGAAAAAAAAATAAGTGCTCCAAAAGACGGACGCTCGCATTTATTCCCCGCGCGGATCTTCTCGTCGGCTGTTCACACCGTCGGCGCGTTCGCTCGCATCGCAACTCGGTTCGTACCTGGTAATTGCAATAATAATTTTGTTAGTGCTATGATTATTTATTGGATAGTAATTGCATTTAGAATTACGGAGTTAATGATATACGCAATTGATTATCAGTGATGATTAAGATATTAATTATCATATTGATAATGCTGAGTATGAAATTATGATAATGTGTCCAGTATTAACTGGGCCGCATGCAGGCTTGGCCACGATGTCCACTAAACCGAAGCCATTTTCCTTCGAATTTTCTGCCAACTGTGTGGCAGGGAGAAGGGTGAGGGCGAGGGAGCGCGCGCTGGATGGCAGTAGTGTGGTGGCTTGTGGTTAGTGTGGCAAGTGTGCGGCGGGCGGCCAGGAGGGTGGGAGAGGCCCGTGGAGGTAGGAAAGGGTGAGGGCGCGGCGAGGAAAGGGAGAGAACAAGAAATAAAAGAGGGGTAGAGAGATAGGATGCGATGACAGGAGAAGAGGACGAATGCCGAACAGGACGCAGACAAGGAGAAAGAAAAGACTAAAAAAGACTAAAAGTCAGGTTAGAAACGCAGGAGAGATCGTGGAGGAGGAAGGGGCGAGGGGCGAGGGAAGGAGTGGGGGGTGAGGGCCAGCGACGGGGGAGGGAGGGAGACAAGGGTCGCCCCAAAAACCACCAGCAGAATAAAAACTTGACTTTGAGCTTCCCCGCGGCTGGACCTGCACCGCCGCCGCCCGAGCTTCCATCGTCACCGTCATCATGGCCGACCGCCGTCATTACCGCCGTATTTATGGCTGCCTTCGCCGCGCTGTCTATTTCTATCACACTTTTCTCCAGCTCGACGGATTTCGCGTACGTGTAAGGGTGCGTGAGTGCGTTGGTTCGTGCGAGGTTGGTTTGCTCAAGATGAACTCGCTCAGTGTAACAGGAGGTCGAATCTTTTCTCACGGGATGTCTGCTCTCGTCACTGTTCTCCCCCGGCTAACAGTGAAGCTTTTGCTGGATGAAATAAGCCGATTTGAATGTAATGTCGTAGGTTACGTTGACACAAATAGGATGTTCGCTATCTTAGATCTTCTGTTATCCGTAAATGTAAGATGGGAAACATTGCTTTCACCGCCTCTTTTCCAGGAAGAGATCCCGTCTGTTCTTTTAGTGACTATTTCTTTTTTTCTGTTAAGTTGTTATTCTCGCCGAAGATTTGAGTCTCCCGCCCTAAACGCCAGCGTGGGCAGGACGTCTCCTTCTCCGGTCAGACGAGTCTAGAGTCATCTCCTTATTTTGGTCAAGAGGACCCAACCTGTCTGCCTGCGGGGGCTTCCACGCTCACGGAGGAATGATTATCGGGCGCGTCTGCTGGGGAAGATTCGGTAGTCAGTCTTGGGCGATTAAAGATCCTGTTCGCCCGTGGCGACCTCAGGCCCTATGGTTTGAGGATTCTGCGCTGGGCCGAGGAAGACCTTCGTCCACACAGGGAGGAGCTGCCGCGCTGGGGGAGGCTGCAGAGGAGGGGGGGGGAGGGTCGGAGAATATTAATATGCGATAATGCGATACAGCTATCATGAATAGTGAAAGTAATTATTCTGATTCAAAGACGCGAGAATTTTAATGGTAAAAACAACATTGATATTTGTGATTGTAATGATTATAGTAACATCACATATAATAGTGATACTGATGATCATTAGAGTAATAGTGATACTGATGATCATTAGAGTAATAGTGATACTGATACAGTTAATTGTAATAATAATAATAATGATAATAATAATTATAATGATAACAACAGCAACAACAACAACAACAACTACAACAACAACAGCAATAAGACCATCATCATCAACAATAATGACAACAACAACAAAGAAAAAAAAATGATGATGTTGATGATGAGGATATTAATAACAATGAATATAATAGTAATGAATACTGCATTGCAATGATATCATGCTGGAAGAGCCACCATCAGCCATGATTATAAGAATTCCGATAATTGAAGCCTTAAAACCCAGAGCGAGCCACGCTGTGGGAAATGAACACATAAAGGACGATGCTGCAGAGAGGTTGATCCCGGCGGAGGATGACTCGGGGGAGCGAAGGACTAAAACTCGCCCTGAGGGGGCTGCAAGAGGCAGTTGCAAAGATAACGGTTAATTAAATAGTTCAGGAGCTTGCCAATTACAGCTTTGGGGTAACCAAAACTGAGCAACATAAGGGCGTATCAGGGATCAGGCAGCACTCTCTCATAATGGAAAGTAATCAGCGAATCTCATAAAACAGATACAAAGCCTCAACAATGGTCCAGGTGATTAACCGAGATGGGAGGCTGCCCGTCAGCGGAGAGAGAGAGGATCCGGGCCAAGATGATGCGGGAGGGAAGCCGTGTTATCATGGCTTTCGAGAAATTGTCTCTGCCTTTGCAAATGAGCTGTGCATAGATAGAGCACGAGTTATTTCTAGTGTTTCGATTCTCCCTTCCGAAAGAGAGAAGAGGAAGGATCAAAATGATTGTTTCTCTTCCATATATCATTGGAAGGCGGTATTGATGAATCGCAAGAGCATGCTTTGAATAATGGAGTCTAAAGGTGAATGGGCGGTTATGGGCAGCGGTCTTTCCTTTTCTTCGACTTGCTAACCCCTTTTCCATCCCTGAGGCCCCAGCCCCCGCCCCTGACGGACTGTCCTCGCCCCGCCAAACCACAGGACGCGGTGGTTTACAAAGGTTATCACCTCGAGATCCTAATCGCCCGCTTCCTCCCCATGTTCATTACCTGGAGTGGTCTTTAAAGACGTCCGGGCGACTGGCCATGGCCCCTTCCCTTCTCTATATCAAATGTAATCTCCATCATCGCCTCCGCTCTTCCTTTCCCTCTCCTTCTCCACTTCCTTTTCCCCTTCTTCGTTATCCTCCTCCTTCCGATCCCGTGTGCTTTTTGCCCGCTGCGTTCCGTCTTCTCGAGGGGAGACCCTTTCTTAGACCAAGAAACCATCTCATTAATTCTTTCTTTCTCTTGTCTGCTCGCCCTCGTGTTGTTTGACTATTAAGTTTAATTAGCACATGCTAGTTTGTTTCTTCGGGCATAGAATCCGCCCCTGAATTGTTTTTACGACTGTATTATCCGCTGTTTTTATCATTTGGTTCATCTTCTGTTTTTCTGCATTTCGTATGAAATCCTTTCGTGATTCTCTTTTTCGTATCTTGTCACTGCATTAAACAGTATCATTATTTTTTGAAAATACTATGATGAGAAGATTTTAATGATGCTTATGCATGCAATCGCTTACAGAAAAAGGTACTCATATACATAAATGTACGTGTGTGCGTGCATGTGTGTATGTGTGTGTGTGTGTGTGTGTGTGTGTGTGTGTGTGTGTGTGTGTGTGTGTGTGTGTGTATTCTTAGCGCGAGGTGGCCTCGAGGAAATATCTCTTGAATATGTGTAAAAAGTAAGGCGTATATAGGAATTTATTTCCCTCCATTGCCAGTCTGTAGTACTTGTTATGTATTTCATATTTTATGAATTTGTAAGCTGATAGGTCACGTGCAACAATATAAACGCCCATAGAAATGACCGTAAAACGAATCTCAAAGTCACGTCTTCCCCTCCTCCGGGGCCTGAGTTTCCATAGCAGAGCTTCATCCCCTAAGGCTTTTTTTGCCCTAAAGCTCCTCACGCTGCCATGTACGTCAGTCCGAAGACGACTTTCTACACTAGCTTTAAACCAAATAGATCCCTCCTTATTCATATAAAAACTTAGAAATACGGTTTTACCTCAACTCTTGATTTAGATTTAGAGTGAGCTAACCTCGCTTTCAGGTTTCAGGAATATCTCATAGATTTACGAGAAAGCAAACTCTTGTACGCAGCACTTTATCCAAAGCTTTCGCGTCGCCATCATTATCCTCATAGCAGCTCCGCTTAATGTCACAGGTAATATCCAAGACCCAACTCTTCAGGTTCAGATCCTTTCGAATCACAAATTTGTTGAGTTCGCTTCATGCAGTGTACATCTTCACCTCTCCGCTTCATCTCACAGTTCACCTTCGCCTTACCTCCCGGCCCCTAAAGAGACAAGGGGCTGAGTACCACCACGGTAGACCAATTACGTTCTTTTTGCAGTTGTAAGCGGTTGACGTGATATATTATATATTATATATATTATATATATATATATATATATATATAGTATATATATATTATATATATATATATATATATGTGTGTGTGTGTGTGTGTGTGTGTGTGTGTGTGTGTGTGTGTGTGTGTGTGTGTGTGTGTGTGTGTGTTGTATGTTCTCATTTTCATGAGAAAGACATGAGTAAGACAATGCACGAAGATATGCTTCTTCGTTCAGATCGACAGTGTAATGTTCGGGAAGCAATAGCATGGGAGGAGTTACTGTCGGAGGTGAATGGCTAGTTGGAAGAAGAGAAGGGGAAAAAGGACGGGCAAGAAGGAAAGGAAGAAGAAGAGTAAACACGAACGAAAACTAAAAATAACAAGAATGAAAAGTGAAACGAGAGAACATCGCTACATTTCAGCTCAAGGAAGAGCGATAGAGAAGACAGGTGATAAGAGAGGACAAGGAGAGAAATCAAGAAGTTGAAAGCGAAGATCCGTGTGCCAAATCAGCGAAAGTCTCCTGCCATCGCTTCGCACGCCGACCCCAGACCAATCCTCTTTGTTGGGGGAGAACGAGGCACAATTTCCTCGAGAGGAGAGGGTTGAGATTAAGAGGCTGATGGACAAATACGTGACAGTCGCCCGAATGCATGTCCAGCCGAGGGGCTTGGGCGGGCCTGTGGGGCGGGTGTCATATCTTGCCATCCGTGTCTGCATGGCTGTGTATGTCGGAGGATGGGATGGGCGTTTTGTTGTTCTTGGACGCGCACTTTTGCGGGTGAGTGTGTGTGTGAGAGAGAGAGAAAGATAGATCGATAGATAGATAGAGAGAGAGAGAGAGAGAGAGAGAGAGAGAGAGAGAGAGGGGGGGGGGGGGGGAGGGAGAGAGAGAATGGGAGGGAGAAGGGAAGAGGATGTGTATTCATGCGTGTCTATTTGGTCTTGGCGACCGTGAAGGGAATGCCAAACACTGTAATGGTGTCTGTGTGATCCATTTTGAATAATGGCCTCGATAATGGACCTCTTCGGAGTCATAAGTCCATCCAATATCAACCGATAACGATTATCTTTCAGGGCGATCTCGTGACACTTCCTGCCATCGGCTATTAGGAGATGCAATCTTCGGTGCCTTTCTTTTTGCCTTTTATAGGTGAAGGGAAAATAGTTTGTTTTTTTCTCTCTCAAAATCGATCGCTTTGGAAATTTGTTCTAAATTAACATCGCTCGAAGCAGTACTATTTTTGTGAACGAAAAGAGTGAATAAATTCTACATAATTTCGTTGAAGTTTTTCAATGTGACGACTTGCGTGAAGAGGATTTCATGTCCCATTTAACTGTAACATTTTCGTCCTCGACTGATGTGTAGCGCTCTTATTTAAGAGGCTTTATTACTCTCCAAACTAATTATCTTTGGAAATTCACCATTCGCTCTTGAACGTGACATACGCCAAGAGGACGCACCAAACGAACATTGGAGGACACTTAAATGAGTATTAGTTTAATATTCATATGATGAGAGTAATTTTACCTGCAAGTGAAGCACCTGACTCGCCTCGCCGATTTCCCGGACGCACAGCGAAGCAGCCAAAGCAATCCTCTGACAAACGGAACCTTGACTACATCCTTGCCTGACCAGATCCATTAGCATCTCGAATGTGATAGTGAGAGGAGGGTCATCAGCCTCCCCCACTTACGAGGGTCATGAGCAGAGGGTCATTCCTATAGATTTTAGCGCCTCACTGGAACAGCTTTGGTCCTCGCTTTGGGTTGCATGACGTGAATCTTATCCCCTCATTGACAGATTTCGTGGACTGTGTTCCCCGTCCGAAGGGGTGTGGGTGATTTGGCGTGATCGTTTTGCGTGTGTGTTGGACTCGTTCAGCTTTGTTAATCATTATCGCCGAGAGAAAGAGAGGGAGGGAGAGAGAGAGAAAGAGAGAGAGAGAGAGAGAGAGAGAGAGAGAGAGAGAGAGAGAGAGAGAGAGAGAGAGAGAGAGAGAGAGGAGAGAGAGGAGAGAGAGAGAGAGAGAGAGAGAGAGAGAGAGAGAGAGACCCTCGTTACTGTGCAAGAATTTTATTCCAAAAATACACATGCATATTCATTCTTTTGCTGTTGCAGGATACCCAAAAAAATGCAACAAGTATCACCGGTTTCGTTAAAGACATCGAAACAAAGGACATTTCCTCAAGGTCTCTGGGATAACAATGATCACGAGTATGTTCACAATACGAATTCTGGAACAGCGAGGTTGAAGCATTGTTTATGTACTGCGAGAAGGACACGTGATACTATCATCCACATCCGTTGAAATGATGCAAAATATCATTTATATACGTATTATGCTGCATGCGAATATGCTGTATACAGATCGTGGGCTTTATGAAAAATCTGTGACTGAAACGCAATGTGTGTGAATTTAATTAATCAAATACGATTGTCAGTGGCAATTGTTACGAAGTTATTCCGTGCACATGCATCGTTCGGTGTTGACAGTGCTTTAATGAAGTGCCTAGATTCTCTAGTATACATCAAACGGCCTAGTGTATAGAAGTAGTTCCACCTCAGTAAATATGGCTAACGCGAGATTTGATATTCCTTTTGAAGATCCACGAGGAACTAGAGTGCACGAGAGCAGAAAATGTTTGTGCGCATTATATTAATTCGTAGCGGGCTGCAAGTGAGCGTGCAGTGAGCAGGAGTGACGCGATAGGGGCGAGCACACGAGCCAGAAGGCCCGCCCGAGGCAGCCCCGCCACATCACTCGCTGCGAATGGTATCTTTAGGCGTCGCTGATCTGCCACGTCCCTCGCGCAGCCAGCTCGGTCGCAATTCTCAAAACACCATAAGATATTCACTAAGTTCTCCGGTCAGAGGGCGAATGGGGGCGGTGTTTCATTTCTGTGCTAAACTGTCCGTGGGCTGATATCCATGGGTTATGTCCGGATTATCTAAATTGCCGTGTTTACTTTACTGTGGTTCGGATAAGGCAGCTTCCAGTGCAGCCGAGAGCCCGAATGGGAAAGGCAAACACGACTCCCGTGTGCACTGATGCAGGCCCAAAAACGGAATAAATCGCATGCAGGAGTCTATTGCCTTTCGTACTAGATATTCCGCATGGATGTCTATCTTGTATGATACAGTCTTTTTGTGACCCGTAAAAAAAAAGGGAAAGATGAAGCGGCATTATTAATTCATTTTTTTTTAATGTGAAGAAATCTTTGTCCGGTAGACAAAAACAATCCTCATTATTCCCCCATTTCGATATAAATTCACAGGAAGGAGTTCATTCTTCATTAACCTAGTAACAACACCCACTTTACGAGAGCATATATCAAACGATATAAAAAAACAGTGTTCAAAGGAAAATATCCACAAAAACTGGTAGGCTGCGTCGCCTTCCCACCAGTCAGTCGTCATTAAGTTTATCTGGCTCTTCATCAGGACTCTCATGAAGGAGCCGTCCTCGCCCCGAAGATAAAGGACGATCTCCCCTTCCCCCCTGCGCCTTCACCTGCCTTGAGATGGACGAGGTGAAGGGAAATAAAACGAGATGTATATCGGTCGACCCGGGACAGTTCGGCGTTAGCGGAGGTACTTAAGCCAGGCCAATAAAGTACTAGTGGCTTAGACTGACAGGAAACTTGTGATGGAGTCAGTTCGGCGAATTACTAGTTGTTTGTTTTTCTTTTTTCTCTTTCAGTGATTTGAAATAATGGCATTTTCATAGAAGAGATGGGAAAACAGGAAAGTTGTGCCCGAATAGCAAACGTGTTGTATGGATACGCGCCAAATCCAACAACAGGAACTGTAATGGAGAACATA